>CM055093.1:13929496-14529496 GCA_029204225.1 Diphasiastrum complanatum | reverse complement strand
TACTCCCTTGACCTTACTTGACTCTTCAAATTACCTGAAAAAATAGATCCAAAGTGTCTTTTACACTTGACTTCCCTTTGATGCTCTTGACGAGCACAAAATTGTCACTTTTCCCTTTGTGTCATTGAAGCTCTTTGAGATCAACCTCTTAATCTTCCACTTGAACATCAAAATCATTGAGTAAGACTTATTTTCCAGATCCATTAGTTGCTTCCAATCCTTGAAACCCATCATCCACTTGCATAGCATCATCTAGACAAGAAGATGAACCAAAACATGTGAATAAAACAAAGTTTGTACTTTCAACTTGCTTACTCTTCTCATCATATGTAACCCTAGATGGATTTTTTCTTTCCCTTGAGGATCTTCTTAGAACTTGAAGTGGAGAGGCATCTCCACCACCACCATCCAAAGAACCATCTTCATCACCACCAAAACTGTTAGATTGATCAACATAAAAAACATCAAGCTTATCCACATTCACATCTTCAAAGATAACATCTTTAGAAATGTGAACTTTATTTTTACTTAGGAATGTAAACCCTATAAGTTTTCTTTACTTCACTATAGCCAACAAAGATTTTCTTCAAGAATCCAAAAGAAGAGTTGACACAACAAGTACTACCAAAGATCTTCAAATGCTCCATGGACCCTTGGCTTCTTACCAAAAAGAACCTCAAATGAACTCTTACCATCCAAGTCTTCATTTGAGTACCTATTGCAAACAAAGTTAGCACACATCAAAGCTTCACCCCAACATGACTTAGGAAGATTTGCATTCACCCTCATGGATTTAGGTCTTTCAAAAAGATTGATCTTCCTCTCTTCCACACTATGTAGGACCTTTGATTTTGAAAGCTCCCTCTGATCCCATGTGCCACACAAACCTCTTTAAACTTTGTTGATAGGTCTTTATTTGCCAACTTTAAGCACTTTATCTTCATGTTGAATTGACTCTCCACAACATTCTTGAATTTGAGAAAGACATCAGATATTAAATTCTCACTTTTTAGAAGATAAGTCCAACAATATCTACTAAAGTCATCAATGCAAGTCACATTGAACATCTTTGTTCCTCCATTACTCAAAAAACTAGTACAATGCACATAACACAATGACCAAAAAAAGACAAATGACATGCAGACCTATTTTCTTCGATTTTTATAAATTTAAAAAAAAAAATCCATATTTAAAATGCTTCAAAAATATATATTGTAATGCTAAAAAAAAATGCTGTATTGTGACAACTAAAATTTTGTTAATTTAGATTTTGATTAATAATTGCAAACTAGCTTATATGAAATAATAATACTATTCAAAATAAAATCATTAGACACACAACTACTAGAATAACTAAGAATTTATTTTTGCTTGTTTAAAACAAAAGTCTAATTTTTTTTTTTGGAATTTTAAAAGTTTTTTAAATGACAATTCTTGTATCAAAAAAAATATTTTTCAAAATACAACAAAAATTTTAATGAATATTTATTAAATTTTAATACTTTCTAAATTCTAATATTTTTTCAATCTTAACTTATATTTCAAATATCTATGTAAGTTTATTGAATATTTAAACATTAAATGATTGCAAATGAAATTACTTTATAATAATCGAGATTACATGATTTGTGAAAATATTTAAATCACTCTAAAAACAACATTCCGTCTCCCTAAATTTCTAACAATATTGTCTCCAAAAAACTATTATAAAAATAGTTCGTTGCAATTTTAATTTTGCTAATAATTATTAATGTAAAAAATAAAATTATGGATATTTTAATTTTCAATTTGAAATCATTAAAAAACTGTTAAATATATTTTTCTATACAAACAAACTTAAGGATATTAAATTAATCAAAAAGATTCCAGGACACAATATTTTAAGAAATATAAACGCAATTATTTTTTAAGATAAAAGAGAATTTATTCTTTTCAGAAATCATCAAGGTCATTTGCGTTCTTCTGTTTTTCTTGAGTAGCCACTATAGTGTCAAGTGGCACCTCTTTCACAACTTCATCAATAACCATAACATTATAGTTCAGAAAACTTCCCTGTATCACCCACTTTTCTGCTAGCAGGAGGTTGTGGTTCCTTGGACAAGGGAATTACTGAGTCCTCTTTATCTAAACTCTTTTCTACCTCAGCTAGTTCATCTGGCAAAACTGAAAGAGATTTTATTCTCATTTTTACAAAATCAACTAAACTAGAATCTAAATTTACAACAACAACATGTCTGCCTTTCTGAACAGCACATACGCTCGTAATGCCACTACCGTTAATTAAATCCAAAATCCAATCAACAAGGTGAGAAAAATAATCAATTAAAATGATTGATTAATTGTTGTGGCTTTTGGTAGAGACAAGCCACGGAACCCATCATTGAATTTTAAAATTTCTTTGTCACGGCTTGATACATTGACAAGTTTCCAAAACTTGTCAACCTAGAGGTGTTGTAGTGAAGCATCAAGCGCTTGTCGTCCAAAGAATAATAGCCAACGGTTATGTATTCTATTTCATTGCAAAGTCATGTTCCTCTCGCGTTTCTAACATTGGGCTTGTACCTGACATGGAACATTACAACTAAAGTAAATAAAAATTTCAAAATGTTTAAGTTAAAATGATTGTTTATACTAACTTTAAGATAGAACTTTGAATTAAAATACGAATTAATAATTCGTGAACTTAAAGACTTACCACACATTATTTTCTATTCTCACATTACATAAAGTCAATAAAGCTTTATGTACTAAAGCTGATTGTCGAGGAATGAAAAATAACAACTTTCCAAATAGGAGACATTGTCTCTTCGAGAAAACCTTGCATGAAACTATGGATTTCAGTGAATTTAAAAGGAGAATCATCATTTAATGATTTTTTCATCTGAAATCCATATGGTATATCGGCAATGTAGAGTGTGTAGGGTCTTTTATTTAAAAACTTAGAAATTTCTCTACAATCGCCCTCCTCAACTATGTAGAAACATGGTTGATCGTTGACACTTTGGGGCAAGTAGGTCTCTAATGGATCCTTCTCTGCAATGGTCTCACCTTGTGCTAATCTCTCCATGTCCTTTTTTTCTGCTCTCTTAAATTGCTCTGGAAGGACTTTGTTTTTCTTATTTTCAGAGGACTAAAAAAGAAGAAGTTATGCTTAGCATAGGAGATATAAAGTCTAGAACATAATTAAAAAAAAAAACAATTAATATATACCTATGCTAAGCATGGGCGAAGTAAATACCATGTCTCTAAACAAAATATAAAATGGAGTCAAGGATTCTTTTGATTGCTCAGAGGATAAAGCCTCTAGCACTCTTCGAAATCCTGACAATTTAACCCTGTTACAAGGGCTTCTTGAACTTTCATAAACAATTTATGCCTGTATTTTAAAATGTGTAATGGTTACAAATACTTCAAAATCATGAAAATCTATTTTTTTTTAAATGACATGAAAACAAACATTTAAATTATGAATATTACCTTTAAAATTCTTTTTCCATTTTTGCTAGGGAGAGTTGACCATCTGCAACTCTAGAAAGAACACTTATTATTAGTTCTGAAGAGCTAATCCCTTGCATATTCTTCCATTCTGATATTCTCATTTATGTAGGGATGGGCTTCAGAGTTTGAGTGGCGGCAACTTTTTTTTTTGACTTTGAGGCACCCTAAGCAGGTTGGTCTTTTATTTGAAAATTCTCCCACTTGTTAAAAATTATATCAACAAGGGCCCATACCAAAATCAAAAAGGTTTTAATTATTTGATAAGCAATTTAAGGAATATTAAAATAAAGTTCAAAATTGCAGTCTCATAAAAACAATTTATGAAGATAATAACATAAATTTTGATCAGAGCACTCCATGACAAACATAGCAAGAAACATTACTTGACCACTATGGAAAGCAAGTTGAAAAAAATATTATATTTTGTAAGGTTCTGCATAGAATAGTTTAAATCAAATGATAGACATGTCTCTTGAGCACAAAGTGTCTTTAGTTCCAACTGATTTACATCTCCAGCTTTGGAAACTCTCATATATTCCTTGTGAAAAAATTGGATCCTCTGTATGACAGTCATCTTCATCTGGTAGTCTTGATCAATATTATGATTACAAAACATTGTTGCATTTTGAGGGATCAACCAAAACAACAAAAGAGGTTACTATGGCCTGTGTATGATCTTTAAATTTTATTTTTAGATTATTTACATGTGTCTCATTTGGTTATCCTATTTTCATTGGCCTATCCTTAGTTATTGGATCTACAGGTGGCCTATCACACCGATCTATATCCAAAATTAATGTTGTTTTCCATTTTTTTGTTTTATGAATTTCTTTACTTAATTTGGCATTCTCAAAGTTGTCTTGTAGGGGGCGGATGGAAGTCCCAGGTAAAGATAACGAGGGTTCATTCACATTTTTCTTGTTTTCAACTAATGGATTTATGACGATGTTGAATAGCCATGGTTTTTGAGCGGGACTTGTTTGTGGTGGAGGAGAATTCAGATATATTGCGTGATCTTTTTTTTTTGGATGAGGGACAACTACAATGGCCTCAACATTTTCAGTGGCTGGTTTTGTGACCTGAGTAGTGGTGGAAGCATGCTTGCGAGGTCCCATAGATACAAATTTGGAACTCCGTAATGAATAGACCAGATCTTTCCCCTCAGCAACAGCAGCTAGCACCACTTTCAAGCATTGCCTCATGCTCTGGACAAAAACAAAAAATAGCTTTAAAGTATAATGAACAAAGGAATTTATATTGGTTATGCTCAACATAATACTACTCAATTTTGATAAGAGATTTTCTACTTGCAAGCTGCTAAGAATTTTATATTTAGTTAAACACTATGCTAAGCATAGAACACTTGTTAAGATAAGTGAAAACATGTTTTATGATTACATACCAAAGTAACAAGAGCTTTATCAAAAAAGTATTGATATCATCATCTTGGCAGAGTCGAGTCTTTATCATAGTCTCGTTCAGAATGAAAATAGAACGAGACTTATCCGTCTCCTTTACAAGGGCATTCACAAAACCCTCTTTCTTGTCCTCATCTGGTTGATCAACAAGCAATTTTTTTTTAATATCAAACTGGGAGTCCTCCCTGCCAAGCTTCTCTGCTAAATGAATAAAAAACTCAGAGAGATTCGTGTTGTTGACTCCTCTAGTGAAGTAGTACATGAATTTTTTCTTGTCTTTCAAAGGGATTGTTAGCGGATTCCAGATAATCCCTAGATCGCAAGCCAAGCTGAAGACGCAGAGTATCTTTCACCCATGATCGAGGAGGTCTCAGAAGGAGGAGAGCATAAGAAGCTGAGAGCCAAGCATGAGAGCCGAGAATTACTAGCTAGGATGACAGTTATTATCTATGTGAGCCTACATGGTGTATCCCAGAGAAGGAACGACCATGTAGGAGCTAGTAATATCTCCTAGGCATTGTAAATAATGTAGACCCCTTAGAGTGAGCCACCTTTTGATGGTGGCCACTAGTGGAAAGGCTTTTTCCACTTGTAATTTTCAAATTAGTGGAATTGCCACTTGGGCTCCACATGGGCAGCCTTCTTGCTTATTTAAGGGACCCTCTCTCTTGTGAGGGAGCTTTTGATTGTATTGTCAAGTTCTCTTGAGTGAATAAGAAGATCTTCCACGAGTTCTTGATGATTGCAAAGCTCCTTGTTCATGGCAATCTTCTCGAGTTAAATTTCTATGAGCATGTTCTGATTTTCTTTTGTGTTTGTGGATTAATTAGACTTCTTGCTTACTCTCTTGCTTGTGGAATATAGATGTGGATTAACTTTCTTGTTTCTTGATTTTGTAATTTTAGCATGCAGGTAAACTATAGAGGCTAAGATTGTGGATCCGATTTGCATACTTTCTAACAATCCTGTCCTTGATTGTTCTTGGGCATTCCAAGCATCAAGAAATGAGTACACCACCATAGTAGTCTTGACTAATATTAAAAAAAAAAAATACCAATCAAGTTACCAAAGAGTCCCAGAGGCCTATTTACCCAACCCTAAGGTACTCTAGAGTTGTTATGGATCGTCCTTACGATCTGAATTCCACAGAGGACTATCCACCAGAGATGGTCTCCCCATCTACCGAACAAGCTCGATTTAATTGATATTCTAGGATGAAATCCCAAGTTCAAGAGCCATTCACCTACCCATTTGACAGATGGGAACCAATGTGGTTTGAAGCTCCATACGATCGACCACACTTTCATGCAGCAAAATCTTCATATGCACGAGCTCACTTAAATGGAGCTTTTGCAAATAATGTTCCGCGTACTGCAAAATGTTCTCCAAAATTAGATTTACCTAAGTATGACAGTAACACTGACCCTCAAAGATTTCTTAAAGTCTTTGAGAATGCATGTGATGTCTATGGCGAGACATCACCAGATGCCATGGTACAGCTCTTCTCGATGACCATAATCGATCGCGCATGAGAATGGTTTTTTAACCTTGATCGTGAAGATAAACAAGACTGGTCACTCTTGAAGGAAGCATTTATCAAACGCTTCAAGCCATTTTGCTTGATCGAAAGTCCTTTTGTCAAGCTAAGATGCTAAGAAGCTTGTCTTTACCGCAAATGATGAAGAGTGTAGGATAGATGGTGTTGGTCTATTCTTAGAAAGTGGTTTGGATGTCCACTTTAAGCATGGTGTTTGTTTCATCTTGAAGAATGATGTTTGCATTGCAAAGGGATTTAAACATGGAAGATTGTTTAAGTTGGAAGCTAGTGTTGCTTTTGAAAGAATGAGCTTGGCAAAGGAGGAGATCACTCAAGAGGAGATCTTGGCAAAGTGTGATCTTGATTGCATTGAGGAGGAGCATCAAAAGGAGGAAGATCTTCAGGATCAGCCTCAAAGCACGAGAGTTCCAAGGAAGTCCTCAATGACAATGGCCGAGTCATCAAATTGCATGCAAATTTTCCATTCAAGTGTGCATCTTGCAAGGATGGTGAGCATTGGAGAGTCTACTATCTTTGAGTACTTGTTGGATAGTATTAGTAGACATGGAGTGACTTGTTGCTCATCTTTAAGATCTATGGTGTTTAGTACTCTTTATGACAAGACAATGAAATTAGATGCTTTCAAATCTCCATTTGTTGTTGATAAAGCAATTTCATTGGATAACTATTTTTGTAATAGTTTGAATAGTGTCATAAAAGATGAAACATCATTTGTATTCAAAATCTTTGGGTCCACATGCTTTGAGCATGACCATTCCAATGTAAGGACCAAAGATTATCCTATTTCAATGATAGGAATAATGGCAATGTTTTGCTCTTCAAGTAGAGATTGTAGAATTGACTTGTTTTCCACCAAAGAATTTGTCAATGGTGGAAATGTGATCTCTCAAGAGGGGAAGATTTGTAAACTTGAAGAAGCATGTTTGGATCAACACCCTATTCAATTAATTGATGGTTTGGAGTCAAGTCAAGCGGAGGAGCAAGCTCAAGACCCGAGGACTCCAAGAAGAACCATGAGTATCAAGATGGATCAAGCAAAGCAAATTGTCTTTGGCAACATTATGTATGCACTTAATTTTTTAATTGATGTATCTTCAAGTGCACAAAACGCCTTGGAATCCATGGCTTGGCATGATGTTTAGTTTTGAAGTGTGCTACATGTATATAGACACATTTATGAAAGCAAGGGATCCTTTAAGAGGTGGTGAAAGATCCTTCATGAACATCATTCTCTATTGGAGTCTCGAAATTTCCTTGTTTGTAGCTGGTTTTTTAGACAATTTTAAAGCATTCATTCATCTGGCAAGAGAGTTGTAATAGATCAAGCTAAATTTGAGGAGGAGTGTGAAGGATTGCCAAAAATTGGCAAATCTAGCTTGATTAAAAATTAAAAAAACCCATGAATAATAGTGTAAATTTTGTACATAATTGGGTTCCACACATGTATGGCCAAAATGCCATGTGGCAACCCACTCCTAATGTAGGTTAGGTCAAGTCAAGAGAGTTGGTCATGTCTATTTGGTAGTCATCCCTACATTATAGGACCTACACCTAAGTTTAAGGTGAAAATTTGACCTACCAAGCATAACTCTAGGACCTAGGCTAGGGTTTTATTTTAGGGCAAGAAGAGTGAGTTAACTTCCTTATTACATGCTGAAAATCCACCTAACTTTAAGAAGGAAGTCAAATTTGCTATGCATTTCAAGCTCCCATAGTGAGAAGATAGAATATTTTTGGAGCTCATTGGCAATCTCAAGCTAGTTCACTATGTACATTCAATTTTTGTGATCCAAATGAAACCAAATCAATATCTACATGTTTCTCAGGTTGAAGGCCATACTACAGCCTGCAGTACACACGTGTGGGCTCGGATTTCAATGTTGATTAATGCTTTTGATTGTTAATGCTTGTTGTTTGTCAAATTGCCAATCTAAATCAACTTTTTTGTGTATAGTTTTTGGATAGATGTTGGTAGTATTTCTAGTGAGTGCGGTGGCTAGATCTACTTACGAGTGTAGTATAGGGATGTAGAGATTCGTCCACTTTTTAAGTTTCTACAAAAGCTTCAACAGAAATATGAAGGAATGAGAGCACTAAGGCTTACCCAACTAGTGCCCGAAACGGAAATAAATTAATTAATAACAACAATGAAAATCCTTGCTAAGGCTTACCCAACTAGCAAGGTGACTAGACTAATCCTAGATTAACACCTGAAGGGTAATAAAATGAGATTGCGGCTAATACTAAACAAATAAGCAATAATAAACATGCCACAATAAAACCGATGAAAAGGAGGCAAGAGGAGGCCCGAGCACCTTCCCTCAAGCTATGCACCTTTCCAAGGGGAACACAAATGAAATAGAATGATAATTCTCCAAAATAGAGAGCAAGATAGCTTAATCTCAGAAATGTCATTTACAATGCAAATACCTCTCCTTTTATGGCAAGGAGAGTCTTCCATAAGTGTCTACTAACTTATGGGACTAATCTGTTTCTAGCCTTTCTAGAACTTCTAACTTAGGATTTAGAACTTCAATTTTCTTAACTTAGGACAACTTAAGATAAAATATTTCTAATCTTAAGTTTCCTAAGTCTAAGTTCTAAATCTAAGTTTAAACTATTTTATTATTATTTAAGCTTCTACTCATGGACTTACAAAATACATGCCATGGCCTGAAGTTTATTGACAGATACTCATACGTGGTCTTACAAATACATGCCACGGAGTTTTAATATTTTTTTTATTTTCTCTGTGTTAGCACAGTTGCTAACATTATCCTCCTCCTTATTGGATTGGTGGTCCCACACCAATCGACGCCTTTTTGTCCTGGATTTTTTGTGCTTCTTGGAGGCGAGACTGTTGTTGTCGGGAGTGGTAGATGGTCGTCCCGATGCCCTCCATCATTTGCCACCATAATTTGTTCAGGAAGGGCATGGGTTTGTAATAATGGAGCATACCCTGGAGAAAATTATGGGTTTTCCATAGCTCCACCATATCAATGTGCAAGGCGGAAGTAAGTGCAGCGCGATAATAGAGCCTTGCAACGTTGATATGGTTGTCTTGCCTGCGCAAGGGTTTATTGATGTCAAGGGCAATTGGGAGTAACCCTCGATCCCAAAAACCTCTGAGTTTTGCCAAAAATGCCACCAGGCCGCAATTATCCACAAAATATCTGACATCGTGATCAAGATTGCCATGGTGCTTCTAGTAGAAGACTCGGTAGCTAGTGACCATGTCTTCGACCAAGTTGCTGGTATCGACTCCTGTGAGCTTAGGCCAAAAGATTCTATTCTTGGCCTTGGTGGCAGGAAACGGTTCTCGCCTCGCTACTGGATAGTAATAAGGATTGGTACACATGTAGGAGGGAGCTTCGAGATACCGTGCCATCGAGGTCTTACTTTGCAGGAAGAGTTGATGGCGCCAGAGAGATTGTGGATCCAAGAGTTTGACTGCTGCTTTATGTGTTTGACACTGGTCCAAATCTGGCAGTATGTAGCCACCTCGCTCTTTCGTTGTTGGGTACTTCTTTGCAAACTCTTGAGAGACGCGCAACTCCTTGCTTGGTTCTGTGGGCGTGATTCTGTGCCAGATGGCGGGGGCTTCAGAGGCAATCTCGTGTGCGGTTTGTGGATCAGGATCAGGAGATAGAGGAGGCGAGGGGTTAGCTTCTGCAATGCATTGTGATTAGGGTGAAAAGTGTCGTGGAATGAAGGTGGGGTTAGTGGTGTCGAGGGGGCTAGAAGCGGTGGAAGGGAAAAGAAAATGTTGGGAGCTAGTACCCCCAGAGCCCGATGGATTGGTTGGTGTTTGAGCTCTTTGCCCCAGGGGTTGGCTTTGAAATGTGGAGCCTTGAGTTGCAGGCGGAGGCTGTTGAAATCCTGCACCATCTCCACCATCAGGTCCATCAAAGTGGTGCCTCAAATCATGAAATTGGGCGGTGCATGAACCGACAGTGTCGACTGGGCAGCAGCCTTTAAGCATTTTACCAGGGTGGCTATGTGCTGGTTTAGGCCCTCGACGGAAGCAATGTATGATTGTTGTAATTTTGCGTGTTGCTCCGTCGTGGCTTTCATCTTTTGGGCCAGCGTTTGATAGGCCACCACTGGAATGGCAGTTCCCTTAGGGATAGCTGGTGGTGCGAAGTCGTTGAAGTCCACCATTTCCAACTGTTCCTTCATAGCGGAACGTGCTGCTTGTGAGTCTGCTACAGCCTCATCCTTCTCGGCTTTGAGGGTATCGATGGTTTGCTGCATGTTGGATACCTTCAGTTGGAGCTGGTTCTGGAGATGGATTAGCATCTGCTGTTGTTGTTGATTGTAATTCGTGAGATTTTGGATCTGCAGCTACTGATGTTTGGTTTCCTCCTCCAGCCTTGCTTTTTCTTTCTGAAGGCCCGCCATAGCACCATCGTCGAATTGCCGCATAGTGTGTTGTCCCCATAGGGTGCCGAATATATTGTATTGGAGCTCATTCACCAACCATACCGCTTTTTGGGCTGTAAGGGGTAGCTGCTCCCAAGGACCAATGTGAGGTAGGTTTCGTGTGTAGTTAGGATACGGCATGGGGTTAAATGGTAGAAAATCAGGAGCAGGGCTAGACGGAGGTGTAGGAAAGGCAGGGAGGGGTGATTGTGGATTGAGGGGTGGGGAGAGACTACGTGGCGGAGATTGTGGGATTGGGTTAGTGGTGACAATGGTTGATGGGAGTGCAGTTAGTAATTGTAAGGCAAAATTATCTACGTTGACCGTGGAGTCAAGTAGGGTGGAGATTTGTACAATCGAGGGCTTTTGTAGAAGTGTGGATGGGAAGCCCGTGTTGAGAGTTAGTGAGGGTGTGGAGGTGACAATAAATGGTGGGGGTGGTGGTGGGATTGTGAGAGCAAGGGATGGAGAGGAGATTTCCTGTGTGGACGGAATCACGCCCATAGGATCAGAGCCAGAAGTGCTTGCCGTTCTGGAGCTGCCTGCTGCTGCTGCTGCTGCTTTTCGGCGTTGTTGGGCTTGGTAAAGTAAGGACGCCTGCTGCTCTAGGACCTCCTTTGGGACCTGAGATGGTTTAAGGCTCCCTGCGGATTCAGCATATTCTACCCCGATGTCGCTGGAGAGAATGTCTTGTGGGACATCTGCTTCGGTACTGACGGCCTTCCCTTTCTGCTTCTTAGTAGGTGAGACTGGTTCTGCTGTTGGTTGGGGGGTGGCTCGCTTTTTTGTGCTTGGATAAACATCATCTAGCTCCTTGATGGCAACAACCGCCTTAGACCCCAATTGCTTGGTGACCAATATGTGGAGGAGATACCTACATTTGGTAGTTGATTTGCGGGCTTTCAAGGCTCCGCACAACTTCTTCGCTACCTTTTCAGTCCACTTATAATTTTGAGTGGGGTCATCCATGGTGAGGGTGAGAGAGAAGAGATCGCTCGGTGGAATGCGATCCATCTTGGTGGTATGTACTGCAGCCATGGTGAAGATGATCTCTGAGGTGGCCCGTAGATGAGAATCCGTGATGAGTCGGATAGCGATCCCGTCGTTGGTTTGGGCAATGGTTTTGTCATCGTCTGTCAGAAACTTGGTGAAGTACTTGGCATCATAACTGGTGCCCTTGCCATGGATTGTCTCTCCAAGATTAGGAAAGCTGACACTCTGAAGATCCGCCGGAGAGACATTGATAATAGAATAACTGCCAGTCTTGGTTGTAAGCCGAAAAGTTTGGAACTCATCCGAATAGGTCGAGTAAGCTACTTGGATGAGGCTCTCGCTCTGCTAGTCTCGGAAAAGTGTTAGATCAAAAGCAAGGTTGGTGAGGATATCCTTGGCCAGTGTGAGCTGCTCGGTGTAATTCTTAAGAGAGATCATGATTATATCCCCTGAATAAGGACGAGGGAGTTTACGGCGATGCAAGCTTAGTGAGAAATCACGGGAAGCCATGGCAGTAGTGATTTTAGATTGCTCTGAGAATTTTGAAAATTTTGAAAAAATTTGACATGAATTTGAGAGCAACAATCTAAAATGAACTCGTGGAGAAAGGGTGGAGACCTATATATAGACTTTTTTGGGCAGGAATTCACAACTTCACCTAGAATTTGTCCTCAGTGTCCACGATTTGATAATGATGGTCGCGAATTTTGAGACAGTATTCTGAGGGCCCGCGAATTCCGGTAGGTGATTTGTGCTGGCCAAAAGAGAGAAAATGTCTAATAGTGCAAAAATGTATCTGATCAGAATTTGCGAAGGTAATAGAAAAATTGTGGGGATCAATTTAAGCTCTCACAAATTGTCTGCGAATTCTGAGCATGGGTATCTGATGAAGAAAACTCCATTTTTTTGATTTTTTTGACATTTTTCTTCTGAGACGGAATTTGCGGAGGCCAAAAATGAATCGTTCTCTGTAAAAAAGGGGTCAAGCGAATTCTATCTGAGATGATGTGAAAATATTTTGTCTGAAACTAATGACTTTTGTGGTTTTCTCAGAGAAGACTGATCTGATAGTATCTTGATGGGTGGAACAACAAATCACAGCAAAAATGGTGTCAAAATGGCATACAAATAATAAAAAAGAGAGAAGAAGAAAAAAAAATAAACAGTAGAGAAAAAGTAGCTAATACATATCAAGATAAAAGCAGGGTTCGTTGTACTTTCTCAGTCGACTCCCATTGACCACAGTGTCGAGGACATCGCCTTGAAGGGTTTGGAGTTGAACATATCCAGAGACAAAGATTTTTTTTATGATGTAAGGTCCTTGGCCTGAAAATTTCAGTTTGCCTTTGAAGGCTTTGGCCTGGTATAGCAGGACCTTATCACCCACCTGGAAGTCTCTAAGTTTCAATGATCGATCATACCATGCTTTTTGTCGTCGTTTGTGGACTTGTTGAGCATGGATGCTGATCCGTCGTGTTTCACAAAGTTTCTCCAGATGGAATAACCTATTTGCTAGATTCTGAGGAGTATCGAGCTCAAGGTTGTAGGCTACTCGAAGGGAGGGAATATGGAATTCCATAGGCATAACGACTTCTTGACCATATGTGAGTTGGAAGGGGGTTAAGCCTATAGCTCATTTCGGGGTAGTGGGATAAGCCCAGAGAGCAGCATGGAGTTTGAGTTCCCAACCAGATCGGCTGGATTCGACAGTTTTGGTGAGAATGCCACATAGGATTTTATTGGTGGATTCTGCCTGGCCATTGCAGCGTGGATAGTATGAGAAACTTTTGCGATGTACCACAAAAAAATTGGAAAGAAGATCTGCTATGACAGAGTTAAGGAAATGTGTTCCTCTATCACTGATAAGGTCTAGAGGACATCCGAACCGAACTACAACCTATTCATAGAGAAATTTGGCGGTGGAACGAGCGTCAGCATTGCGAACAGCTCTTGCTTCAGCCCATTTGGTGCAGTAGTCCATAGCTACTATGATGTAACAAGATTGTGTGTGTCGAGTAGCAGGACTAATAGGTCTGACATAATCAATTCTCCATTTCTGGAAAGCTTGATCAGTGGTTACAGGATGTAAAGGCATGTAGTCTCTTTTTTTAAAGCGTTTTGTGCATTGGCAGACATCACAAGCCTTAGTGTAATTGTGCGTATCCTTGAAGAGTGTTGGCCACCAGAAATCGCCCAAGAGGATTTTCTTAGCAGTTGTTTCAGAAGAGAAATGGCCGGCACCAATACCTTCATGAGTGAGGGAAATTATAGAGGGGATTTCTCCTTCAGTAAGACATCGTCGGATAATTCCATCTAACCCTTGCTTGTAGAGTTGTCCTGCAATTAACGTATAAGGTTTAGTTTTGAGGACCAACGCACGTTGTTCGGATTTAGAAAATGAAGGATCCATCTGCCCTGAAGTTAAATATTTGGTAATTTCCTTAGCCCATACAGGTGTAGAGTCAACTTGGAAAAGGATTGCATCTGGTAAATCATCGTTGACGTCTTGATCAGGGGTAGGAAGGTTAGGGATTCGGGATAGATGATCTGCTAAAAAATGCTGAACTCCATTACGAACCACGATCCTAAACTCAAATTCTCTCAATAATAGGATCCATCTACTAATACGACCTGTGGTGCAGGTCTTGTTGATGAGATACAACAATGTTTGATGATCAGTGAAGAACGCAAAGATTTTTCCTAGAAGATAATGGCAAAACTTCTGAACCGCATATACCATTGCCAAGGCTTCGCATTCGGTGGTGGTATAATTGACCTCAACAGGTATCAATTGTCGACTAAGAAAACGAATTGGGTAATCATTTTTGAATATTTCTGGTTGAGTGAGCACTGCTCCAATGGCATACTTGGATGCATCGGTATGCACATGGAATTCTTTAGAATAATCAGGAGCCCAGAGGATGGGTGCTTTGGTAAGGGCTTCTTTGAGTTGATTGAAGACGACGCGTTGTTCATCCGTCCATTTGGAAACTACAACTACTTTGTAGATTAGGCGAGCTTTGTTAGCGAAATCGAAAATAAAGCACCGATAGTAGTTGGCATGGCCAAGGAAGGAGTAAACTTCACGTATCGTACGCGGTTCCGGTAGATTTTGAATGATAAGGATTTTTTCAGGATCAGTGGCAATGCCATTTCGTTCGATAATATGTCCTAATACAATATCATGGGTTATCCAAATCTGGCATTTTTCAGGATTAAGAGAGATACTGAAGCGTTGACATTGGATAAAAAAAATTTTGAGCATAGACAGATGACATATTTCTTCGGAATGTGCTTCTAAATCATCCAAGTAAACTTCTAAGGTATCGCCCATCTGCTGAGAACAGGCCGCTTGCATAACACGTTGGAAAGTGCTAGGAGCATTGCAGAGCCCAAAAGGCATGACTTTCCAGCAGAAGGTTCCCCATTCTGTGGCAAAGGCGGTTTTGTGTTGATCTTCTTCAGCGATTTGGATCATATTATATCCGCTAAAGCCATCAGAGAAGGAGTAAGCCTCATCTCCTGCTATATTTTCTAAGATGGATTCTCCGAAAGGTAATGGAAAATGATCTCCTTCAGTGACGGCGTTAAGTTTCTTAAAATCGACACAGATCCGGAGTTTTCCATTTTTCTTGGGGACGATGACAATTGGGGAGACCCACTCAGTATATTCAATTTCATATATAAATCCCGCATCTAAAAGGCGTTGTAATTCTTCTTTGATCTTGGCCTTATAGATGGGATTGCATCTGTACGAACGACTTGCAGTGGGCCTTGCACCCGATTTAAGTGGGATACGATGCACAGCTACTTGGGGTGAGATGCCTTTCATGTCTTTATAGGTCCAGACAAAGATATGTCGATATTTTCGCAGGAGCTTTTCAAGCCGTCTTTGTTGTTCACGATTGAGATGAGCTCCGATGTGGACAAGATATTCGTTGGTTTCATTTGGCTCACTTAGGGAAAGGATTATGGTTTGTGCAGGGCCTTCGTAGGGTGAATTACCAGTGGGCTCACGTTGAGCTTGGGGTAATTTGATTGTGACATTCTCGATCGTATAGTCCTTAAAGTATGCAGAAACATCATGGGCTGGAGATTCGAGGGGGGCCTTGCCTTTATCTTGCCGAGATGGTGCTTTTTTGGGGATGGGTGTAGGGCTAGAGGCAATCTCAAGAACTTCCCAAACAGTTTTGAGGTCACCCGGCGGTTGAATTTGAAGTGGTTTTTTCATTTTCTCTTTCATAGTATGACCACGTAGTTGAGGTTTTGGTGGTGGAGAGACAATGGGTATGTCATGGAGGATGGCTCAAATACTGAGTTGGTGGTTGAGGATCCCTCGTCATGTATGCGTGCAGGTTTGAGTTTACCCATTGAGTCAATTGTGACAGAATTGTCACGATTAGCAAAAGTGACTCGGCCTTTGCTCCATTCATGAACGACTCGTGCATTGGTGAGTCACGGACGACCAAGTAGTAATTCATAAGAATAGGCATTATTGGGAATATCAAGTACTACAAGGTCAACGAAAAATTTGAGTCCTCCTAGTTTGATCAGCACGTGCGGAAGGAAACCGATAGGTCGGACCACACTTTGATCAGCCATTCGAAGCTGACAAGTAGGTTTGGCTAGCTTGTCTCTCAGATTCTGTTCCATCATGAGGGATGTGGAAATGATATTAACCCCGGAACTTCCATCGAGTACTGCTAAAACTTCATGGGATTGATGATGGGTAGCTGGGATTTTGATGTTGCCTCTGCTTAAAAAGCAAAATGGGCGACCCACCGATTCCAAGGGTAATTATGTTTTGCAGATGCAAATTATGCTTTATAATGGCCTATGAAAAAAGCTCAGTTTTGAAAAGGTTAATTATGTTTTTCAAATGCAAATTCTACTCCATAATGGTCATGTGAAAACTCAATCACTATCCTTTACGCAATGGAATGAGCCGACAGATGACATTCTGCCCTTAAAAAATTATAGTTTCGGCCCCTCTAAGCCTTGCCCATGACTCTTTAAAGACAAGGCAGAATGGTATCTACCCAGCTCATTCCATAATACATTACCGTCTTATTGTCTTATTCTCTAAAGTCTAATGTCGTGTTTCATGATGTAATCAATTATCAGTCCTTTTAGATATCAACTACCCTTAAGTGCAGCCCCTGCACCCGTTACAACTTGATCATGAGATTTTAAGAAGCATTTATTTGCTGGGCCTTTGCTTGGCTCATTCCACGCGCAGCTAGGTCTATCATGAGTCACAACACTAGTCCGCGCTCATGACCCGTGGGCCACAACACTAGTGCCTACCCTTCGGACTGTCTTATTTTTGTGTTCAGACAGTCACTGCAACAGTGCACCCGGCACAAACAGATCAGAGATTCCTTAGCATCAGATGACACATTGGATCGCGTCAGTGAACGGGCCAACTGATCGGTCGTGAAGCACGCCCCACGTGGAAATAATAAGTCGTGATGCGCATCAGCTGTGACGCAGAATTGTCAGGGTTGAGCAACATGATCGGAACCTTGGCGCATCACAATACGTCAAGCAATGAAATAGCTCCTCCCCAAGCAATCAATCAATCAACAAGGACCCAGGAGTCAGGACAGCGATGCGATGATGGATGGGTGGGCCTACTAAGACGTTTAGCTGCATGTGTGAACTGCTGACTGCTGCGAGCGTTGCATTTTAGCATCCGCCATGCAGAGCGCCGGCCACGAAGCAAGGGCGAGGTGGTCGTGGGGTAGCGCTCGCTTCGTCGTCGCCATCAGTCGCTCATGGGCGATCGCTGGTCAGGTTTCTCCTAGCTTATTGGATATGCAAAAGGCATATTACGTATTATGGAAGGCGGAGAGGACACTTGCCCGGTTTGGCTGGAACCGGACAGAATGTCCTATGCCCGGTGCATTCCATTGTGATATGGATAACTTTTTCACAAGTTTTTTATGAGGCATAATGAGCACTTTGACTCTGACTGACCAATGTGAAAGTGCCACATGGCAGCCGTATGCATGATGCGTGACATGCAGGTTGGAAAGTGCACACAAGGATTTTGAAAAAAAGTGATCTACATATTGATTTTTAAAATGTTCAAAAATCAGGCAAAATAATCACAAGGTATCCCCATTACGTTTTGGATACTGCTTAAATCCACGGGGTTGTGGTAGTATTTGCTTGTTGTTGTAAAGCTACCTTTACAAGCTTTACTTCCGGCGCCATCGGCGCCAGCTATGTCCCCGGAACCAGCAGCGTCCCTGCTGCTCCCGGCGCCACTCCCGGCGCCACTGTGACCAGAATCCAGCCGGCGCCAAGTTCCTATGGCTGAAAATCTTTGATCGGTTCTAGCGGAGTCCAGAGAGCTCAATCGATGTGCAATCACCTCACACGATCTAGGCATGATTAAAGGAAGCCTGGGGATCAATAAAATCTAGAGAGAGAAAATGACTTTCTAGAAAGAGAAAATCCTAGAGAGAGAAAAACGTGCTTTACCAGCTTGGGTAGAGTGCTTGGTATGAGGGGGGGGTGCCGAATCACACCAATACTATAGGGGAGTGCAGGTTGCGACTCAGGGCGAGCTCCAACCAAGTCTCAGCCTCCCTTGCTGGAATGTTGTCATGGCTCTCGCCTTGGCATGCTAGCGCCCCGGAGACTAGGGTCGGTCACACACTTGAAATGTAACCTTCTCAGATTTATCAATAAAGTGGGATTTTCCTCAAACTGACTCTGATTACCTTTTGGGTTTCAGTGTTCGGTAAAAGCGCCAGTTGTAAGGCCGCTTTCAAAATTTTTAACTTGGCACATAGCTGAGGGTCGTATCCCGGGACGCCAGCGGTATGCCGTCGGGACCATTCGGTCCGTGGCGCCAGCGGTATGCTGTCGGGACCATTTGGTCCAGGAACTGGTTGTTTCCATATCTGTCACGGCTTGTGGTTCTGAGTGTTCCTTGCATGAACGTGAATGGGTTAAGCCCTTGGAGAACGGGCTCTAACCTGTCGGCTGAGTTGGATGGCTTGCTTGGGTGGATGTTACCTGTTTATGGCTGTCCAGTCTGGCGTGGCGCCAGGTTGGCTTCCAGCGCTCGTGACGAAGCTTTCAGTTGGTTAAGTCTGATGTAAGTCAGACCGCTTGCTTGGAATGGATGTTACTCGTTTGTAACGAAGCTTCGAGTTGGTTAAGTTTGATGTATGTCGGGCGGCTTGCTTGGAGGGAAGTCACCCACATCGGGACCCCCGATCTGGCATGGCGCCAGGTTGGATCTCAATGTTGGTTTTCGGAACTTCAAGTTGGTTAAGTCTGATCGTTGTTGGCGAGTTGGCTGCTTGTATGTCAAGTGGGTTTGGATGGCAAGAGTTGAAGGCTGGGAAGCTAAGTCGTGGTTCCCGGCTCCCTTGGGATGCATCCGCTACACTTGTATTCTAGTAATGTCTTAGACAACATAGTCTTGTTGATAATATGCATGTCCTAACTCCTAATGCCAAGTGGTTTTGTGTGTGTTTTGGAGGCGAAGAGCATAATATGCATCCACCTTTCCCTCTCCTCCGGAATCTATAATGATCTTTCTAGAATGTCAATTTTGTCTCCGGAATGTGCATTCCCTCTCCAGACTGTGCATCCTCTTTCCACCTTCTCACCTGGCATTACGTTGTGGATGGCCCAAGGGCCTTAGGCCTTCCGTGCAGGTCGGGGCCATGCCCTCAGGCAAGGCCCTCCTTGTACGAAAGGCCCTCGGATGGGGACTTTCACCATACGTAATGCCAAAGTGCTCAATTTCTTTTGGTATTTTGGAGGCACTTCCAAAAACACAACGTTTATGCAAACTTGGAGCCAAAAAAATCTGTGAGTCTTTTTCAACAATTCTCAAGTGGACAACCAATAAAAAGTTGACACATAACACATGAAAATGATGTTGAAATGTGCATGTGACGACCAATTTTTTCTTTATGGAACAACCAATGATGGGCTCCATAAAAAAAATTGGAGTTTTTTTATTCCATGCTAAAAATGAGAAGATTGAAAAAAATTGGAAAAAAAAAACTTGGAAGAAAAAAAAACAAGAACGTTGCGGCATACCACAAAGGCCTTCCAATTATTGTGGTGTTTTGAGATTTGTACATATTTGACAGGAGAAACGACCATTTAGTAATAATGGATGAAAAATATTTAGGCATTTCCTAACTTTACAGTGTTGTGTAGTAATTCAAATGGCTTTTCTCACTATGAAATTTAAATTTTCATGCTTTTAGAATTCAACATTGACTATTTTGTGATTTGAATAATGCCAATCGTGACTTAAAAACAACAACTATAATTTTTATCATTAACTATTTAATATCTAATGGTTTTAGATTTTCAATAATTGCAGTCCTAATTTTACAATAATGATTATTAATTATTTATCATGTCATGATCTCACGATCAATAGTCACAAATTCATGCCTTATTTTAAAAAATAGTGAACTCACAATATTGTATGGTCATTTTCGTAAATGAGAATTTTCATAAATGGTATTCAAAATATAACATAATTCAAAATATTCATGATCAATGATTAGAATATTCATCATCATTTTGCAAAATATTCACATTAAACATTTAGCAGATTGACAATACCTATCTTCTTTTGGATATCATTTGACACATTTCATATATGCAATGTAGTGTCATTCTTGTTCTCTTCTTTAACCTAGTAGTTCTTGAAGGATTTGTGGTCCTCCTCAATTCCATAAGAAATATCAATGAGATTTTGAAGCACTAAGATTAACTGTCTTTACCTTCCATAAAAAGAAATTGGATGCAATCAATCTCTAACTTGTTTCGAAGAGAATATTGATGTCATGATGGAACAAGTATTGTACATAAAGTACACACATGTACTTTATGTACAATACTTGTGAGTTGCACCTCTTTGCAATCTAAATTTGACAAACACACAAATTTTGCAAGATCCACAAAGGTCTTGATTACCAAATTATTCACTACCCTTGCCAATGTCAAGATTGATGGAAAAATTTACCTTGCCTAATTCACAAAGGAGAAAAACACTTGACTAGAAGCTTCAAGCTCAATTTTCTAGATCCAATAAAATCTTTGTTTACTCTCTAAGATCTAGTAGACTCTTATCCCAAGAGTTGGAAGAGATCAGTAGTGATTTCAACCTAAACTATGTCTAATTATTTTGCAGTACTTGGCAGTTAATAAGATTTTTCAAGAAATTTGTGATACCCTAGTAAAGTCATAAAGATGAACAAAGCAATATATTCGACTTTACCTAATTGAATTTAAAAGATAAGAAGACTAAGGAACCATTACATGAAGAAATACATGTCAAAGGCTTTACGTCAAAGACTATGAAAAAATTTATTAGTGGTGGCCAATTGCTTGATAATGGCCTTGATGTAAAATTCAATGTTGATACTTGCACTATCAAGAAGAATGATGAGTGGACAATCCACACGTGTGAAATCAACACCTGCATGTCTCCTCCTTCTTGGTCCTTTGTTGCCATGTATCCACCATCAAACTCCATGAATGAGACTCCATCTCCATCTTGCCACAAGAAACCATCAAGCCTTGGAAATCCATGAGTAAGTGAGTACTTCCATGATACTAAAGCAGCACCATATAACTCCATAAACTAAGCAAGTTTTATTAGTTCATCTTCAAGATCTACTTGACACAAGAAAATGACCATGAATTCACCAAAAATTGACAATCTCCAAACATTGGTACTAAGTAGCTCAAGACTTGAGAACTTAGCCATGGATGAGTGATATAATGAGCCTCCAATAAATTCATTTCCATCAACAAAACTAGCCAAGAATGCTAGTACAAATCCAACACCAAAATGATGCTCACCAATGTAGCTAGTTTTACCATATCTTGACAATTTGCTCACATCCACATGAAAATGCTCAAACATGAGATAGAACAAGTAAAGTATACTTGCACAACACTTTCTTGATGCTCCTTTGACTTTTTTTGAGTCTTCAATAACCTGCAAAAACAGATCCAAAACATCTTTGCCAATTGACTCTCCTTTGGTGCTCTTGACTAGCTCCAAATTGCCAACTTCCCTTTTGCCTTGTTGAAGCCCTTTGAGATCAACCTCTTGATCATCAACTTGATCATCAAAGTCATTGAACAGACTTTGTTTTCCAGACCCATTACTTGCTGTAAAAACATGAAAACATCCAATAGCTTTCTTGTCCTTAGGTAGCTCCACCAATTTCCATGTTCCATTTTTCATAAGAGCTTGATACTCAAGATCCATTGCTTGGATCCTCTCCTCTTCTTTCCTTGCTTCATCTACACTTGTAGGTTTATAATTTCCAAAAACTACTTGCTTACCCTTTTTAAAATATTTGAGCCTTGAAGGCATTTGTCTTTCCCTTGATGTTCTCCTTGGCTTTTGACTTGATGAAGTAGATCATCAATAGTAGAATGTAAACCTTGTAGGCTTTACTCACCTCACTATATCCAACAAAAATACCTTTTTTTGAAGATGGATTCTCCTTGGTCCGAATGTTGACATAGCATGTGCATCCAAAAAGGTCTTAGAAATTTTACACTCGGCCTCCTCTTGAATAGCATCTCAAAAGGTGTCCTTCCATCCAAAATAGCACTCGGCCACCTATTGCACAAGAAATTGGCACACAACAAAGCTTGATCCCAAAATGGTTTATCAAGACTAGAATTTAACCTCATGGCTTTAGCACTTTCACATAAAGTCCTATTCTTCCTTTCAGCCACTCCATTTTGGTGTGGGGTCCTTGATGTTGTATACTCCCTCTTGATCCCATGCTCATCACAAAAGGCCTTGAATTTTTTAGATGTGTACTCACCACGATTGTCACTCCTTAAGCACTTGCTCTTTGTGGAAAATTGGTTCCCTTGCATTCTTTAACTTAACAAAGACATCATACACCTCATCCTTGCTCTTTAGTAGATAGATCCAACAAAATCTACTAAAATCATCAATGAAAGTTACATACATCTTAGCTCCACTATTGCTAATTGTAGTAATTCCATGAATATCCGAATGTACAAGCTGAAAAGGCTTTGTAGATCTAGATATAAATCTAGTATAAGGTAGGTTATTTGACTTAGACAAAGCACAAGACTCACAAACATGATTGATGCCACTTAAGGAACTTGAAAGACCTATCACAACCTTTTTTCTAGACATTACCTCTAATGACTTGAAGTTGATGTGCCCCATCCTTTTATGCCAAACCTCTTGAATATGTATTTGCTCTCTCGCAACACATCCAACTTGGTTAGCAATAACACAAGCATCTAGTTTGAACAACTTCCCTTGCCTTTTACCTTTTCCAATCAAGACATCCTTCCTTTTGATCATACAAGCATCTCCATCAAACTCAACTTTGAGGCCTTTACTTAGCATTTGACTCACACTAAGCAAATTCTTGGTAATAGATGGAATAAACAAGACATCTTCCAAATGAATATTCCTATTTGTATTGAGAGAAATATGAATTGTGTCAATCCCTTTGATTGCACACTCACCATCATTGGCCGTGTAGATCCACTTGGCTTTCCCTCCAAAATGTAAACCCTACTATTTTTGGGTCTAGATTCAATGTACCCAACATTTAAATTTGAATTTACTCAAACTTGACGTATGACTTTCCCATACTTTTCAAAAGTGTGTATTCAAATGAAATTTGGACTAATGAACTTTGAAAAGTCAAAATCTAAGTCTAATATAAAGTTGGCCTCAATTTGCCAAATATAGAAATGTAGCAAATATGACTAAACTAGTTGAATCTTCGACACTAACTACCACAATTGTGGTAATCAATCCTATGTATATATCCACTATGTGGAGTTTACAAGACAATTTATCTGTGAATTACAAGACATGTTTATGCTAATCAATTAGTTAGCTACTCTATGTCAACATCGTTTCAGCTCAACTTGTTTATCATCTTTTCTATTCAGGTGTCTTTGTCATTTGATTGTAGGGATGAACCTCGAACACGTTACCTTCGGCCTTCGGGGTGTGTTCGATTTTCGATTCTAAGTATCCATCATCATCATGCATGGTTCTCTTTGTTGTATGCCAATTGCCTCCAGCATCATCTGCAATCATATCACCTCATTCGCCATCTTCAAAGTTGCAACATATTCAGCTTTGCATGAGGACTGAGCCCCCAAGATTTGTGTCCAACATTCGGTGCTACTTCAGCACTTTTTCGACATATGTTGATTGACTTAGATGCATTACTCCTCTCATTCGATCTCTTTTGATCTCCAGCCCAAGGCATTTTGTTGCTTTTCCTAGATCTGTGATTTCATAACTTGCATATATCTGACTCTTCATTTCTTTGATCAGCGTCAAAGAGTTTCCTTTCATTAGAGAGTCATCTACAAAAATAGTTAGAATCACAAACTTTTTTCTACTTTTTTTATATAGACATTACGGTCTGGTTGTGTAGGAATGAAGTCTAAAAACTTCAGAAGATTGTCGAACTTCTTGTACCAAGCTCGTGATGCCTGCTTCAGACCATAAATGCATCGCTACAACCGACAAACATATTGTCAATTGTCGGGGTCTTTGAATATTTCAAGATACTTCATGAAGATTTCTTCCTCTAGATCTCCATGGAGAAAGGCTGTTTTCACATCAATCTGGTGTATTTCTAGATTGTATTGTGTGACGTATGTAAGGAGTAGTCAAATGCTTCTCATTTTGACCATTGGCGAGTAGGTATCAAAATAGTCGATATCATACCTTTGCGTATAGCCCTTGGCGACAAGTCTTGCTTTGTAACATCCAACAATGCCATCTGATTTGATTGTTCTTTTGTAGACCGATTTGCAGTCGATGATTTTTTTATCTTCGGGCAGTGGCTCTAGTGTCCATGCCTCATTTTGCCTCATTGATTCGATCTCTTTTGACATTGCTTGCTTCTAGAATTCTCCCTCTGGACTCTGGGTAGCTTCTTGATATGTTGTTGGTTCTTCAGTGAAGCTGCAAGATTCAAACTCTACATTTTTGTTCCATTGAAGATTGTCAGTGTATTGATCTGGAGGTCTTCTTTGTCTTGTTGACCTTTTCTCTGGGGCATTCAATATGCTATCAGAACTGTTGTTAATCTTGGCTTGATACAAATTACCTTCTCTCGGAGCTAGCCAACTATTGGAGGCTCTTTAACACAACTACATACATTGGCACTTTGCCATGCACATTGCCACACACATAACACGAGGTCAATTTGAAGCTCATCATGTTCGCGTGGCAATTGTGTGGCAATGCACGTGGCAACTAACGAGTGGTAGAGCCACGCCACAAAAATTTTCTTGCAGATGCCCCCTCCCCAGCCGGGAAAAGATAGATTTTTTCAAATTTTAAACCACACAAACAAATTTCTTAAAAATTTGAAAATTTGACTCTTTGCCACACATGGGTGGTAGAGCCATGCGTGGCAAAGGGACAAATGTTTTGTCCTCGAAATTTGCCATGATGTGGCAAATTTCCAGGATTTGGGTTTAGGGTTTTATCATTTGCATGGCTGTATCACGCAAAAAATTTTAGGCAAAACAAAAAGTGCACAAAATGCAATTTGGACTGCTCAATGCATCGTTGTGATTTGGCGTCAATTTCATTTGTGAGAGAGAGAGAGAGAGAGAGAGAGAGAGAGAGAGAGAGAGAGAGAGAGAGAGAGAGAGAGAGAGAGAGAGAGAGAGAGAGAGAGAGAGAGAGAGAGAGAGAGAGAGAGAGAGAGAGAGAGAGATTAAAAAAGTAAATAAGTCAAGTGTGTAAATATTGTACGTTAGCATTCACTCATAGAATTGATAGTTAATCATTGTATTTTTTTATCATTTATTTGATTTGTAGAATAGAAAAATGTTGTTGGAGAGAAAATGAACCTTTTTACAATCAAATGAGATATGTTATGAATTTTTAAATGAAGATTTTGTGAGATTAAGTTATGCACTTGCATGTCGTTTTATTAAATGGTATGTTAAATTGTGTGGTGATTGAATCAATGTGGCTTTTGTATAGTATGTTTTGATCTTAAGACTAGATTAGATAAACTTACACATCAAAAAAACAAATAGTTATTGATTATATTTAATGATTTGTCTTTGATTGATTGATTTGTAGAATAAAAAGGATGATGGTTTTTGAAAAAAAAAAAGGGGTTTTGATGAAGACAATCAAATGGGGTACGTGGTCAATCTTTACATGGATTTTTTGTGATGCCATGTAAATAAACGGTTTTTAAATTTCAATGTTAATTTTGTAGTAGTACTTTAGGACCATAGATGGATTTACAAAAGATCCACAAGAGTGATTGGATGCTTGCTTAACAATCTATTGTTAGCAACTGTGCTAACACAGAGAAAATAAAAATAATAATAAAAGTCCGTGACATGTGTTTTGTAAGACCACGTATGAGTATCTGTCAATAAACTTCAAGCCATGGCATGTATTTTGTAAGTCCATGAGTAGAAGCTTAGATAATAATAAAATAGCTTAAACTTAGATTTAGAACTTAGACTTAAAAAACTTAAGATTAGGAATATTTTATCTTAAGTTGTCCTAAGTTAAGAAAATTGAAGTTCTAAATCCTAAGTTAGAAGTTCTAGAAAGGCTAGAAACAGATTAGTCCCATAAGTTAGTAGACACTTATGGAAGACCCTCCTTGCCATAAAAGGAGAGGTATTTACATTGTAAATGACACTTTTGAGATTAAGCTATCTTGCTCTCTATTTTGGAGAATTATCATTCTATTTCATTTGTGTTCCCCTTGGAAAGGTGCATAGCTTGAGGGAAGGTACTCGGGCCTCCTCTTGTCTCCTTTTCATCGGTTTTATTGTGGCATGTTCATTATTGCCTATTTGTCTAGTATTAGCCGCAATCTCATTTTATTACCCTTCGGGTGTTAATCTAGGATTAGTCTAGTCACCTTGCTAGTTGGGTAAGCCTTAGCAAGGATTTTCATTGTTGTTACTAATTAGTTTATTTCCGTTTCGGGCACTAGTTGGGTAAGCCTTAGTGCTCTCATTCCTTCATATTTCTGTTGAAGCTTTTGTAGAAACTTAAAAAAGTGGACGAATCTCTACATCCATATACTACACCCGTAAGTAGATCTAGCCACCGCACTCACTAGAAATACTTCCAACATTGGCACCGTTGCCGCTTTTTAAGTATTTTTCTACCTAGCTTCTTCTCCTTTCTTTCTTTTATTTCTTGCTTCCGTGTTGTATGTTTGCTTGTGTGCTTATCTCTATCTACCAACAAATAGCACGTGTCGTCTCTCCAGGTCCTACACGAGTTGCGAAGCAACTTCTCAAACCGGGGGGAAGCAACAAAAGAGTCAAATTGGGCATTTTCTTCAAAAATAGTGACCCAAGTGACCTTTTTCACAACCAAACAGGTGTATCAGAATTTGTCAGTCTGTCTGCAGCCCTAACAGGCCCTGATCTTTCATTTTATCACCTCCACAAATTCTGACCACAGTCAGATTTTGAGAAAACAGCTTGTTGTACTAAAACCCCTTATTTCTCATCAAAATCTTTGTCTTAGAATTTGCCGACTTCACTGAGGCTAGATCTCATTAAGATCAGTCCTTCAGCAGCTCCGCGAATTCTATCTCATAGATTTTACTCGTTTACTGACAAAACATCACATCTTTCTCTATATTCCCTATCTGCCAGTCAAACCTCTCTGTTAGAATTCGCCATCAAGCCTAAAAATTCGCCCTCACAGAGCACGAATTTCCTGTACTATCCATGAATTCCGAATCGCCAAATTTTTCCAAAAAATCCAAAATAATCACTATTCTGACATTCAAAATACTTGTTCAGAATTCGTGAGCATTACAATTAGATTTATCTGCCTCTCCACGATTTCTCAGCCTGTCCGCGAATTCTATAACAATCAGAAAGACCAGTTTTTGTCCTACACTATCCATTCTGCAAGCAAACTACCCTTTTTGTCAAGTACAGTTCTGCCCTGCTACTCTGTATTCTGCATCATGTCTCGTGATTGTGCTGAATCTTCTAACCCAACTCCTCCACGAATGGAACGAAGAATTCCACGTATTGATGCACCAAAGTATGATGGCGAATCTAACCCAATCCGATTTCTCCAAGACTTTGATAATGCATGCTATTTTTATAGAGATACCTCTGAAACTTAAAAGCTTCGCCTATTTCCCATGGTACTCTATGGCACCGCCAAGGAGTGGTACTTGAATCTCGAAACTCCTAATCTTGCTTCTTGGACCACCCTCAAGGACGCTCTCATAAGGGGTTTCAAACCATCCAAACTAACTCAGAGCCCATTCATTCAAATTACTCATATCAAGATGCGTCGCGAAGGGTCTGTTCGAAACTACATTGAGCGTTTTAAACGTCTCAAAGTAAAATGTGTTGATGAAAATATCACTGAACGCATGGCCATAAAACTATTTTTAGTTGGATTGCCTAAAAACATCCACCGTGAACTCAAACCAGTTGACCTTTATGATCAACTTAAAGATGTGATGACCGATGCTATCCGTGAAGAAGACGAAGGTTTCGATGATGACTTTCACCATCGTGAAAATAAATCTAAGAATCCGCATCGTCCTAAGTCAAATAATATTGCTCACTCTTCTGAAATTCTACATCAAATGAAAACTTGGCAAAAAGCTCAACAATCACATATGGATAAACTCACTACCGATTTCCAAACCGCCATGAAACAAATTGTTGAGAAATCCTTTCCAGCAAGAGAAAATGTCTGGTGTCCAATCTGCTCACAGCATCACACTGTTAATGAATGCCCTCAACTGCGAAATCATTTCACAGCAGCCACCAGACCCACCGTTTATCGAGCTTACCGCCTACTCGTCACAACAACCTGTGCCACGACCAGGGGTTTACCAACCAGGACCACCTGCACCAAATCAATATCCATCCCCACGTCAACAATTTGTTGTTAACCAACCTGCCCCACAAAATGTTGTCCATTATCTTGATCCGAATACCATCGATCCGCCCACCTACTATGTGGAAGACAATACTCAACCGCAGTACTCTACTGAAATGGTTGTTTATTATACCTATGATTCTAATGCTCAACCAGTGGATCCCAATGCCCAAGCTTACAATCCAAACCAAGCTGTCTTTGTCGCACACCAACTACCCGCAATACGAGGATGCTTTATCTGTGCAGGTAAACCAGTGGTGAGGGGGAGTGAGAGGAGTGGTGGTGGACGTGTGGAGAGGCATTGGGATGGCAGGTTGTTCAAAGGAAGCAACTTGTGGGAGAGTGGGGAAGATGGAAGGGAATGATGGAGGTGAGATGTGAAGCATGTTGAGCCAAGAGACGATGTCAAGTAATAATTGGAAATCTTGAGGATTAATGATGAGTGGTGGAGTGGAAATGGAAGAGGTAAGAGAAGCATGAGGGCTGGAAGATGTGATGGTAATGGAGGGTGAAGAAGAAGCAAGAACGTCGGCAGAAGGTGGAGGAATAGGGGAGATGGGAATAGAAGCGATGGCAATAGTGGATGGTGGATGGAAGCAGATGAAGTGGCTATAGGACGTGGAGGGGCGGTGCATTGGCGAGTGGTAGGAGGACTTGCGGAGGATGAGGCAGCACCACGCATACGTTTGCTGGCCAGTGGGTTAGTCGAAGCAGTAGGAGAGATAAGGCTGGTGGATGCAACGGTGGTGGACTCTCACTCCAAGATAGTCACGTCTCACTCTTTCACTCTCACCTTAAATGTTGCTCTCTTTTTTACACATATTCAGATCAACTCTTACTTCATTTGGGAACTCTCTCTCTCTCTCTCTCTCTCTCTCTCTCTCTCTCTCTCTCTCTCTCTCTCTCTCTCTCTCTCTCTCTCTCTCTCTCTCTCTCTCTCTCTCTCTCTCTCTCTCTCTCTCTCTCTCTCTCGTATATACACCCTTTTTTGAAAGATGTGCTTTTCCTCTTCTTTCTCATAGCCTTTTATGAAATTTCCTCTTTTTGTCAATTTTCATTTGAAAAATTCCCATTTGAAGTTTTGTCCTACTTTTCTTTTGAAGCCTTGTTCGAACCTCTATTTGAAGTTTAGCCTTTCCATAATGTCTTATCCCATAATTCTAATTCTTCAACTTCATACTTTGCCCATCATCCATGACTTTTAGTTTACCTTTAGTTCTGAAGTCTACTTCTTCGTGTCGAAAATGAAGTGCCCATCCTTTTCTTCATTTGCCAGGAATCTTTCCCTCCATGTGTCCGAAGTTTGTTAGGAGCTATTTATTGCTAGAATATTTTGCCCCTTTTTTTACACGTGGAATATCCAAAAGTGAATGAAGGGCACCTTTGACTTAGGAATTTGCCTTTATAGGATTCCTTCAAGAGCATCTTTCTCAACAACATCCGTCTCTATGCTTCTTGGCATTATTCTTAGTATTTAATGACATTCCCATTTTCTAGTTTGTACTTTTTCCATAGGTCTTGTACTTATCCTGTAGGTGGAATATGTGTGACGTCATCATGATCCTTGTGAAGTTTCTTGAGCTTTTTCATTTTCAACACACTTTGCGGACTTGTGAAAGGTGGTAGATCGATTCCTCTTCAAAATAGCCCTTTTTTCCCATAATCATTGGGCACATTTTTAATCCAATAAAACTTAGCATTTCTGGCTTTGAGAACTAGGGTTTTGCTTGATGTTTATGTAGAGTCTCGAAACCTGATGAAATTTTTGACGGTCACTGTCCAGATTTCCTATGTGTGTACTGTGTCGATGACCGATTTTGGTAGAAAATAACCTGCCTGAAGCACCTTGTTGATGGTTCTACTCACATTGCTGGTTTTATTCCCATTGTCAATTTCTTTGAATTGTTCGATAGTGATGTTGTTGTTGATGCTATGCCCCGTGACTGAAATTTCACTAGCCGGCAGGTGAAATCAAAACGCACTATGGTCTTTCATTAACTGAATGTCATAAGTACATTGAAAGTGTTGTTTACATGCTTCTAATTTACTGGAAAAATATTTACAGAAATTTAAAAGTTCTACTTTGGCCATTATTGGGCAGGCCAGATGCCCAAACTGTAGATACAGTACATACAATAATTTACAATAGTTGGCCATTTTAACCCGATTTTATCATAAAAATTTAAAATATCTCATAATGCAAGTCCGATTTTTTTATGACAAAAAATCGGCTAACAGATACAACGAATTCCGAGATGAGTTTTTGCAACAGGAACAGAAACGGAACGTCCGTTATCTGCTCCGATCCTCACAAAAGAGCAACCCCTACAGGGACTTGAAGTTTTTTCTGAACTTCTGCAAGCTCAAATCGCAATGTTGTTCCATAGTGCCATAAAATCTTTCACCGACCTACAAAGCTATATCCATAGAACTTTTCAGCTGCCCAATATCCCAGATAAACAGTGAAAACCCAACGAGATTTCAAAAATTCCCGAGATTTCAATAAATCTAATGAATATTGGTGTTGCTAAGGGGACTAGCATCACCTTACCAATAAACTACAAAGATTATCCAACAGTATCCGCTATCCTTGATAGTGGATCAGGCGTAAACATCATGGCTTTGTCGCTAGCGAAGTCATGGGGGTTTAATACCTTAGATCTGCCACGGTACAAACTCTGTATGGTTGATCGACCCTGCAGGTCACTTATCAGATATATTAGTCTGTATTGTAGGAGTCAAATTTACTATAGATTATATCATCCTCGATTTACCGAATGACACAAACACATATTAGCTCCTTGGCACACCCTGGCTACAAATGGCAGACGTCGTCCAAGATTGGAAGCACAGTAAAATAACCTTCGACAACAATAAAACATGAGTCATTGTTGACTCGATTGGACACGTTAAGCCCGCGAAGGTTTATGATGATTGGTCATCTACCACATATGACGAATTTGATAGCGTTCCAATCCAATCGAAAGGACACTATATAAGATCAACAAATATAATCAATTGGGGTCAAGCGCTGGCCACTGTGGACTGTGCTGATTCCAACAGATGCAAAATAGAAACCGTCGCAGAAGACCCATGTATTCTACCATCTTCTACAGACATAGAGACACCCATCATTCCATTAATGATGATAGACCGAATTCCTATAGCTTGGTGCCCAGGAGAACCTAGTATCTCTACTGCCCACCTTTCGGAAGACGGTACTCTCTCGATGAATGATGAAGTCCTGACTGATGACCACATACTCATGTATCTCGGTAACAAATGGTACTCACCCAAATCAATCCCAAAAGCAATTAAGTCGCCTAGGCCTCTTACTCATGTGCAATTAGCATCCAAAGTAGCCAACACAGTGGCCTATCGGCCCAAATCTAAGGTCTACCAATGGGACATGTATCCAAACAAAGTTTGGGATACAATAAACGAAGAATTGATTCGAGAGGCAACCACACTGCCTCCTCAACAAACAGAAAACCCTCGGTTACAACAAAACAAAATCATCAAAACAAAATGAAGATATCAAGAAACTCCTCGATGTTGCTTTTATTTATGAAGTCCAGCACACGGATTGGATATCACTCATAGTGGTGGTTCCCAAAAAAATGGCAAGCTTTGTATCTACGTGGATCTCAAAAACCTTATTGTGGTTACTAAAAAAGACCACTTAATGTTATCTTAACGACACAAATCCTAGAGGAAATGGCAGGAGCTGAAGCGTTTAGCTTCTTAGATGGTTTTAGCGGCTATTTTCTAGTCCAAATAGCCCCCCAGGATAAACACAAGACGACTTTTGCCACAAAAAATGATGTTTATGCTTATAACGTCATGCCTTTTGGCTTATGCAATGCCCCTTCCACGTTCCAACGCGTCATGCAAATGGTGTTTCAATTGTCGAGATTTATCTAGATGATTTGGGTGTACATTCTTCTGCTGACAAACACCTCGAAGCACTTAAAAAGATATTCATTCGCTATCGTAAGTTTGGTATATCACTAAACCTTGAAAAATGTCAAATCTAGGTCACCCATGGGGTGCTCCTTGGACATATTATTTCCAAGGATGGTATTTCTACTGATCCTTCCAAGATCAAGGTTATAGTTGATATGCCTTTACCCGCAACAGTGAAAGAAGTTTACGTTTTTCTAGGCCATACGAACTACTACCGCATCTTCATAGTCGACTACACAAGAAAGGCACAACTCGTTTATTTAGTTGTGGTCGACCCTCGATGGACTGAAGAACGCGTAAAAGCTTTTGAGGACTTAAAAACAGCACTTACTACCGCACCCATACTTCGTTCCCCAAATTACACGAAGGAATTCCACGTGCATACCGACGCAAGTAAGTATGCCATAGGGAGTATCCTAGCAAAACCGGGCGATATAAAAAAGATTTTCTGATACATTTCTTGAGCAGACAACTAGTGTCTGCTGAAGTAAACTATACAACAATAGAGCGAGAGGCACTGGCCATGGTCTACCCCATACAACAATTTAGACTCTATTTACTAGGCCAAACCTTTGCCTTCTACACAGACCATCAAGCATTGTTATACATTGTTAATAAATCCTATGAAACTGACACATAGCTCGATGGCTTAAGAACTTCAATTTCCGCGTAGTCGTCAGAAAAGGAACACAACATTTCATGGCTGACCACCTTTCTAGACTTCCCAATGCTGAAAAGGCTGATGCACCAGTCAATGATGATCTATCTGATGCATGCCTTTTTAAGATCGATGTCACTCCCCTATGGGCTAAGGAAATCACTCAGTTCCTCATCCCGAGCAGATTAAAAGAAGGCCTAAATACAGTAGAAAAAAAGAAATTTTTGCTCAAAGCAGCACCTTTTCAATTAACTGCTGGACAATTATATAAAAGGTCGTTGACGGTATTATACGCAGATGCGCTTATGAATCTGAGATATGACCTATCATATCTCAGGCAAATGAGGGCATTGGTGGCGGTCACTTCTCTGTCGAAGTAACTGCTAAGATCATACTCAGAGTGGGCTTATGGTGGCCATCACTGTTTAATGATACATTTGCTATCATCAAAACATGTGATGTTTGCCAACGAGCCAAAAAAATCACAAAAGTAGACTTCACATTATTATAGAAGGCGAAGCCTTCCATAAGTGGGGTATAGACTTTGTTGGACCCATCAGTCCAGTAGCCAAAAATACTCAAGCACGCTATATCCTGATCGCAACCGATTACACCACCAAGTGGGTAGAAGCGCGTGCAACAAAGGATGTCAATGCGAAGACCGTAGCACGTTTTCTTTATGAAAACATTTTTATGCGTTTTAGATGTCCAATCAAGCTCGTTAGTGACAGAGACACACACTCTATAAATGAAGTGATCGGTAATCTTTTATGCCATTACCTTGTTATCCATCGCAAAAGTACCCCGTACTATCCCAAATGTAATGGCCAGGCAAAATCCACAAACAAGACCATTTGTAAGATCCTAACCAAGATAGTTGAAACGAGTAGATCAGATTGGGAAACCTGCAAGCTGTTCTCTGCTATCTGGGCGTACTGCACAACTCCCAAGAAGGCCACTAGATGGGTTACTCTCTTCCATCTCGTATACGGTCAAGAGGCAATAATAGGTCAATAATTGTTGGTCTAGTTCACATAGATAGATTTTATAACATTTTAGATCCAGTTCACTTCTGCAATTATGATATCTCAAATTTTCCACCCATAGCACAAATCTGGTAAATGAGATAATTCATTATTCTGAGAACTTCTATTACAAGAACTTTGTAGAAGATCGAGATGACAGCCTATTTCAAATTTATAGATCCATTTGTGGCAAAGTGGAAGAACAAGAATGGGTATTGGTTCGAGGCCATTAATGATCAAGCTATGGCTGCTGCTTGTGCCTACTTAACCAAGTACACCCAGCGTAACAAAACATTGATTTTGAGGATACCCATGTCACTGTTCCACATGATGGCAGATTCACGACTACATGGCCAAAATCTTTATGATTGCGCCCAATTGGCTTCGAACTACATTCATGAGTGCATAAAGAACAAGCAACCCTCCACCTTGCTGAGTTACATGATGACCGATCTTACACTCCATCAGGTGAACAATGGACCAAGACTCCGAGAGCTGTTGCAAGTAGCAGACAAAGCTTGGAGCATTCCAATTTAATCGAAGAAGTCCAAGCATTCCAAAACACAAACATCGTCACCATAGGGGCCACCCCCTAAGAGACCAAACATGAGTATAATGAAGTTGAAGGTCAAGAAGCAACCAACACCAACCAGCTCACAACAAGATCCAGCAGTTGAAGGATCTTCTACGGCACCACAAGTTGATACCTCTAAGGCCAAGCTTCCTGAAACACACCAACAGAGGACGAGAACAAAGCTGATGGCAAAGAGGAGATCTCTAGATGCAACAGAGTTAGATGAGTTAGACTCAAGAGGAAACCAAGAGCAATGAGACAAGTACACAGTCTCATTCGACATCCTCGACCTCAACAAACCCTCAAGATGGAAGCTCCACCTCCGATACAGCATCGCAGCAGCACTCCTCACCCACACACATCATCGACAGGGGTGATGGAGCTGGCATCTTTGTAGCAGCAGATACCAGAAAAGATTCACAAGCTGCCCAATTAGTTTCAGTGATAACTCCCCCCATCATACTTACAACACCGATGCCACCAACTTCACCCAAGGCACGTTTTGGGAGGGGGGAGAAATGGGATGTCATTCCCAAAGATACAGCTGTAGCCCAACAGGAACAGGCCCAACAAGTCCACATTCTCACGGACACTTCGACATATTTTAATGTTGCGGATCTGATGGAGATAAGTGACGATGAAATGGAAAAGTAGATCAGTCAGGGGAAATTTAAAACCCACTAGCTAGTGTCACCACCGCCACCCTAACCACTGTCCCACCCATCATCCCTACAACCAGCATATCAACTAACATCATTCCTCTATTCTTGCCATTACCACCTTCACGTCCCCACCAATCCATGTTTTTTGGACTAACACCACCTCACCACACCCTTGACAGATACCCAAGTATTTCTAACCCTGAAGAACTCTTAGAAGCGGCTAAGCGTTCAATGACCAGCCTATCCGAGACCATCTACCACATGCACTGGTTGGTAAGCCAACAAAAGGAGCTAAAAAATAAGGTCATACAACAGGACCAAACCATTGCCAAGAAGCAGAAGTCAATACAAGAAAAAAAAAAAAAAAGACGGAGGAGATGAAAGCCATGATGGCCGGGCAAGTGACAGAATCAAATGAGGTCCAGCAACAACTCAAGCACCAGATGGCCCAGATTGACCAAACATGGTATGGATCATCTAGCGCGATGACAGTTGATGCCTCTCTAGTAAAGCCCGAGGATATACAATTCCAAGCTCCGTAAGCCTCAGCCAATCGAATGGAAAGTACATAAGGCTGATCCAAGAACAAGAGGCTGATAAGAGAAACTTTGAGAATGATGCGACAAAACAGACAAAAATCATTCTCGAGTCCTAGAAACAATTGGAAGAAGTGACGAAGGCCCTGCAGCAGGTTTCGGACAAAGTGAACTAGCTATGGAACATGGCGTGTGAGGCCCAAGCAGGAACCTCTGATCAGAAGATGAGGGACGATGATGGAGATGACGGGGCAAATGACAATGACGGTCAAACCCAACAATTAGATGGTAGTTCAGGTTCGGACGGCGAGAGGACCAAGGTTGTCTCTAGAGCTTTTCCTTTTTCCCAACCTAACTTCAAACTCCCTTCTTACTATGTCTTTGATTTCTCAAAGATCTTCATACCCACTTATCTCGTTCATTCATCCTCCTCCTCTCAACCCCTTCTTAGCCAATTTTTGAGACCCCATGAAGGACCTGCCAAGACGTACAAAGAAGGCTCGACATCACGAGTTCTTAAAACGGCTTAGTTCCCTCGATGCGGCATACAATCTTCTGAATTTGGCTCCTACTAAACCTGTCAACCCCATGCCAGTTTTGCCAGATCACACTCCCCCTGAACTCCCAGAGACTAAAACCGACGCTGGTGGTGATGATGACCCCCAAGATGATCTCCCAAAAACAAGAAGATTCTACCCAAACCTGCTGATTTCGATGTGGATGAAGTTGAGCCCAAAGCGAGCAGGCCAAAAAGAGCGACACGGGCGCCGAAGCACTAGATGAATACCTGGCAAAGCCTCCTCAGCAATGCAGGACAGTCTCACCAGCCAAGCAAAGACCATATATGATGGACACCAGAGAGTCCGAGAGGTTTGAGAGAAAGTACCCCCATAATCTGAGGGGCAGCAAAAATGAAATCGATCAAAGCAAGTACTCCACAAGGGCCAAAATCATTGTTGCGCTGCAACCACAGCCTGAATGGCGCAATAAAGTCCTAAAGGATATCAGAAGGCTGCAAGAATACCTGAGGGCCCCAGCTTCGAAAAGAGTCGATCCCTTTTATATGCCAATAAAGAGAATAAACCCCTGGCCAAGAGCGACCGCAAGTTGAAGTGGTAAACTGGCCAGTAAGTCTGGGAATTTTTGAAAGTATCTCAATGGGTGACCGGAGATAGCGGTTGTTGGATTTTGGCCATAAATATAAATCCAACGCTGACCTTTGTGTACGAGAAAGTGTCTAATACTGCTAATCAATGGCCTTTCCTATGAATCAGGAATGCTTTTGGGATCGAGGCTTAGAACCAATTTGGATCAATTCCAATGTGGCCCTCCAGTCCGAAGATGACCGCCAAATGATGGCTCGGCTCTATTATAGAGTGACCTTCATGTCCTCCCGATACGTCACGATGGTGGAAGTTTAGCAGGAGCTCGGTTTCATTGAGAAAGTGTGGGATTACCTGGAGCCGCTACCTTTCATAAGCAAGTTGCTCTTCCAAGTATTTGAATCCCTGGGAAGAAAGATGAGTGAGCGGAAATCGACCACGAGATGACGAGGCGAGTAGGACTCGCAAGAGGTTCTCAAGCCGGCTAGAATGTAAAGGGCCATTGAGAAATCCCAAACTTTGTGAAAAAAATTTGCGGCGAATAAGCACTTGGTTTTACGAAAGCGACTAAAGATCCACGCTTTTCTAGATGCCAAGCGGAACAACGTCATCCTACATGTGTTGCAGTGGGTCCTACAACATATTAGGGGGGAGTGATTTGGCATATTCCAAGGAATTCCCAAGATGCCGAGCTGAGCTATTATAAAGAGCACCTCTCACCCGAGATCGAGGAGGTCTCAAAAGGAAGAGAAAAGGATGAAGATGAGAGCTGAGCATGAGAGCTGAGAAATACCAGCTAGGAATTCAGTTTAAGTCATGTGAGCCTCATGGTGAATCCCAAAGAATGATCCCAAAGAAGGAATGACCATGTAGGAGCTTGTAGTATTTCTAGGCCATGTAATCAATGCAAGTAGACAACTCTAAAATAAATTAGAGTGAGCCACCATTTGATGGTGACCTCTAGTGGAAGAGCTTATTCCACTTGGAATTTGTAAAATAGTGGAATTGCAACTTAGGCTCCACATGGGCAGCTTGTGAGGGAGCTTTACATGTAATGTCATTTACTCTTGTATGAATAAAGAAGATCTTCCACGAGTTTTTGGCATTCTTGAAGCTCCTTGTTCATGATAGCTTCCTTGAGTGATTCTATTATGAGCATGCATTTCCATTTCTTTGAATGTGGTTGTGGATTAGTTGTGGATTAGATTAATTTTTCTGCTTTCTTTCATTATGCAATGTGGATTAGAGTGGAATAGATTTTTTATTGTATGTTTTAATGTAGTTTCAGCATTCAAGTAAAGTAAACAGGCTGAGATTGTGGTGTAGATCTTGCACGTCCTTGACATCTCAGTTCTTGATGTTCTTGGGCTGTCTAAAAATCAAGAAATGAGTGTTTCTTGATCCTTGGACTTTCAATATGTTGTTTAGTAATTAGTTTCTTGTTTCTTGCTTTCAGTTCTATTGATCTATAGATTAAATTGAGCATCTTGTTTGTTTTCTAACGTTTTAGAAGTGGTTAGTAGCAAGAACCGATTGGGATTCTTTAGCATTGCACGTAGATTTGTAGATGAATGATTTTAGCTTGCATGATTTGATTGTGTAAGTACTATTGGAGTGAACGCAACCTGAGTATCCCACTGCACCTCGGAGGTTGCAGATCCTTTTAACTTTAGATGGGTCTTCACACACCATGGCAGATCAAGACCCATCAGAGTTTTCAATTTTCTACATACAAGAGTTTTCATTTTTCTACATACATTCAGGAGAAAAAAATTCAAAACAAAATCTGATGTGTCTCGACCCCCCGCTTCAGGTGGAGACCCATAGTAAAAATGTGAAAAAAAGAGTGTTCTGATCGGTCTCCGGCGGGTGACCCATCTGAATTTTTTTTCTTCAAGTCTGATCTCGATCTCTTCTCCATTCCACCTGACCCGACAAGACCGGACCCGACACGATGTTCTGTTGTTCTGATGGGTCTCCACCCACTGCGGCGGGTGGCCCATCAGAAAAATATAAAAAGAAAAATTATAATTTGACCCAACCCAACTAACCGTCTTTATACGTCTACTATCCTATGAAGCATACTCAAGTTCACTTGATTCGACACCACAATTCAACTCGGCTTAACTCGTCGACTCTGACTGGACCATCACACCCGTCGTGGCAGGTGGAGACCCAACGATGTCAAACATTCAATTATGGTCAACAAGGTGCAATAGATTTTGTATTGGAGTATATCCGGGTCAGTGGACAATTATCTTCCAAGCAACATTCCCTTAACAGTTTTTGACTCTTGGCAGACACACTAGTGTGGGCAGATTTTCCGTCGAGGGATTGGTCCCATTAGAAGATCTCCAGCAGGGAAAGGGCCCACACTACCCTTATGTGAGTGATTAGGGAAACACCACTTCCAATTTGAATGATTCTAGATGTGCATCCAAATTTAGCCAAGATCCAATTGATCCATCAAGTGTGTTTTGGATCTGAAATTCTAACAAAAATTTCTCACAACACTCTCAACAACCGCTCTGTTAAATTTCAGTACTTTAGGACCGTAAATGGATCTACACAAGATCCACAAGAGTGATTGGATGCTTGCTAATCAAACTATTGCAAAAACTAGACACAAGAATTGATCTAGATTAGAAATTTTGCACTTAACAATCAAGAACAATTATAAAGCTTTGATCAAATGTGGAAATCCGAGTTCACACATGTGAACCACAGCCTAAAGTATGGCCTACAAACAGAGAATGGAAGTACTAACACTTTGATTGCATTTGGATCATAAAAACTCAATACAAATTGTGGAATAGCTTGAGATTCCCAATAAGCTCTCAAAAATATTCTAAATGTTTACTATGGAGAGCTCACTACATAGAAAAGCCTCTTCCTTTGTAAATTTAGGTGAATTTCTAGCATGTAATACTTGCCCTAATTTGCCTACCTAGCCTCATTCCTAGAGTCATGCCAAGTAGGTGGCTAGTTGGTCAATCTCCACCACAAATCTAGGATTTAGATCCTATAAAGTAGGAATCACCACCAAATTGAGTTGACCTACTCTCTATATTTACACTAGGGTAGGTTTCCCACGTGGCTCCATGGCCTCACACATGTGGGACCCACTATGTACATAATTTACAATATTTGACATAGCTAGATTTGCCAAGATAGGCGATTTCTCACACGCTCAAGAGATAAACAACTCTCATGCAAAACATGTGAAAGATTCAACTAGTTTGATCATATTTGCTATATTTCCATATTTGGCATTTTGAGGCCAACTTTGTTTTTAGACTTAGAGATTGACTTTTCAAAGTTCATTAGTCTAAATGTCATTTGAATAAACACTTTTTGAAAGTGTGGTAAAGTTAGAAGGCGAGTTTGAGTAGATTCAAGTTTAAATGTTGGGTGCTTTGAATCTAGACCCAAAAATAGTAGGGTTAGCATTTTGGAGGGAAAGCCAAGTGGCCAAACCTTCTATAAAAGAATGTAATTCATGGAAAGAGTGATCTTCTCTCTTCTCTATCTTATTTCATGTTTATACATGGTTCTCTTGGGTTTTACTATCCATTGGTGCACTATACTTGTGATTGCTTGCAATTCTATGTGTAGAATGATCTATATTTGCTATTTTTGGATCCACACATGTGAAATACAGTAGCTTGCTGGTTTTGTTCAGACAGCAATAGTACATTATCATTTGATTCATGTTTGATCAAGTTCTATTAGAGTTTGCATCTCATTTTGTGTGTAGATGGTGAATTTTTTACTCGGATTGGTAGGATTGTCTTCTTTTGTAACCAAAGATTAGGGACATGGGTTGGATCATAAATGATCTGAAATCCTTCACATGGTATCAGAGCTTGTGTTTTAGGTCATGAAGGAGAAAATCAGATCTATCGATGATTTGGTGAAGATATCAAGGCTAGAGCATGCTAGAGGGGATTCTACACCAAAATCGAATTTTTTGCTTTTGTAGATCAAAACCCTATATAGGTCTATAAACTTGATCAATTCCGATTTTTGATTTCACATACTGGATTTGGCCGATTTTTGGATCATTAGATCAGCCTAAGCGGTAGCTATTAGATTGCATAATCAAAATTTTAGCATTTGCATGTAGATTTGGAATAGTAAATCAAATGCAATTTGTGTTCCAACTTCTGGAACAAAAAATTAAACATAAATAACGAATACACAAAAAACAAATATATAGAAAATACATGTGATCTCATTTTCTAGTCACCTGAACAATCACCCAATCCTGGATAGTCATGCATTGTCCAATAGAATACTCACTTCTTGATCTTTAATTGTGCCAATTAAACGAAAAAATTCATTAGGCAAGAAAGAAACAGTACTGAAAGAACATTCGCACTCACAATCTGTCAGGTTAATTTCCAAAGTCTTACTATTACCTCCTGGGATCTCGATCCTATGAGCCGACATTTTCTTTCTTTCTAGACAAAACTTCATCCTTTTACAAACAAAACATAAGTTCTCTTTTTAGCCTTTTCCTAGGACATAGATTTTCTGAATCTCTTTCTCTTTAGTTTCTTGGGTTCTGATGCTGCTTGATCCAATTTGTCAAAATATTTTACTTGGTCTGGACAATGCTTCTTTCTCTTCTTGGTTTTAAGGTGGTTGGAATTTGCGCAAATTGCTTTTGGGATGCCACCACTGTGGAATCATATGCTTTCAAAATTCGAAACACGTCCTTGAGGCTTTGAAGCACATTTTGCCTACATTTGTTTTAATAGTCGGTTGGCAAACCTAGGACAACTGCCATAGAGCCAACTTTGCATCGAATGATGGCACCCTGTTCCAAAGGTCCATGAATTTCTGGATATAAGAGTCTAAGCTTTTAGTATCCATTTTTCAGTTCACAAATTTCAGGTAGTAGTCAACGTCATCCGCTATCACGAAAACTTTTTAAAAACTTCCACAAAAGCACCAGGTAGTTGGCTTCACTGGTAAATCTCGCCACCACAATGACGCTTTGCCACGTAAAAACAACACGACACTTTCAATTTTCTTCTGATCTGGAACTCCGTGCAAGTTGAAGTAATTGCTCCACTTAACGAGCCAGTCTTCGATGACTTCAGGTTTCTTCTCCTTCTTCTCTCCCAAATAAATGTCCTGTTGAAAACCAATTTTAACCGAAGCTCTCTTCAACAACAACTCTATACTTGGTACAATCCATGTCGAGCTCTAATACCAAGTTAAAATCTGCTCCGAACAAAATCACAAATCATCACACACATTACGACACTCAGAAAACACTCTCTCACACCAAACTCACATAGGAACTGTATTTCTCAAAACCAAAATCACTATAAATATAGCTTCTACTTTGGCAACTCATGCATGGCCCAAGTTGCCATTGACGGGATGCGTGTCTCGTCGACTTGCCTCATCATGAGGCCAGTTGGTCCTAATCAGTTGATTGGTCATGAGGCCAATTAGTCCTAATCAGCTGACTGGACCCACAGTACAATAGCACAGTAATTCTACTTTTAGTCTAACTAAAGACAAATTGAATGTATATTATGAAATCTTTTAGTGAGCTCTCTTGAGTCACCGTATTGGAAAAATATCAGGAAATTATTAAAATCCCAAACATTTGTAAGCATAATCCATGATTGCAAGAATATTTTGAAGATTTACAACTACTGGAAAAAATTCACATTCTTTCTTAAAATCGTACTTCTAGATCCCCTCCATGAGTGATGCAATAAAATTACGACCAATGAAATTACCAACAAGTAAGTAGTGTTGAATATTATACATGATAATGGCCCCCATGCTCAAACACAATCTCCAACATGTTTGAATAAACACAAACTAGATAGTAGTCATTGTATGGCATATAATATAAATTATAGGCATGTCCCCTTGTGATGCCACAATAAGATGAAGCATAGATAGACAATTGTATAACCTAGAATTTTTAAAACTTACAAAAGAGTGAGCACTATCAAGTTTAACCTATAGTTCTAAGAAACTTATCCACTCATGATATTATTTGAAAATTTATATGGAGTTGTATCCCAGCTTTAGTAGGTGTCTAAGGCCAAGTGCATGCCTAGAAAACATTAGTCTCACAATGTGGAGCACTATAACTGAGCATCTTAACAGGCTTCATATATGATGTGCAAGCGTATGAACTTTCAGATTGAAAGACTTATTTTGATCCTAACTTTCATGGGGCATGTACATTGAAGTAGTAGTCTTTCAAAATCTAGCACCAAAAATGATTTGCTTATTTTTTAACACAATCCTATGTTTTTGTAAGAGAAAAACTTTAAACTTTTGACAAAGTATAAAATTTAACTTTTAGAATGTACCTTTCAAGCAAAAAGATGATTTTCTAGTTTGCCAATCTCTTGACACTTTGCAAAATTTAGGACGATTAAGCCTTTGATAGGCATTGGAATTTGACATGCATGCCCATGAACTTTCCAAAATTGAAATGTTTTTTTTTTTACTTTTGTGCAACGTGTATATTTGAAGGCTACCTTTGACATTATATAACAAAATAAGATTTACCTTTTGGTAAACACACTTCCATGTACTTTAGAAAGAAAAACTCTCAAATTTTGACAAACTTTTAAAATTCAACTTTAAGGTTAGAAACATGATTTTTTGGTTTGTCTTTCACTTGAAACTTTGCGATCAAATTTGTCTTTATTTGAAGCGCGGAAAGGCCTTTGACATGCATTGCAACTTGCAAATGCCAAGCCTAGGACTCTCAACTAGAAGGATAAGGGATGAAAGATTAGGCCTGCACTTTCGGTTGGATCGAGACACTATCTGATTCATCATAAGTTGTTGATGACCAATCGTCATAAACTTTAGCAAACTTTACATGGCCAATTGAGTCAACAGTGACTCGTGTCGTTATTGCCAAAGGTGAGTTTGCTACGCTTCCAATCTTGGACAACGCCTGCCATCTGTAGCCAGGGTGTGCCAAGAAGGAGTTTATATGTATTTCGGATTGTATCTATTTTGTCATCTATGCACCCCTGCAATGTGTACATTTTGCATGAGTTGGCATTTAGCTTCCTCCAAAAATAAGGAGGGTATCTTTCACCATTGCCAAGTATACAAGTAGGGCCCCACCCTCACCCATCCCACTTTTTGATTAGTACACCATTGGATGTTGGTGGGGCCTTCCGATATCCAAGTCTGGTGAGGAATAATTTCATCCTCAAAATTGTAAGAATCTTTGCCATGCAGGTGCACACATAGAACTGTTTCTTGTTGGCACACGCACCCATGGGCATGTGCCAAATGAGATGATCATCATCGAATCATATTGTGAATCATAGCACGTCCATATGTGTGGAAGCAAAACAAACCCAATGTTCAGGAAACCACTTTGGGGTTTCCCTCCAATTTCTTGCATTTTTTAAAGTGATCAATTTTTGAAATTTTTTGTCTTCTAGATCCTACATCTCAAATTCTTTGCCAACAAATAATAAAAATTTATACTAATAAATTCTTAATAACTCAATAAACATATGTAATCTTAGTTTTATAAACATATGTAACTTACCTTTTATAAGGATTTACCTACCTCACACAAATTTCCTCCATATGATAACGGCAACTAGAGAATTTCCTGCATTTTGAAAAGGTTGCCGTTTTTTTTAAAGTCAACTTCCTCTAACTTTTTAATGAAACCGATTTTCAAAGAAGGATGCCAGTTCCATTCCTATACTTTGTCTACTTTCCCAAACATAGCAACATTGAAAGAACCTTGAGCTTAGGTTTCTTTCGCTTTTCTTCCAAACGAATTAAAAAGAGAGCTTACTTCTCAAAGCAACGAGACAATTGTTGACATGCTTCAATTAACTCAAATGAGTAAACCAAGAAAGGAAGGATTCAAGAAGGGAGGAAGCTTGAAGATAATATATGGAAGGACACTTGAGAGAATATATGGATGATACTTCCACTACTACATCACAATCTACACTCTGTTGCTTTGCTTCGAAGTCTGAATCTATCTATGTCCTCATTTTTGGAGTCCTTATGTTATGGGAGAGGAGAGAAAGTCTATACTACTCTATAGCATGACAGTGAACCAGGTACCTAGTCTATATTTTGGAATCTATCTTGCTACCAGATCTACAATAAATTTGTGCTCAAATTGAATAAGCATGACATTATTTGGTTGATCACATTCCTTATTACGAACAATTGTCCTCCTTCAGTCACATCGTTTGCCTCTCTTGGATTGATATAAGTCTTTTCATCTCTTTATTTGATATTGCTATACAACTGCACTGTCAGATCAAGTTGGGGCGATTCTGAATAGCTTGTGTACAACAACAATGGAAAGCTACGTAAAAGCTCAAAGGGAAGCTTTTCTACTTGTGTTGCTTTTGTTAGTTACAGGTAAAAAAGAATGCTACATCTAATAGCTAAGTTACAATTTGTACTTGTTAAATTTCTTGATCTGCCATTACATCTAGCTGTAGGATGTCTAGGTGCCTACCATAAACCTTAAGACGTGACTTTTTCCGACTATTTTCAAACAAAGTTTTAGTGTGTTTATTTGTACGATTTTACAGTATGGACTAGCTTCTCAACTGCTACTCTCGATTTGGAACATGGTAGTAAGGTAAGACTTTTTGCGATTCCATTGTGTACAAAAATCAATTATAGTTGTATACGAACATCACATAAATTTGAATCTACTACCTTGCACAATTCTAATTGGTAGAGACAACCACATGATGAACTGCTTATCTTTAACCTCCTCCTAACTCACTAATGTTCTGAAACAATCGCATCACAATTTCACATAGATAGTATTTTCGACTTTGTGTTACAGAATTTAGTTATGCAGATTTTGATTTTTGTTTGCTTGTTATGACAAGCAGAAAGTATCCATGGGGCACGATCGAAACAACCGGAAGCTACAGATAACTCGTGAGTAAAATTAATGCAATATCTATTTTGTCTGAATGTGTGTTCATGTCACATCTGCATCTAAGCGATTAGACGCACTTTTATGTTCTGATGTTTTGTGAATTAAAAGGGGATTTACTTTTAGATTCTGATATTGCTAAATAATGATATACAGCTTGTTCACACGGACCACTATGCCCAGCTGGGACTACAGTAAACTGCGATGTTGGAGGAAGTAACGTAGGTTGTAATTGTGAAATGATAGGGAGTTGCCAAACTGGTTACAGCAATTGTACTCTAATTACTGGCAATTCTACTTCACCTTGCGGCTTTTGAAGTGGATTACTGATTTTGAGTAAATCTTGACAACGAATAAAACATGCTCCCAAATTTGATCCAGGCAAAGTAAAGTAGATGCTTCAAGTAGATTACATTGTGTGTGAAAGTGTTTCATGTTAGTACTTTCATCACTTGATTCATATCAAGACAATAAATTTGTGTACTATTGCCATAATTGCACTATTTGTGTGCATAATTGCACTATTTTGGGTTTTCTAGATGTTGGAAATAAAATAAGATCTTTGTAGTGATGACACCACAAACTCCTCTTGCCTAATGTTGGATTTAGATATTCCAGATTCATAAGAAGTGTGCCATTATGATTGACATCTTTCTTATTCCCTTAGCATACAAACTTTGATGCAACTTTTGAATGAGGTGAGAGTGAAAGAATATAGTTGAATTTATTAGCTTGGTCACATTAGCAATAAGGGATCATAATGATTATTTGAAAGTTAAAGATTTGCATATTCAATACTTTCATGTTGCAATATTTTCAATCTCCAAGATGTACAACAAATGTGCGCACAAATTTCCATACTATCTTGGATTTGATATTAATTTATGATTATGGATGTTGACTTCTTAGCTTAATATCATATTACAAATCAATTTGGTGTTTATTGATCGAATTTTATTAATGATTTGATTCATGAAATTGTAAAAGTATTCATCATGAGCATTTATTTTAATGGAGATTTTAAATCGCTCAGGTTTTTAGCACATTTGTGCACAAAAGTGTGCATCAAACCCATTGTTGGAGAATAGCTAGGGATGTATGTGTCAAAACTAGATTATTATATATTTGATGTGAAAATGGACTTCCTTATGTATCAAGTAATAAAATTTCAGTTTTAGGACATTAATGATTGTACTTAACAATCATAGAGAGTTATTGGTTGCTTAATCAATGGATCTATCAAGTTCTACACTTTAGATCTTGATCTAGATTCACTACACTTAGATTTAAGCAAGAGCAATGGATCAAATCTTCATAAACAAGTGAGAGTGGCCTCATACGTGTGGAGTACTGTCCACTGTACGGCTTGCACCTGAAACAACAAGTACATAGGTTCTTGATAGCAATCATTCAATAAACTCACAATTCTATTGACTAGAAATCTCACAAAAGTGTAGAGTGCAAAAGTCTCATCAATCTCATTAGCCAAATGATGATCCTTTTATGGATCAAGTACATCCACGAGTCTGGTACAGTCCAGCAGGTCTTCACACGTGTGAAGAGTGCCACATCACTCAGATCTATCCATTTGATCCATCCTTGATCCTTATCCAAAGTTGACCTTCTAGAATATGGCTAAAATCCAAAGAGCTAGTCTCTTAGAATATAGGAATATTCTCTACAAAATAGGATCTAAGGAAAATGGTCAGCTCTTATCTTCTAGAACTCTATACACACGTGTGAACATCCACTATTTCTTCTCACAAAAGAAACACTTGAGCTTTGCCTTGTTCTTCACTTTGCCTTTGGAAGTTGATCCTCCATTCTTCATCTCGGCCTCCTTGCCTTGATTCTTCTTGTTGGATGTTGTTTCTTCTTGCCTTTGGATGTAAAATTTGCTTTCTCATCTCCTCCATTAAGTGACATGCCTCCCATTCTTGTCTTGAGGTGTAGGAGTCTACTCTCCTCGGCCACAAAAACATTGTGCAACTTTTCAATGGATGGAAGAGTGTCTTGAATAGCAAATGATTGGACCAAGTTGGTGAATTCATCACCTAGGCCATTCAATATGATTTGTACTAGCTCTTGGTCTTGGACCTTTTCTCCTATAGCACTCAATTCCTTGTTAAGAGATTTGATCCTAAGGACATACTCTTGTCCACTCTCTCCACTTTCTTTCATGCTTTGAAAGACTTGATTCCTTAGCATGAGGATTCTTGAAGTGTTATTGGATTCATAGATACTCTTTAATGAATCCCAAGCCTCTTTTGATGAGGCACAAGAAGACACCTCCTTCAAGAGGTCATTGCATACATTCAACTTTATGCAATGTAGAGCTAATCTTGCTCTCTTCCTATATTTGGTTTGTTCTTGGGCAGCTTGAGGCTCTTCCTCAACTCCTAGAACTATGTCAAAGAGGTCATGGATCACTAGGAGTGATTCCATCCTCACTTTCCAAATGGAATAATTTGTGGAAGTGAGTCTCTCACTTGATTCCAACAAATAACCACCCATAGATGACATTGTAGAATGAATGCTCTTCTAAAATCACAAAGATTTATGAATTTTAAAGATCTATGAAAGGCCTAAAGCTCACAAGATTGCCTATAGCCTTGTCTATCAAACTAGCACACAAGCTTGAACGATACACAATTAGATCCTGACAAAAATTTGTAGCTTTCATTCTCACCAAAAAAATTGTGCTTTACACTTTTCTTAGAGGTTTCACTTCAACTAAGGATCTGAACAAATCAGCCTCTTAGATCTGATTTTAAACTCCAAAAAGAAATGCTTCAATGATCCAAAACTCTATTTGGTCATAGGCATTAGCTAAATTGAATCTAGATCAATACGATGCTTCAAAAAGCACTAAATTTGGACTAGAATTGAGATTTTAGGACCAAAAAACACAAGGTGACTTGAAATGAAAGTTGTTGTACGATTTCACACGTGTGAAAAGTACATACACAGCCTCCAAGTCGATTTGATCCAAATAGAAACAAGCTATCACTCTAGATTAAATCGCCCTCACTAGTATTGGCCAAAAACAAATTTTGCCAATGATCTTTGCAAGTTTTATGAATCAAATGTTCACTCTCTTACTCAGCTCTGATACCATGATAAAATTTCAGGTTTAGGACATTAATGATTGTACTTAACAATCATAGAGAGTTATTGGTTGCTTAATCAATGGATCTATCAAGTTCTACACTTTAGATCTTGACCTAGATTCACTACACTTAGATTTAAGGAAGAGCAATGGATCAAATCTTCATAAACAAGTGAGAGCGGCCTCACACATGTGGAGTACTGTCCACTGTATGGCCTGAACCTAAAACAACAAGTACATAGGTTCTTGATAGCAATCATTCAATAAAATCACAATTCTATTGACTAGAAATCTCATAAAAGTGTAGAATGCAAAAGTCTCATCAATCTAATTAGCAAAATGATGATCCTTTTATGGATCAAGTACATCCACGAGTCTCATACAGTCCAGCAGGTCTTCACACGTGTGAAGAGTGCCACATCACTCAGATCTATCCATTTGATCCATCCTTGATCCTTATCCAAAGTTGACCTTCTAGAATATGGCTAAAATCCAAAGAGCTAGTCTCCTAGAATATAGGAATATTCCCTACAAAATAGGATCTAAGAAAGATGGTCAACTCTTATCTTCTAGAACTCTATACACATGTGTGAACATCCACTTGCCATGTGGGAGCATTTACTCATGCACATGCAAGGATAAGCTAACTTCTAGGTGACTAGTCAACTTGACTAAAAACTAGTCATATCATGTTCACACTTGACTTGATTGATACAAAATCAAAGTAGATATTTACAAATATGAAAAGTACTTTCTTTCACACGTGTGAAATCAGATCATGAACATTGTACTCATGATTGATCTTTATTTACAATAAAAAATTGACAAGTGAGAAATGAATTTTCAACATCAAGTTTAGAAATGGTGAATTTTTTATATAGGCCGATGAGTAAAATGCCTAGAAAATATCTCATTTTTTTAAATTTTGGAAAGGATTTTATTTAGAGTAGTAGAGAGCAACAAATGTGATTCATTTTTGCTACTATCTTGTATGTATATGCATTTCTGCATGAAATTATATAGTGTTTCTGTTTTGTCATTTCTACATAGACAAACATGTAGTAAACTATTATTATAATGTGAAATGTTTGGAGAGAGCCATTTTTTCAAAGCCCTACCATTTTTTGGTAATTCACCTCAAATTTTGAATCTTGAATAAAAAGAATCAATTATTTATTTTTAAAATGTTGCAATTTTCAAATATCTTAAAATTTGGAATGAGTGATGTGAGATGTTCTAAATTTTTTACAATTAAATCACTGAGAAATACAAAAATTAAATTTATGCATTTGTTGCTATGAATAATAATTTTTTAGAGAGGCAAATTTAAAACATAAAAGTACAAGCTATTTAGACATATTCAATTTAAAAGACTTCAATATATTTCAAAAATTTGTAAAATTAAAATAAGACTCACTCTTTAAATAATATACAACACCAATCAGCTTAAATACTACAAAAATGTTTAGATCTATTATCAAGAGAAAAAGAATATAAAATTTGCAACAAGGACATTCATTTCTTAAAAGAGTTAGATACATATGTATAAATTTTTCCAAAAAATATATTTCAATTAAAAAAAATTTTTACTAAGTCATTCAAATCAGTAGCAGCATTTGAGTGCTTGTATCTACTAGGGCAATAACTACTTCTTCAGTAGCCACCTCTGTATTGATATTATATTCTTGCTCCACCACCTCTACTAATCGCCCTCATCACTTGCAATTCCACTAGCAGGCGGTTGAGGCTCTTTGCAAATGAGAGTAACATGATTCTCATTTGGTCCTAATCCTAGACAAAACTGTTATCATGGTCTCTTGAGAAAAATTCATTGCATATTTTTTCACTATGATATTCCCATGTCTTCAAGAATTGGACTAAGTGCAAGTTGAGTGGATTTTTTGTTTGATGTTGATACACCATTCACAACTTGTCTTTTTATTTTTAAAGTTCTCCCATTCATAAATTTTTTTTTGTTAACTAAATCCCAAACTTGAAATAAAGAAGCAACTACAATGAGTACTCAACTAGGAAAATTTCTTTAAAAAAACTAAATAAAAAAAGTAAAAAATACAAAAAATAACAAAAGAAGGAGAACAAATTGAAGTTTTATATTTATCTATCCAGAACGAAAGGCCACCAACTGAAAATAGTTGTCATACTTTGTGAGATATGAGCTAGATTCTTCTCATTAAAAGGTAGGCATGTCTCTTGGATACACATGCACTTCAACTCAAGATTATTGCAATCATCACCCATTGTGAAAGCGAGTATGTTCCTTGTCAAAGAAACACACCCTCTGAATCATTGTTATCTTTAGCTTGTAGTCCTGATCTATATTGTGATCCCAAACTAGAGATCTTGCCTTCTCGATAGTGAGGCCTACAAAGATTATGGCACTCATCTTTCTAAAGGACTGAGTGTGGAAATATTTAAGGAAGAGTTCTTTTCTAGCTTGTAATCTAAGAATTCACCCAAGGAAAAAGAATTTATAATCAATTTAAAAGTTTAATATTAATATCTACCACTACAAGGCACTCGTCAAGGTCAACCAGAACTTAAAATGGAATCACAATGGCATGTGTGTGGTATTTGAGTGTAATTTCAAGACTATGTACATGTGATAAAATTTGGTTCTCTAGCTTCCATTGGTTTATCTCTAGTATTATGTGGAGGTCGATCACATTGTTCAATATCAATAATAAATGAGGTTTCTCTTGTTTTTTTCTTTTCATAAATAGTGAGTTTCATTTTGGCAACATATGTTGAGGAATCTAAGGAAATGATAGCCCCTAGTAAATTTAAGTAATATATTTGTGAATAAATCGTTATTGAGTTGGTCAATGTCTTCTTGGGATATTGAAAAGAACTATGTGTCTCTTTGGGGTGAACTTCAAGAGATTCCTTTACGAGAAATCATTAGCTTGGGTGATCTTTTTGCTGGAAAAAAAAAAAAGAAAGAAAGAGTGGTAGATAGAAAATAAGCATTCGATATATGCAACTACCGGGCTCTGCAAAATAATCTTTTCTCTTTAATACATGACTATGTCTATCAAATTCAAACCACACTATTATAACAAGTGTCATGTTTGATTCTACTTGATTCTAACTTTGAAATCATCAAAATCTATGAGATTGATTACATAGAAAAACATAAACTGATATAATATTGCTATGTCTGCCATCATGTATTGCGTTTCGTAGACACGATACTCCAAGATTCCTTTGCTTGTGAATTATAGTGATACTTGATTTCAATGTCTCCTAAAATGAATTCTTGGGTTGGCCAATAAAGCAATAGCACTTTGATTATCACATAAGAAAATTTTTGGAGCATATTGTTTCACACAAACATCCAATAGTAGATCTCTCAACCACACTGCTTCCTTTGCCGCTTGAGAGGCATCGATATCCACTTATTCAGAAGATGAAAGAGCTATTGAGGTTTGATTATGATTGTTCCATGAGATTGGACCATTTGTAAGAAAAAAAAAATGTAAATCCAAATGTGGATCTATGAGTTTCTCCATCTCCTGCCCAAGTTGCATCTAAGTAACCACTAAGTATGTTGAGTTTATCATTGACGACTACTCCATTGCATATGCATTGGTCTTAGCTCAAATACATATCATAACTCTAATGAGAGCCTTCCAATGTGTAATAACCATATTAGCCATGTACTGGCTTAAACAACTGACTACAAAAGCTATGTCTAGTCTAGTACAAACTGTGAAAAATGTCAACTAGTTTTCTACATAGGTTGGCAATTTGGGTATATATAAAACCAAATATGAAAATAAATTGTACATGGTTGGTTCCCATGTGTAAATCCAGTACATTTGACTATTTATAGAGCGGATTCCAAGTTATTTGGCCACTTAGTCATTAAAAGTTTACTTTTAGCTTTAGTTTGGCAATTTTGGCCAATATGACTATTTTAGGGCTCGTTGTTGATAAGGTCGGATAAACTCGTCTATTTGGAGGAGAGAAAAACATCATTCTCTACTATAAATATCAAGTTGGTCTTCGAGAATGCAGAACTCCATTTTGGAAGCTTTGGAATCAAGACTAGCTCATTATTTGTGGTTCTCTTCTATTATGAGTAGAATACTTGTTGTAAGATTGATCTATCTCTATTGGAGAGTGGTAATAAATGGTTTGTTGTTATTTTAAGGCATGTTTACAGAAAATTAATTCAAATCCATTTATTTTATAATCTGCTTTCAATTCTATCAAGTTATGTTGAGTAGATCTTGATCAAATTGTCAATTCTATGTGTAGAATTATCTACAAATGTAAGATTGATTTTTGTACATCTTCTATTGTGCCTATCTATATTTAGGATCATTTTAGATCTTAGTTTTTGACATGGTATCAGAGCTTGGAGGCAGCCAAAAATGAAAAGTTTGCCAAAAATAGATTTTTGCATCAATCTAGCATGATTTTTTGCTTTTGTCTACATTTGTTTTTGATCAAATCTTCTCTAACTTGTGTTGTAGTTGGATTTTTGTGATATTGAGCCATTTACAGGTCATTTATGCTAGAGATTTATATTTTTTGATGTGATTTATCAAAACAAGCTTTTTATGTGTTGAAAAGTTTGTATCCATTCAAGCTTCATATTGTTTCTAGCTTCTAAAATTGACAAACTCCTATGCTCTCCATGTGGATGACTCTCCCTAGTGAGTGAGCTATTCACCCCATGTGGATGATTTAATCTCCTTCATTAGTGATTTTGCCATACTTATAGAACATCTTCTTCTTCGATTGTGGACTCAATAATTGTTCTTGATTTTGTGTCGGCTTTTGATTCGATACAAATTCTTTTGAGCCTTTTTTCTTATGACATTTAGAGCCTTTTTTTACATATAGAGTGTGCCATACTAAATTTGAAGAACTGTCTCCACTTCTTTGATTATCCTCCTGCAGCAACATAGCGATTACTCTAAAAAGAGTTACATCTAAGTGTGTCGATATGATCATTAAGCAATTTTCATATGTAGAAGACAGGCTCAATAGCAATGTCATGATTTTTTCTTGATCATCTATCCGACAGCTGCCACCTGCTGCAAGAAATACTTGAACTGGTTTATGTGATTTTGTACTGAATCACCATTAGACATCTTGAGAGAGAAGAATCTCCTTCTGAGATGCAACTTGGAAGTCACACCTCTCACATCATATAGTGCACTCAGGATGTCCCATACTTCTTTCAAAGTTTGAGTTTCAGATACGTACTGATCTAGGTATTTGATATATTGAGAATAATTAGCGCAAAAGCTTTATGATCATTGGTTTCTCCATTTGGAGTCAGCTATGTCATCTTCAAGTTTTAATTTGATACTTGTGACAACATCCCAAAAATCATTAGCACTTAGCATGGTGGTCATCTTAAATCTCCGCAAATGATAATTGGATTTATTTAGCTTGTCGACAGTAAGACCAACTTTACTTTGCAAATCCATTTAGAAGTTAGTCTATCAATAATCAAAATGGTATATTGATGACCTAAGAATAAAAAATAGTATCTGATAATATTAGGACATTAATACCATGTAACGCTCTGATTGGAATCAATATAAATGCTCTAGTAAATGTTAGGTATTTGATAATGGATCTGATACCATGTTGAAAAAAGACAAGAATGCCAAATAAAAAATAAACATTCGATATATGAAACTATCAGGCTTTGTGGAATGATCATTTATCTTCAATGCATGACTATGCCTATTAAATTTGAACCATACTAGTATGACAAGCATCATGTTTGATTCTACTTGATTCTAACGTTGAAATCATCAAAATCTATGAGATTGATTACATAGACAAGCATACACTCATATAATATTGCTATGTGGAAGTGTTTGATAGCTAAGACAAAACTATAAGAGAATGTAGTTAGATTGTAGTAGATTAGAGAAGCATACGTTCATTCTAGCATAAAATTGAATGCAATAAGACTATAAAGTTGAATTCAGTAGGTAGCATGTACAAATCAGATGAATAGAAGGCAAAGGACAATAATGAATGAAACCACATACTCGAAACTAACTTTGAATCACTGATCATCTTTGTCTAATGCACTTATGGTAATTGGCAACGCTTTAGCAATAGTATATGATCAATCATTAACCAATCGACTATATAACTTGAGAAATGATCAAGTATTTACAAGTTAAAATTCTGATAGAATCTAGTACAGTATGCAAATCCCATCAATCAATCACTATAGACACTCCTCACAAGCTCTCAAAGATGGCACAACAAAAGTTATTGATTACAAACAGAAAACTTTACATATAGTAAAAGCCCCAGCATAAGTGGGCTTGACAAGCATCAACACACTAAAATAGGCACATGTCTAACTAATAGGCCCAACATGGGCTAAAAGACTGAAAAACTCAAGACATGCCCCTGAGTATAGCAAGTGTTGTCAAAAATACACTGTACATGCTAATTTTCCTATGTGTGGCTACTTAGGTAACCCAAGTAGTCGGCTACGGAACAAGTGCACGACTAATAAGTCAATGATGGGTCACGTCTTGGTCACAATCAAATACAATAAATCTAACTAACTGTACAATAATTACAATATCACATTTGAAGCTTATAGAATGTATATCAGATTAACTCTGATTTCTAACTTTATACTAGTTAGGAATGCCCACAAGGGCTTATCCAAATGACAGTTCATGGCAACCGTTTGGCCTAGTCGCTTAGCCATATTGATTTGTCACTTATCAAGTTAGGTAACATGTGGTAACATGATTTGTGGCTTCAAAACAAGTGGTAACATGATTTGTTAGTCTTCGACAAATATTTGTCAAGATAGTCGCTCGATAATTATTTGTCGTTATCATCGTTGACCCACTTGTTGGTGATTCTTGTGTATTTCTGCAAACTATGTGATAACGCAAGTAAATATGCAGAAACTAGATAGGTGAATGGATGTAGATTAAAAATTGGATTAGAGAGAAAAGAAATGAATATAATAGTCCAGCACTTTTGTGTTCGGGAGGCCAAACCCTTACCTAAGGTCACAATATGAGATTTATACTTGGAGACTTTTGGCTTGACAAGGTGAAAGGCCTCAAAAGAAATCAAAATTGATTCTTTAAGCTCTAAATGAAATTCAAAAAATGAACCATTTTTAAAAGCCTATGATTTGCATGGAAAGAAAGGATTTCAATTTAGAATTTAAAAAAAAAAAAAACAAACTGGTAAAGTGCCTTTTGAAGTAATGTATGGAAAACCAATTGTGCCTCCTGTATTAAGGACTAAAGCAAAGTTATTTGCCTCAGATGAATTTGTGCAAGATTATCAAGACACCTTTTCAAAGGTTCAACAATCCATTGCAAATGCACAACACAAACATCAAAAAAGTGCAAATATGCATCGGAGGGCAATCAACTACGAAGAAGGAGAACTAGTTCTCCTAAAATTTGAAAAGAAAAGACTCAGGAAAAAGAAGAGCAGCATGAAACTCTACCCAAAACTAGCCCAAAAGTATTATGGACCTTTTAGAGTCAAGAAAGTAATCAATGAAGTTACACGTGAGCTTGACTTATCTATTACTTGGAAAATCCATAACAAATTCCATGTAAGCTTGCTAAAGAAATTCAATGGTCCGGAACCAAAAGGATTTATAGATTCCGAACCACCAGAAGTTCAAGGAACCGAAGAAATCCTTCAACCTAAGCAGATACTAATGCACAAGACAAGAACTGGAAGAAAAGGGATAACTTCTACATTATACCTCCTCAATACTATCCTACTACGGATGCAAGATGGATGGAAGAAGAATTCTTCCAAGAGTATCCAAAAATTTTAAATGTTTATTTGAGAAATGTCCATTGAGGACAATGCTTAATGCGTCGGAGGGAATGTAAAATTGTATAGACCAAATTGACCAAGAAATAAAGGCTATCCAGTCTTCCATTCTTTTTGTATGAAACGTATTTTGAATATTAGAGCTTATTACTCTAACTGATGAATTATGAGTGCAGGTATCATTACCTGAAGACAAGAAATGCAACTGTAGAGCAATGCTAACAGTTTGATATGCAGGTTCTAGAAATAGAATCTAATGATGAACCATTTGATGGTATGGCTTCTACCCTTTTCCTAAGGGTATGTGCAGGTACGTACCTGAAGAAAGAATCCAAAGAAGCTTCTTAAAGCTTAAAGACGGTACCTGAAGAAGGCTCAATCGAGTCTATAAAGAAGGCTCACTCGAGTCTATAAAGACTGAGAGAAGAAACCAAAGGACTGATCACCCTTTGTGTCACACTCCACTATGATTGGGGATGGGCAACCCCTAGAAAAAAAGAGCCTAGGAATTGATGAAAATTATGCAAGGTAAGATGGACATATACAAAGCCTTTCCCATGACATGAAAAACACTTGGGTGGATCCCAATGTTGTACACAAAGAAATATTCAACTTAAAAGTCACTAACATTGAATGTTAGCTACCTACCTTCTATCCTTATCAATATGTAACTTACCTACTTTTCCACATGGCTTGAAAGCAATAGGACACCTAGGAAAATGCGCCCTCCTACTCTTCCCCTTTTGCTCTAACTAATTGATAAACACTCTCTCATACCTATACACCTCACCCTCTCACTTTACTTATCCTAGAGTCTCCCTCACACCTCTCACACTTATTTTGGACACCTCAGCCACTTCCTAAAGACTACACTTTTCCTATAAAAGGAATAACTCTCCTCTCTCCCTCATTATTCATCTCCCATTCATTTTTTTCTTTGCTTCTTGCTCTTGCTTGTGTGTGTGTAGGTGCTTAGAAGAAAGCTTGGAGCTATGGCTTGAGGAGGAACTATCAAGCTTGGACTGGAATCACTTTTTGGAACCACTTTCACAAACACTCACTTTCTCCTACCTCTTTCATCTCTCTCTCTCTCTCTCTCTCTCTCTCTCTCTCTCTCTCTCTCTCTCTCTCTCTCTCTCTCTCTCTCTCTCTCTCTCTCTCTCTCTCTCTCTCTCTCTCTCTCTCTCTCTCTCTCTCTCTCTCTCTCTCAAACTTTCACACCATCCATAAGACTGATGACCATGCATGTCACACTATCCATGACTTGATGGCCATGCATGTCACACCATCCATGACTTGATGGCTTTGCATGTCACACCATCCATGACTTGATGACTTTGCATGTCACATCATCCATAACTTTTTGGTCATGCATGTCTGATTTAGGAGTTGCATGTCTGATTTGGGAACTTGCATGTATGAAATTGAAGTTTTCATGTTGAAATTGAAGCTTGCATGTCAAATTGGATTCATGCATGCCATACATACTAATGTCAAATGCCTATGCATGTTCTTTTCTTGATCAGTAAGTCCTTGCATGTCATAAGGAACCACTTTTCTTGGTTTAATATTCTTTAAGATCCAAAATTTGTAAACTTCTGGTTGATGTAAAGATCTAAGAATCCATCTTCCCAAACCACTGTATATGTAATTGGCCTTGGGCCAATTGATCTTGCATAATTTGAAAAGAAAAATCCTTCGTGGGGGGGGGGGGGGGGTCCTCATCTTGACCCCTCAGCAAGTCTCTTGAATGAATGATTTTGTGATTTTTCCTAAGTTTTTGAGTTCTTTTTCAAGTTCTATTTAATAGTGTTATGATAACTTGTTCTTTTTTTTAAGTCAAGACTTTAGAAATAGTAGGCCTTCACTTCAAGTTCACAATCAAACATGGACAGTCACTGAGCTACCAAAGGATAGAAATTTGATTTCATGCAAATGGATATTCAAGGCAAAGTATGATGATGAAGGCAGGCTAAATCGATACAAAGCTAGGCTGGTCGCCAAAGACTATTCCCAGATTCGAGATAAGGACTATTTTGAGACCTTCAGCCTGGTTGTCAAACATGCTTCGATCTGTCTATTACTCTCCTTTGCAGCTACAACAGATCTCGAAGTCCATCAAATGGATGTCCAAACCGCTTTTCTCAATGGGACCATTGAAGAGGAAATTTTTATGTCACATTCAGAAGGATACGAACTGAGGAGTAGGCAACACCTTGTATGCAAAATTCACAAGGCACTCTATGGGCTGAAACAGTCACCCAGAGCCTGGTTCCAGAAAATAAATGCATTTTTTATTGAGAATGGTTTTATTCCAAACTCGCAAATTTGAATGTCTACTTCCAATCGATCCATTTGTATCCAATACCTTTCTTGTCCTTAGCTAACTCCACCAATCTCCATGTTCCATTCTTCATAAGAGCTTGATACTCAAGATCCATTGCTTGGATCCACTCCTCTTCTTTCCTTGCTTCATCTACAATTGTGGGTTCACCAAAAGAGGTTAGGAAAGCAAAATAATTTCTAGAAACAACTTGCTTACCCTTTTCATCATATGTGAGCCTTGAAGGCATTTGTCTTTCCCTTGATGTTCTCCTTGGCTTTTGACTTGATGAAGGTCCATCATCATCACCATCTAAAGTAGGATCCTTTACATCAACCTCAAGAATGTTAGATCCATCCACATCATCATCAATAGTACTTGAAGACACTTTTGGAATGTTTTCCTCATCAAAAATGACATCTCTACCAACAATCACTTTGTTAGAGTTGACTCGGCTAGGGTACCAGTCGACTAAATTATAGCCAAGTGAATTATAAAATAGAAAAACTATTGTGGCACAATTGAAATTTGAATTTTGAGTAAAAACATTATTTTAGAATATTTTTTGCAGCTTCCAAACATAGCATGCCGACGTTCTAAGTAAAACAACTATTTTTCTTTGGCAATATCTAAAGATAGCACGTCAGTGTGCTTTATGAAATAGAAAATTTTTTTGTAGTCTTCAAAAATAGCATCCAACCTAGCGACTTAATAAAAATATCTGCCATCATGTCTTGCGTTCGACAGTACTCCAAGCTTATTTCTTTGTTGAAAATTTTGCTTTTGACATAGTGATAATTGATTTCAATGTGTTTACGCTTAGAACGAGATCTAGGGTTGGCCGATAAAGTAATAGCAGTTTGATTGTCAAATAAGACAATCGTCGGAGCATAGTTGCTTTACTGCCTTTCGAGTACAGATTCTTGTGTGGAAAGAATATTGGAGCCAATAATAATAACATGATAAAGAACAGCTATGCTGCGGCTTTTCGCATAAACGAGTCACGACCTTGCGGAGAAACGATGCTTATTTGAACGATATGGCGGGTGATATGCGAGGGCAGAATCTGGATGTGGATGCCAATTTTCTTTCTGAGTGCTGTTGGAAACTGATGGAGGAGGTGTTGTGGTGATGTTTCATCTGTAAAATAAAGCATATCAGCGTGTGGTTGCTTTATCATTTCTAGGTCGTTGAAGCCAAGGAGTAGAAAGAATTGAAGGCTTTGCGGCAATAGTGGTAATCAAGGAGCTGATTTCCGATAGTAGGGCGACCTATCACAGCTAGATTTTTTTAGATTTGGATAAGCAAGCAAACAGTTAGGGCTAAAAACAGGTCAGGACAGATTGTAGGGTAGCTAGTCATTGGCGTAAGTCTATGAAAACTCATTCTACTGAAAAGCAAAGCCTGCAGAATTCGTAGCAGGGTCTCGTTGGCCAACAAGGAGGCTTCACACTAATTTTTGGAATCTTCAGAGGTAGTGGCTGGATCTTTACCTATCAATATGGTTTCTCAAGAATCTTCTCATTCTTTGCAACTCCTGGATTTCAATCCTCTTGTTCGACGTGGAGAAAAGAGGACCTGCTTCCCCTTCAGATCATCCTTCTAGTGTTTCCCCTTCATGCGCGCGTCGTGAAGCCCACCGTGATGTTGCGGATCCCTTGCTTGTTTCCTCTGGCTAGGTGGTGCCATACTGTCCGCCCCATCTTCGCCACCAGCTTTTCTCTTCTGGCGGAGAGCGCACTGCGACTCATGATTCCATTCGTGACGTATTGGCATCTATTGCACATAAGTGTGGCTTTCATGTTGTCCGAGAGCATACCCACATCTTGCTTGTGTCTGATTCACAGTCGCCTCGGCATCGAGTTGATCTTGTTCATTCATGCGAGGGGATTTGCACGCTTGGGGATGTTGTTGTTGCTGATCCTTCGCGGCCTGACCTCCTTCGTTGTGCTTCAACTACTCAAGGTGCCGGTGAGCAAGATTATTCACATCGCACTCATGGAGAAGACTTTATTCCTTTTGCTTTGGAAACATATGGGTGCCTGCATAAGAATTTTGATGATTTTCTATCATCTTGTGCAGGTTTTGTAGTGAAACTCCAAAGACGTGGTGCCTCACCTTTATCTATCATTACGGCTTATTATCGTCAACGAGTTTCTATGACTTTACAACACACTCAGGCACTTGCAATACTTCGACGTGCCATAGTTGCAGGAATGGCTGCTTCACAGCTTCTTGAACTACCTAAACTTCCAACTGTCTTAACTAGTGACTTACACCAAGCAGTAGGCTTTATGTAGATACTCTGCAAGATTGTTGCTTTGTTATAGTTGTACAATATCTCAATTCGCCTTATGGCCTTTACGCTTTCAACATGCATTCCTTTGTATGTGAAAAACTCAGATCCAAAAGATGCTAAAGTTTCATAAAGATCTTGGCCATGGAAGTTATGCACATCTAGATTGAAAAAATGATAGAAATTGTGATGTTAAGCATACTAAACATCAACTAAACATCAAAATCTGATCATAAGCTTCCACAAACAGAAACTTGCTGTCCCTGTCCGTACTTCAGAGCCTACAACCTGCATTTCACACGTGTGAAGCCATAGCAACAAAGAAATCACAATTCTAGTGGCTAGAATGCAAGATATGAACAAAAAAGTGAGAGAGAAGAAGATGGACCTTCAAAGAGCATAACATTCATTCAATAGAATGAAAATGAGATGTGTACATACTCGTGGAGATGGCTATTTATAGCAGCCATAGTGCCTCTTGGCCACTTGTCTTATGATAGGCTAAAATTGGGGTCCAATAGGATTCACCCATATACCTAGAAATTTGGTCAAATAGGAATGCACCAAATTATGAGCCAATAGAAGAGCTCCACACTCGACCTCCTCTAATTAATGTGACCTCAAAAGTAGTGTACACATACTTTGGGCCTCTACATACATGTATGAACCTATCTCTAACTTTTATTTGGCCATAGGCCTACAAAATCTCAAGTTAGGAAAATACTACTAGTTGACAATTTTTCACACTCCCTCTTCAACTAGTTTTAGCATAGATTTAGAAAGTACACCAAGACTTGTTCTATGCTTGAAAAATAAGTCCTTTCCCAATGCTTTGGTAAAGATATCAGCCACACATTCCTTTGATGGGACATGTTCAAGCTTGATCTCTTTTGCCAACACTTGTTCTCTCACAAAATGGTAAGCCACCTCGATATGTTTGCTCCTTGCATGGAAAACCGGATTGCTTGCTAGACTTTGGGCTGAAAGGTTGTCACAAAAGATGATTGGACTCTCTGAAAAATCCAGCAAATGAAGCTCCATAATCATCCTCTTGATCCACACCATCTCCTTTGTGCATGATGTCAAAGCTTTGTACTCGGCCTCACTAGAAGAAAGTGATATAGTTGCTTGTTTCTTCGACATCCATGAGATAGCTCCATCACCTATGAAAATAGCATGTGCATTTATGGATTTTCTATCCATAAGGTCTCCTGCAAAATCTGAATCTGAAAAACCAAATAAGTTAGGTGATGAGCCTCTATAAACAATGCCAAAATCTTTTGTTCCCGAGATGTATCTCAAGATCCTCTTTCCTAGTTTCCAATGTTCTATGCTAGGATCTTGCATGAATTGGCTTAATCTACCAACACAATAAGATAAATCAGGTCTTGTGATGGTTAGATATATAAGAGAACCTATTAGCTTCCTATAGAGAGTAATGTCCTCGAAGGATCTTTCATTACCTCTTATAGTTAGCTTTACATGTGATTCCATAGGTGTATCAATAGGATTTGCATCTACCATATGAAATCTATTGAGAATAGAAATAGCATACTTCTCTTGTGAAATAAAAGTGATTTGAGAAGTTCTAATTACTTCTATTCCTAAGATATAGCTCAAAAGACCAAGATCATGCACTTCAAATTCCTTTTTTAGTGCTTTCTTGATATCTTCTATATCTTCCTTGTTCCCTCCACTTAAAATAATGTCATCCACATAAATTAGAAGGATTGTAACATCATTAGCACTAATTCTAAAGTAAAGTGAATGATCATACTCACTCATAGTGAAGTTTTGAGAAAGTAGAAAAGAGTTAAGCCTAGCATACCAACTCCTTGGTGCTTGCTTAAGACCATACAAACTTTTTTGTAGAAAACACACATGATTAGGCTTGCTATGAGAAACATAGCTCTCGGGTTGCTCCATGTAGACTTCCTCTTCAAGATCACCATTCAAGAAAGCATTAGAAATGTCTAATTGCCAAAGATCCCATCCATAAAGAGTTGCAAGGGAAATGATTACTCTTATGCTCACCATCTTTGCCACGGGTGCAAAGGTTTCCTCATAGTCAATGCCATGCTCTTGAGCATAACCTTTAGCCACCAACCTTGCCTTCAACTTGTTGATAGATCCATCTTGATTTGTCTTTACCTTGAAGATCCATTTGCATCCAATTGCACTTTTGCCCTTTGGAAGCTCCACCAATCTCCATGTGTTGTTCTTCATAAGTGCTTCAAACTCAAGATCCATTGCTTGGATCCATTCCTCTTCTTGCCTTGCTTCATCTACACATGAAGGTACATCAAAAGAAGTTAGGAAAGCATAGTTGGATCCATCCACCACTTGCTTACCTTTGCCATCATAAGTGAGCCTTGAGGGTTTCACTTTATGCCTTGGAGTTCTCCTTGGAATTTGACTTGAAGAGGCTTCTTCAACATCCACATCCAATGTGTCATCAACTCCATTGTCATCAAGCACATTAGTTGCAACAACACCATCATCACTTGAAACAACTTTTGGAATGTTACCTTCATCAAAAATGACATCCCTACTTGTGAACACTTTCTTGATTGAAGGAACATAAATCCTATATGCTTTGCTTACTTCACTATAACCAACAAAAATGCCCTTTCTTGAAGATGGATCCTCCTTAGTTCTATCATCAAGAGTAATGTTGAAGTAGCAAATGCATCCAAAAGTTCTTAGAAACTTGACATTAGGCTTCGTACCAAACAAAGCTTCAAAAGGGGTTTTTCCTTCCAATACAACACTTGGCCATCTATTGCATAGGAAATTTGCACACAACAAAGCATCACTCCAAAAAGGTTTAGGAAGATTAGCATTCAATCTCATTGCCTTTGCACTCTCACACAAGGTTCTATTCTTCCTCTCGGCCACTCCATTTTGTTGTGGTGTTCTTGGACATGTGTACTCCCTCTTGATCCCATGCTCATCGCAAAAGGCTTTGAATTTGTTAGAAATGTATTCACCACCATTGTCGCTCCTCAAGCATTTGATTTTGGTTGTAAATTGAGTCTCAATAGCAACTTTGAACTTGACAAACACATCAAACACCTCATCCTTGCTCTTTAGTAGATAAACCCAACAAAATCTACTAAAATCATCAATGAAAGTTACATACATCTTAGCACCTCCATTGCTAATTGTAGTAACACCATGAATATCCGAATGCAAGAGAGAAAAAGGCATCTTAGATCTAGATATAGATCTAGTATATGGCAATCTATGTGATTTAGACAAAGCACATTCTTCACAAACATGATTCAAGCAAGTAAGAGACTTGGGAAGTCCCCTTACTACCTCCTTTTTGGCTATTACCTCCAAGGCCTTGTAGTTGAGATGTCCCATCCTTTTATGCCATACCTCTTGAATTGACATTTGTTCATTTGCCATGCATCCAACTTGGTTAGCAACAACACATGCATCAAGCTTGAACAATTTCCCTTGCCTTTTCCCTTTTGCAATGATACTACACCCCTTTTTGATCAAGCAAGCATCACCATCAAACTCAACTTTGAATCCTTTGTCAAGCATTTGGCTTACACTAAGTAAGTTCTTGGTAATGGATGGAATGAGCAAAACATCTTTCAATTCTATATTCCTATTTGTAGAAAGTGAAATAGGAATTGTGCCAATCCCCTTGATTGCACACTCACCATCATTTGCGGTATAGATTACCTTCCTATCACCATCAAATGCCATTAAAGATGAAAAATACTCTTTATGATATGTCATATGAGAAGTGGCTCCACTATCAATCCACCAAGGATCAATGTCTCCATGATTAGCCAACAAGCAAGATGACATAACAAAAGCATCATTTGAAAGAAGCTCATCCCCACCCTCATCAATAGTTAGATTGGTTTGCTTTTCCCCTTGATCCCTCTTTTTCTTAAAACAATCACTAGCAAAATGCCCTTTGACTCCACAATAGAAACATTTTAGCTTAGATCTATCCTTCTTTTTGCCAAAAGTAGAGTGCTCACCTTGGTCTTGCCCTTTAGACCAATTGCTTTTACCTTTGCCCTTGAACTTGCCTTTAGAGAACATTGCCTCCTCTTCTCCTCCTTGAGATGTAGAAGATGCTCCCACTCTTGCTTGCAACCTGAATTCTTCAGCCAACAAGACCTCTTGCAAGTCTCCAACACTTGGTAAACATTTTTGGATAGCATAACTTTGAACAAGATTAGCATGATCATCCAACAAGCCATTGAGAATCACTTGAACAAGCTCCTCATTATTTATGCCATCATTAATGCATGCTAACTCATCATTCAATGCTTTAACTCTCAAAACAAAAGCATGTCCATTCTCACTCTTCTTTTGCATACAAGAAAAGATTTGCCTTCTTAAAGTCAACACTCTAGAAGTAGACTTGGATTCATAAACCTTCTTCAAGGCTTCCCAAGCTTCACTAGATGATGTGCACTTACCAACCTCTTTGATAAGCTCATTTGTCACATTCATCTTGATCATGTGAAGGGCTTTCTTTGCCCTCTTGTCATACCTCAATTGTTCTTGAGGTGCCAAAGGTCTCTCCTCCACACCTACAACAATATCCATCAACTCATTCATCTCAAGCAAAGACTCCATCCTTACTTTCCAAGTAGAATAGTTGAGGGAGGTAAGCCTATCATTGCTTTCCAACATGTAGCCTCCATTTGTAGCCATGTTGCAATGATTGATCTCTGATCTTTGACCTGTTCCAATGCACTAAGCACTCTCTTGAATCAACAAATGAAACACAAGAAGAAATCACAAAGATTTGGAACCTAAAACCTTACTTTTTCTCTCTTTTCCTCACTTTTTCCTTAATTTTAGCCACTAGTTTTATGATTTCTTGATCAAACCAAGACCAAACCTCAATATACTTGCTTTTCCCTCACTCCTAAGATTGAAATACACTCTTGAATCATTCAGCAAACTGAAAATCAGAGGGTTACATCAATTTTGAAGTTTTTGACATGAAGAAGCAAGAAATTGAATCAAAAAACTATATGCTAGAATGGAAAACTAATAGGATCTTGTTGGATCTTGCATCTCCCTCTTTCCAAAACAATTTTTGTCTCCTTATTCTGATAAGTACAGAGGGAATTCGCCCTACTTCAATTGAAATGCATACAAATGATGTTTTGATCACAAAGATCCAATTTCTACACATAAATCAACAAGATTTTTAGCTAGAAACTTGATTGGAATGCTACAAAAGCAAACTCGCCCACAAATCTCTTCTAAATCTGGCAAAACCTGCACATTTGGCCGCCTAATGCTCTGATACCATGTGAAAAACTCAGATCCAAAAGATGCTAAAGTTTCATAAAGATCTTGGCCATGGAAGTTATGCACATCTAGATTGAAAAAATGATAGAAATTGTGATGTTAAGCATACTAAACATCAACTAAACATCAAAATCTGATCATAAGCTTCCACAAACAGAAACTTGCTGTCCCTGTCCGTACTTCAGAGCCTACAACCTGCATTTCACACGTGTGAAGCCATAGCAACAAAGAAATCACAATTCTAGTGGCTAGAATGCAAGATATGAACAAAAAAGTGAGAGAGAAGAAGATGGACCTTCAAAGAGCATAACATTCATTCAATAGAATGAAAATGAGATGTGTACATACTCGTGGAGATGGCTATTTATAGCAGCCATAGTGCCTCTTGGCCACTTGTCTTATGATAGGCTAAAATTGGGGTCCAATAGGATTCACCCATATACCTAGAAATTTGGTCAAATAGGAATGCACCAAATTATGAGCCAATAGAAGAGCTCCACACTCGACCTCCTCTAATTAATGTGACCTCAAAAGTAGTGTACACATACTTTGGGCCTCTACATACATGTATGAACCTATCTCTAACTTTTATTTGGCCATAGGCCTACAAAATCTCAAGTTAGGAAAATACTACTAGTTGACAATTTTTCACACTCTGATGGGTTTTCCCATCTTTTATTAATAAAAATAGGAAGTTTCTCTTTTAAGGTTTGCTTACAACTGTTCCATGAGATTGGACCATTGTCAAGGAAGAATGTATATTCAAATATGGATTTACAAGTGTCTACATCTCCTGCCCAAGTTGCATTTGAGTAACCACTGAGTATGTTGAGTTTGTCATTGTCGACTACTCCATAATAGATGCATTGGTCCATAGTAGCTCAAATATATTTCATAACTCTGATGAGAGCCTTCCAATGTATAATGCCTGTTAGATTTGATAATTTTCATCTTGTTTTAGCTAATTGTTTGATATTTATGTGGATCCACATGCTTTCCACACGTGTGAAATTGCATGTGAAAGTTCAGATCCATTGTACATAGCTTTCATATGAGACAAATACCAAATGTCCTATTTTATAAGATCTATCTTCTAAAATGTAAGAATATAGAAGGTCAACATAGCCACCAATGATGATGTGACAAATTAGTCGAATCTAAGCTAAATGGATTAGGATAAGCTCAATGAGCTATCTCACATGTGCTAGAAGTGGCTTAGCGAGAGAAATCCACAATTGTGTACTTGATCCATGATGGATCCATTTTGAAGCTAAGAATGATGAGCATTGGTTTGGGAGCAAATCTTGATGTTATCACTCTCTTATGCATGATCTTTTGATGTGAATGCTTAGGAACTTGTTAGTAATCATTTTCTCTATTAGCAGGCCGCCGCAAACTCATTGGTTTTCACACGTGTGAAGCCGTGAGATCATTAAACTTGATTGTTCTTGCTTGGAAGTGTAGTAATTGGCAATGAAAACTAGTTTTAAGTGCTAGTCTTGATTTAGATCAATCATCCAAGTTGTCAATCACTCTTATTGATCTAAAATAGATCTAATTAAGATCCATTTTTTGATTTTTATCATGGTATCAGAGCCAAGTCTAAAAGCATAGTTAATAAGCTAGATCTCTCCATTTTGTAGAAAGCATTGGTGCTAAAATCAATGAGAGGGCAAGCCTAACCATTTGATTACTACAAGCTTCGAGGTCTATATGTGGATCTGAGATTCAAGGTGTACTTCTCACAAGTGTGGGAGGCTGCTGTACTTGTACTTGCTTCATATTAGAAGGATTTTCAAAGTTTTGCATCATACAAGTTTGTGAGAGTGTAATGAGTGATTTGCCTTGTAAAATTCAATTGCTTCATTATAGATTTGATGTGAATTGGTGATAGATCTTTATGAAATCACTTAGTCATTGAGAGAGAGTGAGGAGGCTGTTGTTTTTTAGTCCTAGAGAGATACTAAAGTCATTTTGATCACCATAGGAAGGCTCGAGTGTGAAGAATTGAAAAAGATTATCTATGTTAGATATAGGGGTCTTATGTTTTTTACATCAAGCATCTAGGTGTAGGATGTTGATAGGAACAAATATGGCATAGATGGCAAATTATGCATTTCCACTTGTAATGCCACTATTGAGCCAAAATAGAGTAAGAGACTAAACTTGTGCCAATTAGAGTGTAGACAAGTGTAATACCTTTGTTTGATGAATTCTAAGAGGTCCAATAGGATTTAGAGGTGGAACCATGTGAGGTCCAATAGGAATTTGAGGTGTGCTTGAATATAGTCCAATAAAATTAAGAGGTGCATGGATCAACGGTCCAATAGGATTAAGAGGTGACAAAGTGTGGTCCAATCATAGTTAAGCATAGTGGTAGTTCGTGGATCTACTAGTATAATTGTACTCCTCATTTTGGATCTAATTGATTTGGTGATTGTGTGGATTTTGAGTGTCATTGAATTTCTAGCTTTCTCTCTCTACTCGACAGCTCATGATGGTTTTTCTCTCTCTACTCAAGGAGAGCAGCTTGTTTTTACTTAGAATATTTTTTGAATACTTCCCACACGTGTGAGTGAGAGTTGGAAGTGATTGGTTTGTTTTTGCCATAGGATCTAAGATTAATCTTGAATCTCAATCTAGTCTTGATCTTGATGCATCTACACACCTTAGGAGATCACAAGTACATGTTGTGGACAATCCACACGTGTGAAATCAACATGGTATCAGAGTCTACATAAGGTCACCATGCATTTTGATCCATTTAAGTGAAAACTATTCATCAATCTTGAGCTAGAAATTGTCAAGGCCCATTTTCCTAGCTATCTTGTTCAATTTTGGATCAAAAGAGATCAAAAGGACATTGATTGGGTCTGACTTGGTACTGTACAGAATCAGGTGCTCAAACACGTGTGAGGAACATCCAATTTCAGTTTGGAAGTTCTCTCTCATGCTTGATCCATTTATCTTGCTTGATAGCTTGTTTTGAAGCTATTTTTGTCTAGTTTTTGAAGCAATCAGTTTCATTCCATTTGGTTGAGCCAATCAGAAGTTATAAGCTTTTGAAGAGGGTTAGGTAGGGCACCTAGACCTGGGTGGACACATTTGGTTTGGTCAAGAGATTGTTTGGTTGATCCAAAATCACAGTTGTATGCATACCAATCTCATCTATATGTGATCTAGGCACTGTTTTGAGATCTTAGCCATTTTGTTTCATGCAATATCATTGTATTTGAGTCAAATTTGGTTTCTTAGTGTACTTCACACGTAATAAGAGTGTTTGATCCTAACTTTGCCTATACTCCATCATTTGATGTGAATTAGATCTTGTTTTAGAGAGATTTGTGTAGCTAGTGAGAATTAATTCACAAATAGTTGCTATTGAGAGTGTGTAGCAACATTTATTGTTCATAATTTGAGTTTTCTTCACTTCAAATGTCTTCAATGGGTTCATCCTTGTTGGAACCAAGTGAAAGATTATCCACTTAGAACTATTCAATTTGGAAAATAAGAATGGAGTCCATCTTGATCCTTCAAGACGTGATGGACATAGTTCTTGGCCTTGAAGAAGAACGAAAATTTTCTTGATTTTGACTAGTTTTCTTGATTTCTTGCATTTCCTTTTACAAGTAGATGTGAGGAAGTCCTCCAAATCCAAGGTCGATCCTCCAAATGTCCTCCAAGCAACCCACAAGCTTCAAGATGCTCCCCAACTCCAAGCTAGGATGCCTTCACTTGCAAGTAAGGATCTGCAAGCCTCCAAGAATCTCTCCTCCACCTGTGTCCCTACTCTTTAAACACAAAGATAGATAACAAGCTGGCCTCAAGTATTCACCACCCAACCATAGCTAGATCCAAGCTCCAAGCAAGACCTATCTAGCACCCCCTTGCTAACCATAAACAAATCACAAACATACCACAACACTCCATAGCATACTCAAGATCCAAACCCTACTTATGTCCCATACCATAATCCAGATCCAAACCTCAAGCATACTACCACAAGAAAGCACTCTACACACTAGTAGCAACACTAGAGCATAAGCAAAGCAAACAAGAGAGATCTCCCCCTCCCAATGGATGCCCTACTACCTTCATATAGATGGCCCATGGACCCCTCCAATGCACTCTAGAGTTCCATGCTCATCCAATGAGAGAGAGAGAAGCCTAGGGGAGTTAAAGAATCTCCAAGAGCCTCCATAGGCTTATGGAAGGTCAAGAGACTCCTTCCATAACCTATGACTCTTTGAATGCCTTTCTTGTGGGAGTTGGGGACTCAGTGGACACTTTAGAAGGGCGCCCTCCTACTAGGTCCCATTGCCCAAGTTGTGCATATATACTTTGGTCCTAGACCAATTAAGTGATATGGTTCAAGGTTGAGGCCCAAGGTTTAGAAAAATAGTCATCCAATGACTTTCTAATACCTCTCTAGGTTCCATACCTCCATCCAAGGCATAGACACCTACCTGCCCTTAACCAAGGACACTGGTACCTTAATCTAAGACACCTACTCTTAATACTAAGGGTATCCCTTAACCAAGGGTCACGTGACTCCATACCTCCAACTAAGGTATAGTCACTTGCCTGTCCTTATACAAGGGCACATACCCTTAATTTTAAGGATACCTTGCCATTTAGCCCCCAACACTAAATGGACTACTAGGTGTCTGAAGTACTCCTAGTTACATAGGTATGTAACATTCCTTCCCCCTAAACTTAAATTTTTCCTTGTAGGGAAAAATTTGGAAAATTCTTCTGGAGATCAACTTCCTTTTCCCAGGTATCCTCCTCTTCTGATTTGCCCCTCCACTTGACTAAAAAATCCCAAAGCACTCTATTCCTTAGAGTTTTCTGCTGGCCAGCTATTAACAATCACCTCGGGTTCAGGTGGTCCACTCGCGGACTCATCATGGAGAAGCTCCACTAGATCTTCCACAGGGACCAGGGTTTTCCCAACCCCCAACGAGGGTTTCAACTTACTAACATGGAAAATGGGATGAATTCCAATGTTAGCTGGAAGGTCTAGTTTGTATGCGACCTTGTTTATCACTTGGATAACCTTAAAAGGATCGCAATACCTAGGTGCCAACTTTGCACACTTACCAGTTTTCCAGCCCCTAGAGTGACTAGGGACCCTCAAAAACACCCAGTCATTGACCATGAATACCTTGTGCTTCCGAAATAGATCAGCGTAGTATCTTGCCCTGTCATGGGCACTTCTTATGCTTTATTTAGCCAGCTGTAACATTTCTTGCATATCCACAAGGAAATCAGCTGCGGCTTGCACCCATAGGTTTTTCATGCCAACACTAATTGGTGATCGAGGTTGAAAACCATACACAAGTATGAAAGGGCTGAATCCGGTTGCTGAATATTTTGCACTGTTATATGCAAATTCTACCAATGGAAGGTACTGTTCCCAATCAGACTGCCAATGGCCCACATATGCTCGAAGCATATCCTCCATCGTCCCTCCATCATCTGATTGGTCCTTTTCGTTTGACCGTCTGATTCCGGATGATCTGTAGAACTCAAACTTAAAGTTGTTTCCAACTTTTCAAATACTGCTTGCCAAAAATTCCCAGTGAATTTTGGGTCATGGTCAATGACAATATCGTAAGGCAACCCTTACAGTCGAAAAAGCTTCTCAACAAACAGTTGAGCTAGTTCTGAATCTTTAACAGAAGTTTTCGTTGGGATAAATTGAGCAAACTTCGTAAGTTTGTCAATAATGACCCAAATCGAATCGTGGCCCTTCCCTGTACGTGGAAGCCCGACCACAAAATCCATAGATATACTTTTCCACTTTCCGGTAGGAATATCTAAAGGATGTAATAGGCCACTAGCTTTTAGCCTCTCTGCTTTATTTAACTGGCACTTAGTGCATTTAAGTACATAGGACTTTACCTGACTTTTCATCTTAGGCCACCAAAATTGCCTTCAAACTAAGTCAAGTGTTCTTGGTATACCCGGATGTCCTACGCATGGACTATCATGACACTCATGCAATATTTGGGCCCTTACAATGTCATTCTCCGATACACACACCTTTTCTTTACGAAACAAAATCTTGTTTTGAATTAGGAAATTTGTTTCAGTCTTTCCCTAATTCGAGGAACCTTGCAAACCTGAATCGACCCCACCCCCAAAAGTACTGATTGGACTCATATAGTCCTTGAAGAGACTGAAACAACCCCGGTTCTATAACAGTAAAGCACAGTTGATTAATAACCGGTAACCGACTTAAAGCATCTGCTAGCATATTTTGACTGCCTTTACAATAACGTATAGAAAAGTCAAAGATTTGCATAAGCTCAACCCATCTAGCTTGTCTCCCCTTTGAATCTGTAGCATCACAAAAATATCAAAGAGTCTGATGATCTGTCAAAATTTCAAATCTGGCTCCATACAAATAATGTCGTCAAATTTTCAAGGAATGAACAATTGCAAACAACTCCTTCTCATCGGTACAATACCTAGATTAAGCATGATTGAGTTTCTTTCTTTCATAAGCCATAGGATGTCCATCCTGCATCAAAACAGCTCCAATAGCATAATCACCGGCATTGGTCCTAACCACAAAAGCCTTATTAGGATCGCCAATGATTAGTATGGGTGCCGAAGTGACACTTTTCTTAAGCAACTCAAAACAATTATTCATATCCTCTGTCCACACCACTAGTGGACTCTTAGCCCTCCGGCTTAGCTTCTTATAGTCTTTCAAGGCCTGGGTAAGGGGAAATGCCAATCGAGCAAATTGGGGAATATGCCGAAGGAAAAATCCTACAAACCCCAAGAAAGACTTGATATGCCGAACTATGGTAAGAATAGGCCAATCAATAACCCTCTGGATACGATCGGCCTCAATCTCCACTCCTTGTTCGAAAATCTTATGCCCCAAGTAGGACAATTCCTTCACAAAAAAGTCATACATAGACTCTTTGGCAAAGAGCTTTTCCCTTCTTAGGATGTCCCAGACAATCCTAAGATGCTCTTTATGTTCCACCAAAGTCTTATTGAACACTAGGATATCATCTAAGAATACCACTACGAATCTTTTCAAATATGGCCTGAACAAAAGAAAGTTGTCGGTGCATTGGTCAAACCAAAAGGCAACACCAAAAATTCGTAGTGACCAAAGCGAGTTCAAAACCCGGTTTTTGGTATATCTTCTGCCTTAATACGTATCTGATGGAATCTCGACCTTATATCTATCTTGGTAAAGTACCCAGCACCACCAAGATAATCTATTAGGTCATCCATCCGCGGTAGTGGATATCTATTCTTAACGGTTACCTTGTTCAATTTCTTTACTTTTAATGCACTTAAAGTCATTAGGTCCAAAGACTAAATAACTAAGGACAAAATACATCCATCTCATTACTTCGAGATAGATTACCCGAGGTAGAAGCTAGTTATTTGACGCAATCTCGTGCAATGTGACCCTCGTCATTGCACTTGAAGCACAGGTTCTTCTTACGAGCTTCAGCGTTATCAATGCCACCTTGATGGTTTTTGAAAATTTTCTTGGTTTTCTTAAGATTGTTGGAATTGGGATGTGTTTCACTAACAGCTTCCCTATCCCCCCTCTTAAATTGAAAACCTTTTTTCTGCTCATTAGGTTGTTGACCCCTAGGTGGCTTAAGTGTGTCATCAAAGTATTTTGCAGCCCTAATAGCGTCTTCTAGGGTTTTTGGATGGTTCCTACGAACATCCACTTGATAATCTTTTGGTAACCCATCAATAAACATTAACATTTGTACCTTAGGTGGAATATCACTATAAAGTGGATTCAGGTACTCATGAGAATCTTGAATAAATTGTTCCAAACCTTTATTCATGGTTAGATGACTCAACTTTTGGAAGTGTTCATAGTCATCTAAAAGTAGTAGAAAATAATCCTTAAAAAACTTGCAAAAATCGTCCCATGTACAAGGTTGATTGCCCTTTGCAACTAAGTCATCCCACCAAACTAAGGCTCTTCCTTCAACGAACATGGTGACAGTGGATAACTTCTTAGATTCAAGGAATTGGTTCATGGCAAAGTATTTGTTCCAAACATTTAGCCAAGAACTTACCACTTGTAAGTTCCTATCTTTCTTGTCCCCCTTAAACACTTTTATAGGAGGTGGAACTACATGCTTCTTCTGATTGGCTAACCTAGACTCTAAGTCTTGGTTTCTTTGATTAGTTTCAAGAAGCTACTTATTAGTGGCTTGAATTTGTTGGTATAAAAGTTCAAGAGGTTGTACCACATTGGATGGGTTTGATAGATCAAATGTTGGGTTACCACTTTTACAAGTAGAGGTGAGGAAGTCCTCCAAATCCAAGGTAGAGCCTCCAAATGTCCTCCAAGCAACCTGCAAGCTTCAAGATGCTCCCCAACTCCAAGCTAGGATGCCTCCACTTGCAAGTAAGGATCTGCAAGCCTCCAAGGATCTCTCCTCCACCTGTGTCCCTACTCTTTAAACAAACAGATAGATAACAAGCTGGCCTCAAGTATTCACCACCCAACCATAGCTAGATCCAAGCTCCAAGCAAGACCTATCTAGCACCCCCTTGCTAACCATAAACAAATCACAAGCATACCACAACACTCCATAGCATTCTCAAGATCCAAACCCTACTTATGTCCCATACCATAAGCAAGATCCAAACCTCAAGCATACTACCACAAGAAAGCACTCTACACACTAGTAGCAACACTAGAGCATAAGCAAAGAAAACAAGAGAGATCGCCCCCTCCCAATGGGCGCCCTACAACCCTCATATAGATGGCCCATGGACCCCTCCAATGCACTATGGAGTTCCATGCTCATCCAATTAGAGAGAGAGAAGCTAAATATAGGTTACGTATTGCATAATAACATTTGTCAGAATGCGCTTCGAAATATTGTATCGTCATCTTGTTTGTCTTGATCGAATCCGGGATCGAGATGGAGAACAATTTATGATAGTGTTTCAAAAATCTTGGAAATTTGAAATATGTCATAAAAATGATATGATTTTCGTATGTTTAATATAATAAATTAAAAAAAAAATAGAATGAAAAATAAATCAAAGAAAATAAAGTTGATTTTTTACCTTCCACAGGATCTCCGTGATGTTCGTGCACATACGTTTCTCTCGCACGTTTTTGTGTTGTGATATACATGCTCATAGTGTAACTTTTTGAAACTCGTCTTTGTATTGTTCCGGATCGATTCTGCAAACATTTAACAAAAACATTTGTCGTGTCATAGAATAAATTCAATATCTTTAAATGTTGAAGCTTGCGGTTTTTGAGTTTCTTCTTTTGATTTTCAAAAAAGCTTGCAAAAATTTTCGTCATAAAAATCATTATTAAAATTAAAGTTCGAATTTCGAATAGTGAAAGGCGTTATTTTTCTAGGTATTTTATTCAATCATTAAAAATGATTCATAATATTCATTAGAATGTATCTTTTGGTCCTCTGAAAGTTCTTGTAATGCCATATCGGATGTCTGCTTTCAAGTAGAATTGGAAAATTAGACATGAAATATTTTGGATATGATATTTCCAAAACAATAAACAATCAGATAATGTTAAAAAAATAGTACATTAAGTACATTTGTAGTATATTTTAAAATCGTATCTCAATTTTCTCATTTTTTTTGTCAGATCCATTGATTGTTATCGTGATAGAATCTATTTCCATCATTTGTTTTGAATGTGCGAAGTCTTGAATCGTTCTGATCGCTCCATTAACTATTCCATTCGTTATGTCTAGATTTGTAAGAATCATGATCTTTGCATTTGGTCTAGTTGATAAAATGACGAGTCTTCAAGCCATGATTTTAATTCTAGATTGTCTGATGCATTTGTTTTGATAGCTACATCTATGATGTGCTCCTTTTCGAAGATTTTTTGTAATGCACATTTGTTATATTTTTTGACATTTATTTTGTGTGTGCATATTATTGTCACGTTAAAGCTAATCATTTTGAGAACTTCTTCTTCTGAAATTACTTGTTTATTCAATGTATCATTGATTTCTTCTAATGTTAGCTTTCTAAATCTTATCGTGTTAAAAATGAAAAATATATAAGCATCTGATACATGTCGAATTGAATAAATCAAGTGGATCTGAATCGCCATTTTTGAATATACAGATGTGGAGACGTGGCATATCGAACACAAACTATTAATTCTATGTTTACATATCATTGGCAACTGTGCATGATCACCTACTAACAACATGATGAAATTTTGGAAATGTCGGCGATATGGATTTGATTTTACTTGATTTATTTGGTGTATGACAAGTTGTAACGTTTAGACAGTCATCGTAGATATTTCATCGATAATAATAATATCAGCACTAAAGATTTTTTTGTAACACACATCTGTAGTAGGCATCAGATTTCGTATATATAGAGTATTAACAAGGATCAAAAACAAGTTGTGCACTGTTAATGCACATTTACTAGGCCTAGACGCAGCTGCACCTATTGTGGCACATAATAAAATATATCTGTTCATTTTTTTAAGCGAGAATGTTAGATATTTAATCAGATGCGTTTTTCCACTTCTTGGTGTACCTAATAGCACAAAAATATCTGATCAATTTGATATCAAAATCATAAAAATAGTTTCATGAAATTTTTTCAAATGATTGAAATTCATGCGAAATACCTAACATGTCATTTCCTATTGATACTTGAGCGTTATTTTCTTGATCAGATATGACTTAAAATAACGGTTCGTGAGAAAATGATTTATGTTGCAATAAGATGCTCACAATTTGTTGTCGTCGTTCGTTTTGAAGCATTTGTTTATTTGAATAATCTTCAACGTACTGCTCAATGTCTTTCTCATTTCGAATGAAATCACGCAATATGCATTATGTATAATACCATCGAGCATTGTTGTTGGGGCTCAAAAGTTCACGTTCTTTTTGAAATTGACACCTTTCTAATAACACATTAAAAAAAAACCTTCTGTTTGATATGTAGGATGATAAGTTGTGAATTTGATCATTTTAATATTTTTATACAAATAATTTCCTACTTGATCTATGTACATTTCTTTTTGAAAACGGTTTTTTTTTATGGTCACAGTAAATCGTTACCAATAGTCATAGAAACTCACGTTTTCAAGTTCTTCAGGTCTATATGTGTAGATATCAATTGGATGCAATAGTATTGTACCGTTATAACTTAAAAAAATTTATCACAAATCTCAAGAAGATCTATCTATGTATTGAACAACCTCGTTTCTTTTGATAATCGAGATTTGTAAGCACGTAAAACTAATTTCAGACAATGATATCGGTTTTGTCAAGATGTAGCTAGACATTAATTTTAATACATTTTCATTCGCATGAAATAACCCGATTTTCTTTGCGGCATCTACATTCAGATTCAATGGCCCTGCTGGCTCTAACTTCAATTTCAATAGGTAATATGACCAGCCTGTGTTTGTAATCCATTGTAAATTCATGTGCGCTTGCCATAACAATAGCACTGTCGGATAGTAAGATACTACGTTACGATCTTCATATCTAGGTCGGAAATATAGCCATCGTTCAGTTTTTGTGTCTAATTCAGTCGATGTAAAACATTATTCGAATAGAAATCCATATTTACAGATCTTTCTTCATTTTTTATCACTTTTGATTGTGCAAGATGATCGACAATAATGGATTTATTTTCATACGACTATTCATATATTTGTTTTTCAATTGGATCTTATGGAATTTCGAATTTTTTTGTTTCTAAATTAACTTTCGTAGGAATGAATACTACGATTTCATTTCCAATTTTTTTCACATCTTTTCTTTTAACCCATAGCATGATATGGGCATGTACAGAACCTCGATTTTGAAATTCGTATCGTAACATGTAATGTTTAATTCGTCCTAAGCTTGCTCTTTTTGAAAGAACAAATTCTTTCATAAATAATTCTAATCTCTTACCAAAAAGCAACGAACATTCAATCGGACAATTTCTCCAATCAAAATTGATATTATAGTTTTTTACTGCTTCTTCTATTTGTTGGATTTCTGACCATCGCAATTCAGTTATTTCATCGCTTGTCAATGTCAAAAAGAAATCTGGTAATCCCCAATGTGTCACCATCGTTAATAAATCTTTAAAATACCGTCCATGCCATGATGGTGTGCCTGGCATTTCGCGTGGCAAAGTAAATTTCACAATGGTATAAAAAGTTTGTTCTGCGGTTCCATTTGGATGTTTGCTAACGAAATCGATTATGTCTTTTTGCAAAACAGCAGATGACACTTTTGTTGTTATCAAGATCGCTTGTCATATTTAATACATTATAAGTAAGTATGGTGGATATAGTGTAAATGGCGAAAACAATGAAGAAACTCTCATTTATATATAATCGATATAACGTATTTTTCCATTGTAGTAACCGTAACCAAATGGAAATAGAAATGGGAAGATTGCGTTTTCTAATGTGATGAATTGTTTTTCTTCAATAAGCAATGGCAATCTAGAAACTTTTGTTCTAAACATTGATGTTTTTTTTCTTTCATGCATTGTTTCTCTAATTCGTAAATTCGAATATATATCATCGTTTTTTAATATATTGTCTTTTGCTACAGGGCATTACGTCTTGTAATAATATATATACGTGTTCGAATGGATCATTTCGCATGTTCTTGAATCCATGTATTTTAGTTTTTAACATTTTCTGAAACGAAGCTAATGATATAAATGGTAGCACTTGAGTTTCAGCAGTGTATTCGTATACGCTCAAAAAAACTTCTTAATGAATTGTGCAAGATGTTCTATCAGGGCACGCTTTCCAATGCTTCTTTATCATCATCATTCGTATATTTATTCAAATTGCAAGCAATAAGACTATCAAAAAATGATCTTTTTTCAAGTTGTCCTATCATGAACGAGTTCATGCGTCAAGTCATGTCTACTGAAACATCTATTATCGATAACAATTGTAAATGTGACATGTGTATCTTTAAAAGCAAATGCGGATACGTAGACAAAAAAAATACTATGTATTTTATAGATAAGTTTTACATAAATTGCATGTATTGTAATGGAGCAAGAGATGTTATAGATCTTGAGCTCTAATGCACACAGACTAACAAGAGCTGGAGATGTATTTATGCATGACGTTCTTGTTTGTTACAAGAATCACAATTAACTAATCCATATTTACAAGATTCCAGTAAGTGGTTTCAAAAATCAACCATCTACAAGTATTTTGACCTAAAATGATTTTAAGATCACAAAGATCCAAATCCTATACTTAAAACTACAAGATTTGAGCTAGAAATACCTATGTCAATAAATTTGTTGTGTCCAAAATGCCCCACAACAAGTTCAACCTTTATCATTGCCACACAAGCACATCACCAACAAAATTCATGGCAATTCACTCTAGAAAATGGCTTTTACTGAGCAAGGAAGAGACTACAATGAGGATGTGCTCACAAGCTAATTGTCAACAAATTTTAGAGAAAAAAAAGGCACTTTCATTTTAGCGATAAATTTTTGGTCCATGGTCTTAAGGATCCACCTCTTCCAACTCAACCAAATCATACACAAAGTTGTCGTTGTCATTTTAATTAGCAAAGCTTACCTACATTGGACCTAGTGGCTCAAATTCATATATTGTCATGAAAGGACTCATGCCAATGGTCGAATGCTTGCTATTGTTATAAGCAAACTCCAAGATTGGAACATACTTTTCTCAATAATCTTGTTTCTTAGCAACAAAAGTAGGAAGCATATCCTTAGTGACTTGGTTTGCCCAATTAGTGTGTCCATTAAACTTTGGGTGGTCCCTACTACTTATGGGTTGTCTCCAATCTAATAGTTTACAAGCTAGTAGTGAACTTTGGATTCCAATTGCTCTTCATCACATGTGGAGATTGATAGAACTGAAATTGATTTTACAAAAAAACATCTACCAATTTTAGCATCTTGAATGTAGTCTTTGTAGGAATCAGTTGTATTGTATTTCTATGGTAATCAACTATCACCCACAAGGTGCTCTGACAGTTAGGACACAAATCTGAAGACATGGCTGACAATTTTCGTAAGACATTAATTCAATAAGATTAGGAATCGAATAGTGTATCATTTTTTTTATTTCGATTGCCTAAATACTGACAATGTTTTTGATGAATTTTTAAGTTACATAAAATTTTTAAAAAAAATTGAAAATCCAAAAATTCATGATTTTTAGTTTTTTTTCCATATTTTCATATTTTTGTCAAAAAAAAAAGTCTCTTTTTTGCAAAAATACCAGTATTACTCTTGATTCTTCGCCATATCCTTCGTCGAGTTTTTTGAGGATTCTAAATATAATAATTTACCATTTGTGAGTTCAGCAAAGATTAGATCTATCAAGATCTTCCAAAAAGTCAATTTTTACTCTCGCCAAGCTACAACCCTAATGTTTGTTAGAAAGAACCTTTGCCAGTTCTACCACATTTATTTGAATCAGATTTACCATTGAAAAATCGACGAAGGTTAATTTTACCATATTTGTTAATGAATAGCCAGGTCAGTGATTTTTACCAAAAATAACAGTGAAGAACCTTCGCCGAGTCTACCTTCGTCCAAGGAACCTTCGCCAATACTATTTTTAGGTTCTGATTTACCAAATCTAGCCTCTGTTGAATTTTTGAACCATTATGATATATTTTGATAGTGATTCTGAAAATTCTTCATTTTTAGTGTCGATCACTTGAACAAGATCTATTTTTTGAAAATCAAAAATCTGATCATTTCCAAGTGATAAAGTTTTCACAAATCTGATCTGATCTAAGATAGGATTTTTGTTGGAAAATCTAGATCCAATCTCATTTTTTTATTAACGTAATTTGAAATTATGGTTGAAGGAGGACTAATGAACTCACCACCAATTATTGTTAGAAGGTCTCCTCGTCTAGATAAACCAAATGGGTTATCTGATCCCATCATATTTCTCTAGATCTTTTCTGAATCATGTAGGACTTATGGTGAAGTTTTTCCACAAGATAAACTTCAGTTATCCCCTACTATGGCCTTAACTGGAGCTGCTCAAGATTGGTTTTATAGCCAAGAGGAAGCGGAACGACAAGATTGGGAAGTGGTTAATATCTCATTATGAGATTTAAGCCCAAGAAATTTATGGAAGATCTCTTTCTCCTTTAAAGTAAAATTAAAATTGAAAAGAGAGAGGTAGTAAGAGATTATATTGAACGGGTCAAACACCTCAAATTTGAGTGTGATCTCGATCTATCAATGAAGATGCTTTGATTATGTGGTTTTTAGCAGGACTACCCAAACGGATTAGACACGAGCTGAGATGCCATACTGAATATGCTACGATACAAAGTGTTATGGCTGATGCAATTCATGAGGAGGATGAAGATTCTGATGACAAACCAAATGTTGGAATATTGCCTTATACAGTAGGGCAAACCACGACAACATCCACCACCCAGTGCATCAATGAATATCAATGCTACTATAGAGAAGATGATCAATGAGTTTGAGAAACTAGGTCAAAAGTAGTAGATGCAACTAGAAAAGATGCAGTCTCAACTTGATGAAAAGATCAAAGCCTTGGAAGATTTCCATAATAAAGCGAACAAAGAACCTGAAAAGTTTGCAAAGACTTTTCCTAGCCGGAAAAATGTTTGGTGTTCAATTTGTGGAGCAATCACACTATGAATGAATGTCCAACATTGAGCCAACGAATGACGAATACTATTTGTCATATGTGTAACTCTATGGGACATGAAGTAGCCTTTTGCTCGTTCAATCCACGGATTGTCCAACAAAGGTATGCTAAGCTTCAATATTGAGAACTTACTTATTCAAAGGGTCCTGATCGGAAGCCTTTCAATTTTGCCCTTACATTTCCAGAACGACTAGCTATGCCAGCTCCAACGGAACAGAGTGCTCCTCCTGTTAATCTAATAGAACCAGAACCTCATTGTGCTAATGAGCAATGGAACTATAGCATTGATCACGAGAGTAGTCCTTCAGAGCAGTATGCTATCTGTGTTGTTGCGCAACAACAAGCAACTAGACAATGGACCAGAGTGCCACTTGGATGTTTTGCATGCGGAGAAAACCATAGAGTTGTTGAATGTCCGAACAAAGAGAATTTGATATCATTCTATAGAGACTATAGTTATGGACATTGTTATAAAGATTGTGCTACAAGACCCAAACCATCTCCGATTACTACTCTTGTGAACTTGATTACAATCAAGAAAAGACCAGTAGTTCAATCTAAACCAACTATACCTTTGATGGTTGTTACCAGAGCTCAGAAACAAAAAGGAGTTCTAGTTGATCCAGTACCTACTGAATCTACACCAACTACAGATATACTTACCGCATCAGGCGTGTATCCAAATCTCAAAGCAGAAAAGAAGAGATACCAAATATGAGGTAGTGGATTAAATAGTTGCAAGAAGAAGAAGCCCAAGAAGCCGCTAAAGCAGCAGCCGAAGTCCCTTCTCCATCTATGCCACAAGCAGATCCAAGAACAGATGTTAATACACAGTTACACAATCATGATGCACCATCATGAAGAACCTTTCAAGATGACGGAACCTGAAGCACCACAAACGAAAATGATCATGAATATGTTGTTTAGAAATATGGATATTACACTGGGAAAATTTCTTAAGCTGGTGCTAAAAGCAAAAGAAGTATTAGCAGAAAGATTGACTCAGATGGACCCACCGGGGGCCATCCAGATGGCTTTATATTATGAAAATGGGTAAAGAGGCCCGGATCCTGTTGTGGTAGCTGGTACAGCTGGTCAGCAACCTTGGGGACGCAAGGGCAAATGGAACAAAAAGATAAAGTTTGAAGGTCAAACCAATCAGTGGCAAGCTCGGGGTGACCAAAAGGGGAAGGGTACAGGGGCCCCCAAAAGGCAAAGGGTTGTATGGGCAACCCAATGACCAAAAGGGTCGGTGTTGAGGAACCTGGTGCTGGGTATTCTCCTAGGTTTGCTTTCCAAGGAAAGTGGTTGATCTGGTTTTGTTCCCGATGGGCACTGAGGCTTGGAAATTCTTGAACAGTGCCTTCAGCAGACATACTCTCTTCATTGTTAATACTATGGTGTTGTCGGTCCTTGTTGCTTCTGGCTTTTTCTTTCCATCTCGGGGGGCTCACGGAGATCCGATAGCAGCAGTCCAAAATATAAAGTTGCAAGCCGCAGGTAAGCAATGGAAGAGATCACATAATGGTCGATTTCAAAACAGGCTGAATCTTTTGAAACCGAAAACAGAGGGGAAAGATTTGAGCCTTTCTTTGGTTGAAATGAATCGTGAGAGAGAGACCTGCCTGCTCGTGAGAGAGAGACCAGCATGCTGCTGCTCGCGATCCAGAGAGAGAGAGACCCGCCTGATGCGAGAGAGAAAGAGAGAGAGATCTTGAAATGCTGAGAGAGAGAGAGAGAGAGAGAGAGAGAGAGAGAGAGAGAGAGAGAGAGAGAGAGAGAGAGAGAGAGAGAGAGAGAGAGAGAGAGAGCGGGAGAATCTTGATTTGAATCAGGACATGTGTGAGCTTGTGTATGTGTAGTAAAGAAAATAGGCTTGTATGTGTGTGCAAATGTATTGTATGCATGAATAAACAAAGAGTAGGGTCTAGGTGTGACATAGGGTTGTAGACTAGGTTAACACCACCCTTACACTCTCCCTCTAAAATATCTTTATATATATAGATATACATACGTATATATATATATATATATATACAAACATATATGTATGTATGTATATATATATATATCTATATATATATAAACATATATGTATGTATGTATGTATGTATATATATATATATATATATATATATATATATATATATATATATATATATATATATATATATATATATATATATATATATATATATATATATATATATATATATATATATATATATATATATATATATATATATATATATATATATATATATATATATATATATATATATATATATACATATATATATATAAACACTAGATATATATATGAAAGGCGTTGAAAATAGCTAGTGTTAGAGCTAGCACGATTTGGGATTGAGCTGTGAAGACATGGGCTTATTGCATGTTATATCTTACCTTGGCTTAAAAAATAATCTTTGTAAGAAAAAACTTAAAAAATCAGATTTCAATTGGCCATTAAACTTTAACAACTAGTCAATAATGCAGGAAATTTGGCATACACTAATCCCTAATTGTGTACCATTGTACATTGTTCTATTATTGTATATTGTGAGCTACTTAGTTTCAATGGTAGCCCAAGTAGTATAAAACCTACCTCTAGGAAGATACCTTCAGGGCCCTTAAAGATTTAGACTAATTCTACTTCACTTGTATTTTTAGTTTTTCAATTGATTGAATAAGGTGTGGCTACTTCAAGCTTTATTGTGCTCTTTTGTGAATGCTTCTGTAGTCTTCTTTTTGTTGTTGTGCAATTGTGATTCCAGGTGTGATAGATGATTGGCAACCTTCATCTATCACCATTTGTTGAGGTCTAGAAAGCATTAAGTTGTAGCAATCAAAGTGGGAATTGACAATTTTTTATATCAAGCATTTTATTTGGCAAAAAGCTGAAGGCTTTCTAACTTTTTGAGTAATTACAAATATGATCTCACCATTCAAACGTTGGGTATCCAAGTAAAGAACATCTCATCTTCTTAAAATTCCCTTGATCAAAAAGTTACTACCTTGAAATCTTTGATTTACCATTGAGTGATCTAGCTCCTAAAATATAGAACTTGCTTCCACTAAAGTGGTGAAATATGGAAGGCAGGTATAACACTTTTGAACTCAATTATCTATGATATTAGGGTAACCTAGACATTATCATATGAGTATAATAATATGAGCATGAGTTATGAAATTTTGGAACATGTGCAAGTGAACATGAATATATGGTGCATGCCATAAGAATCTGGTACAATGCACTACTTTAGTTTCGATTGTGAGAGTTAAATAAGCTTGGATCAAAACAAGATATACAAGTAAAACAGGAAACTGTTATTTGATAAACTTCATTTACTCACATTACTAAAAAGGTTTTAATCTATATAGATTTTGACCGGAAGCAGCTAGCTAATCTGTTAGTTCTCATCAACACTTTGAACTGGATTGGTCAAAGGCTTCAAATAGAGAATGTCTGCTGGATAAAGTGCACGGCTAAGTCACTGGTACATTACTACATTTCTGCATAATTGCTTAGTATTCTCCAGCACTTTAACAACTTTTTTTGACAAACTTAAAATAGGAACCAGTTTAGATACAATATCCAGTATTGTGAGAATCTACTTTGAGTGTTAAAGTTTTCACAACAAAACCATCTTACTGAATTTTTGAAGTTGTCCCAATAATCAGAAGGCTCGCAATAAACATTCTAGTTACTCCTTAAATGAGTACTTTTAGGCAGGGCAAATTACAGCAACCATCAGAGTAATTCTTCATGTGCGACAGAGGCATGGATTTTTGTCCACACAAACTCTATTCAGGTAGACTAACGTGATTGAGCTCAAATCCCTGCTCAAACTTTATATTTGTGTAAATATGTGCTGCGAACCATAGTTAAAACAGGACTCCAATCTCTATAACTAAAAAGATAGACCATAGAAACTCACATTAACATGCTGGCTCTGAGATAAGCATAGGATCAGTGTTGAGTATTTGATAATGCTAGCTAGAAGCATTTTTTAATGCTAGCTACCTGCTTTGTGTAAATTTTGTTTTCCCCCTTTAAAGAACACTAAAATCAGTGCAATAGGACAAATTATCAAAATTTTGTCAAGAAACTAAATCAGTCAAAAAAAAAAGCATTATTCTATCCTAGTCCTGGTTCTCTACTTGGCCATCATCATCTTGACAAATTCTTCGTAGTTAATCAAGCCATCACCATCAACATTAGCTTCCCGAATCATTTCATCAACTTCATCATCTGTTAGCTTTTCCCCTAAATTTGTCATTACATGGCGAAGCTCTGCAGCAGAGATAAAACCATTTTGATCCTTGTCGAATACACGGAAAGCCTCCTTCAGCTCTTCTTCAGAATCTGTGTCCTTCATTTTTCGTGCCATAAGATTGAGAAACTCAGGAAAGTCAATAGTACCATTTCCATTGGCATCAACCTCATTTATCATGTCTTGAAGCTCTGCTTCTGTTGGATTTTGTCCCAATGAGCGCATCACAGTACCTAGCTCTTTGGTCGTAATACACCCTGACGCAATCACAGAAACTTTTAGTTTTCAGGTGGCTTGTAAGCACAACTAAGTATTACTGAAAACTTAGTAACCGAAATCACATGAACAGAAGATAACCCACACTACTTTACAACCTCACCAAGGAATGATATGAATTGCCATCATTACCAAACGAGAGCATATGACTGTGCTCCAGTTTCCACTAAACTTTCTCTCTTTCAAATTATTACATGGCTAAAGCCTACAATTTTTTCATCTATCCAATGCAATAGTTTGATTGCGCTGAATCTGCTTCTACAAAGCACATGCTTAAAAGTACATTTGTAAAGGAGAACATGGATCAACAAATAACCTATCAGACTTATCTAAGAAATCACTCCCTTAAAAAATGTAAGAGCGCAAAATAATTAGGGCTAGGAGGCGCTGTTCACTCAAAAGGAAACTAATAACATTAAACAGCAGGGGTTAGAGATATAATCAGTAAAGAGGTCATTTTGAATTATTGTTAGCAGGCAATTTGAGAGTTACGTGCCATTTACTTAAGATGCACACTCTTGAACTCTGCAGTTATTTCCTTGCAGAACACACATTGTCACGGATTCAGATATGAGATTGTAAACTGGGATTATTAGAGACAGCACTTTTACTCACTCTGTATATCTATATACATGAGACACGTAAGTCATATGAAAAGTGCAGTAGATCAACATATGTTTATTCTTCCTCACATCTAAATGTCTATTTTATGCAGTTGTGCATGCTGTGTGCTGTTGATTGCAGATTATATGTAGGAATCTGAATTTAAGTTGTGATCGTAGAAGAGAACATTTGCAATCCTGAGAGGTCTCTATAGCATAAATCTTAGAGATTAGTCAGCAATGTTTATTCTATCAGCTCTATTAGAGCCTATGGTCAGTGCATGAATTGGGTAACCCTGAATCATATATTGACCTTAGCAAGCATATCATTGAAGGTACAATCCTGTAAAAGAAATGGCCAGATCTCAACCTCCTGGATTGTAAACACTTTTGAAGGACCAGGATTTGCTGACAAGAAGCATGATTGGCTCTAAACTAAATCCATTTAATGCTTGATGCATCTTGCTCTGGGAAAAAGGCCACAGATTGATCAAAAGTCCGTGGCTGCCTGGCTCTAAGACCATGTCAATCGTTGGACTTGCACTATCTGAGAATGGATCTTGCTCATTGCAAAAGCAGTCCAGTATAGAGCTGGGGGATTATTTGGCCAGAAATATTGAAAGGAAGACTACCACAGAGATCATGCACGTTCATACAAAGCTGCAAAGAATAAAGTTTGATGATGGGGATCATATGATGCCATGGGTTAGTAATACCAAAAAACATTTGAAAACTACACATCTTCCCACATGAGTGGGTGTATCGTGCTTGAGTTTGGATCGCCCACGCAGGTACGATTCTTTCTGATCCCATGGGTTGGTAAAACCACGAAGCATTTGAAGACTACATAAAGAATTCTGAGCTTAGCTTTTCTAATGTGTGTGCTCTTGGTAAGCATCATAGAAGACCATTCACTCACATAGGGTAATGAGCAAGAAGATGTTTGGATCTGGTGCATTTGTTTAATTTTGGATATATGTGGCCCGACGAATGTACTATCTACCATTGGAGTCAAATATCTTGACTCTCGTCGACGATTAAAGCAGAAAAACTCATATTTGGACCTACTGCATTTGGATTGATGTGGCCCTAAAAATGTACTATCTACCAGTGGAGACATATCTCAACTTTCGTTGATGATTATAGTGGAAGAAACAAAAGATCAAACATCCAGCGCATTCAAATTGTTTAAAGAATTTGTCAAAAAATAGACAGGGTGCAAGACTATAACTTTAAGAAAGGATATTGGGAGAGACTTCATCTCCAATTAGTTTGTTTATTTTTGTCAGTAGGAAGGTATATCAAGACAGCTAACCATTTATTATGGACCTCAACGTAATAAGACTGTAGAGAAAAAGAGCAAAAGCATCGCTGAATTAGTCCAATGCATGCTTGCTCAATGTTAATTATATGAAAGATTTTGGACAGAAGCAATAGTGACATCGGTGAAATTGCAAAATGAGTTAAATCATCACAGTGGCAGACCAAGAAAAGACACCAGGAGCTGTAGACGGGATTGAGCCAAATTCAATCCATTATTTGGACGTATTTCATACATGCATATTCCTTATTCCTGCAGAGGAAAAAAATGGACTGTAGGAGCTTCAGAATTATATTCATCGGACATCTCCAATGAATCTGAAAGATATAGCCTGTAAGCCATGTGATCCAGTAACAGGCAGATTTATATAAGTCGAGATATGATTTTTTAAGAATATCAACTCGGTCTGATCACGCAAATGATGACATGGAATTAAGACCTAAGAAATATCTTATGCTCTTATGCTGCCAAAGGTGGAAGAGTCCGCTGACAAAAGTAATGGAAAAGATGAGACTAGGGGCAACACAATCTGAAGATATAGGGGAAGAATGAGCTTCAGGGGGAATGCCAAATGAAACAGGAGAAGCAATCAGTCCACGACTAGACATGTATGCAAGAAATAGGTACCTATGAAAGGACTCTACCTCAAAGATCCAGGTAGCCTTCTTGAAAGACAAGGGAAAGTGTCCAATTACTAGGAAGTTTGATGTATACAATGATTTGTAAACAACTAGATATTTAGTATGCAGTCAATTTTTTAAGTCAATAGAATGCTAATCCAGGCCGGGAGGAACACTGGAAATTGGCTGAAGGAATACTCATATTTGTAAAGAAAATGAGGGATGATCAGATGAGAAAGAGATCCAGGTTATTGAATGTTCAAATGTGAATCGGAGAGCCTGCAAAGACTTGATCAGATCAACAACTGCATGCTGTTATTTGCTGTGTCTAGGATCAATAGATTGAATGAGCAAAAAGCAATTTCTTACAACAATGTCTTTGATCCCTACAACATTAATCTTAGAGGTTCTCACTCTGCAAAGTCTATTCTTTCAAAATAGTCAATTGAAAGCATTCTAGAACTCGAGACAGACTGTCTGCCTGGAGTTCTTATTGGCTTGGTTCAACTTCGAATAAGCCAACATGGAAAATAGCCCTCGACTGAACGTAGTAGCACGTTACAAAACAAAACAAAACAATGAACTCGTCGAGTATGCAAAGCACGATTTAGCTCGGGAAATTTGCCATCGTAACAAGAAAAAAGTAAGCGCAGTTCCTACTCTTGCAGATTTAAAGGAAGCAGAAAGATGGTTGAACAAGGTGTCATCATAAGATAGCTGTAACTCCAACTAACCAAAACAACTTAACGAAACAACCTCTACTATCTCGTGTACATTATCGTACGTACCATCTCCATCTTTATCAAACAGGCTAAAAGCCTCCTTAAACTCGGCGATCTGCTCCTCAGAGAGCTGTTCAACCATTTTCCCACTGATCTGGCCTCCTCTCTAGCAAGCAGGTATGTCTGTCTTTATAAAGGGAAAACAATCACTCCAAACACTCCCAGGCTGTTGTGCCACACAAAATGCAGCAGCAGAAACACACTAGATCTGAGCCATATTGAATTTCAATCTTAACTCTACTTACTCACGACGATCGATCGAGCCCAAAGGAGGCGTGACAAGAAACAGAGAACAAAGAAAAAGGAGAAAACGGAAGGAAGGCTAAAACGGAGAAATGAAAGAAAGAAAGAGGAATTCGAAAAAAGGAAGAAGAAGAAGAAGAATATCTGACAACCGCTAGCAACTTCTTTTGAACTAGTGCTCCTGCCTCCTCTCATCTCCTTTTATTTTTTTTATTATATTGTTTCAAAGCCTTTCTTGCCTTAGCCCTTAAGACAAGAGCTGTAGGCCAAGGGTTGCTTAGCACCTACCTATATGGATGCCAACTGCTTTTCCAATGGAGTGGCTTCCACGTTAGCCTTTTTTTTTCATCTCTGATTAAAACATGACTTGTAAAAGATTTTCTCAAGTGTTGTTTGTTCATTTTCGACATGGATTTTTTTTTTGCAAAACCCAGTTGGGAAGGAGCAAAGATATATTTGCATTTATGGCTTGATTTGTTGGTTCGCCTCATAAGCATGCCTATAAAATCTTAGTTATGGCTTGATTTGTTGGTTCACCTCATAAGCATGCCTATAAAATCTTTGTGGCCTTCATGTGAAAACCAAAGAAATATTCATGTCCATAATCAATGTGATGATTTTGCGATCGCCTGATTTCAAGGGGGTGGAGAGAGAGAGAGAGAGAGAGAGAGAGAGAGAGAGAGGGCATTGTCACATGCAAAAATGCTTCATGTTGTTCCACTTCTTGTTGATGTAGGAGGAGTAGCACAACTCCAAGAGAGTGTTGCAGAATTGTTTCCACATTTCTACATTTGTTATGCACATCTTGTGGAGCTGTGCAACTTTTGTGGGCTAGGGTGAAGCAAATGGCACCTAACAAAGATGACAACATCAAACAAAGGGTGAGAGCGTCAAAGAAGAACTTCAGACATCATGTGAGTAAGTAAACTACGAGTTCAGCAAGTTTTATTGCTTCACATTATGGTGATAATAACAATCTCAAAAAATTTAGGCTAATTTGTGGAGTAGATCTAGAATCATCAAGTATAAGCTAAAGATATTGAGGGCACCTTCCGACAGAACGGATACTGGGCAGATAATGTAGATCAAAACAGATCTACTAATTTTCATACTTTCAACATTGGCAAACTTGTGGTCTCTTAGAGCATAAATAGCAAGTTGCTATAAATTTATCTTTTATGACAACCTAGAATTGTGCTCACAATGATGCTACATAGGAGGCAATTTGATTACATAGATTGCTTGAGAACTTAGACCAACCACATATCGGTGCAACCATTTTAACCAAAGTTGTATTCACCTTGTTAAAAATTCAATTTTACATGCTTGGATAAACACGCAGAGATATTTCACACACTATAAGATATACAAGAGTGCAATTGAGGGAGAGTGTTATAGATATAATAATAAATTATAGACTTCACTATCTAAGTTAGGATTAGACTAGGCAATTTTAGTTGTATTTTAGACTGTAGTGGCCCATATAACAACAATACCATATATATTTTTATTCCATCCTATATTTCAAAGTCCCACTAAAACAACCAATTGGAGCTTAAAACTCTTTGTAGACTTGAATTAAACATCAGCAGCAAACATTGTAATTGTTTCCATAACCACACTCTGTCTTAAATTGTCAAGAGCTTGACGTCACATGGAAAAGCTCTTGTTGACTCGATATTGGTTGGTGAATGAACATGTTTTCATTCACATACAAGCCCTTTAATCTCAAGTAAACATAGTACATGTGTTTACATGTGGTGTACTTTTTGCTAGCAATATTTTTTTAGAAATCCATGCATGTGCAGGATGGCTCTTTTGAAATTGTAACATTGTACATCATGTTGGATTTATCTGAATAATCGATCTTTAATCTACATCCATTCATCTATCCAGTTATACAATTTTACTAAGAAATACACGGGAACAGCCAACAATCGAGTTCGACAAAGAGTATCAAAGTTGTTCGAACTATCAAATGTTAATAGAACTTGTTTCCACTTGTTGTTAAGTTAATGACTTGCCCTAACAGTTTCTACAAGTAGTTTCTGGGAAGCCCAACCATATAAGTGACAACGACACAGTACCCTTCTTTTACCATCGCGGACGATGTTCCTTGAGGAGGGAAGGAATGTTATGTACTTATATTCCTGCCTCAGTGTGAACACGTCGGACTTGTAAATTGTAAATATTAAAATGGCTCACACTGGCCTGTGGTTTTTTGTAAGAAAATGTAAATAGCAGGTTTTTGGTAACTTCTTGTCCTACTTATATTTGGTATAGGGTACTGGGTCTTAATTTAGAGACTGATGGACTGACTTCCTAAGTAGGAGAGTTGACCGGTTAACAAGACATGTGTCATATGCTCATTGGGACACTTGGTCCAGTGCATGAGTGACACAGGTCGGACGGTCCTCCTACTCGCTTGCCAATGTGTTAGGGTACTGCCAAGTGGCAAGTGTCGATTGTGCATGGGGTTCGCCATGACATCAGGAAAGGGTCAGGGTTAAGTGGGTGCTTCAAGATTATGGATAAGTGAGCCTAGAGAGAAGCATTTTTCATCATAATCTAGCTCTTATGTGTTTATGTTGGTAGCTTGCCATGTACTTTGAAGAAAAAATCAATAAAGTGGATATTTGGTGCTACTCTGGTGTGCTTTTGGTTGAGTCGAGATAGCTTTGTGATAGTGGGTCTATAGAACTAAGTACAAATTGGATGGTTCTATAGATAAACATAAGGCAAGATTGGTGGCAAAAGGTTATGCTCAACAGGAAGGAATTGAGTTATTTGTAGATGAGTTTGTTCTATATGTGTTTTGTTCACAAATCTGGTTGTCGAAGGACATTCGATTGAATCATCACCAATCAAATTGTGTTCTGAATTCGATAAATCATTAGATAGTTGATTTAGACAAACTCATATCGAACATATTCCATTTGAGACTTATACGAACCATCAAATTTATCGGCCAGTTCGATGTATCGGAGTGTGCTCCTAACAAAGTTTGTCAGACAAGGATATCAATCACTTCATCAGTAAACAAGAAAGAGAGTTTCTCACGGTACTCTAAGAACAAGTAGACAAAATCTCGATTATTAGTCCTCGACAACTGACTATTGCTTATTCGAATCGAACAAGTGATCTCAAGGCTCAATTGTTTGAGTAAATACGTGCGATAGACCATCTACTGTATTTAATCACAACATCGCGATTGATCCTTTAGGATGTGTAATTTCAGACATTTCTAAGTGTCAGTATGGAACAATGATTTCAAATGTCTTAATCACAATGAAGAACAGAACCAATGTACAGACCAGACAATTAGATTTTTAAAACATGTCAATTAGTTTAGTAAGGCATTAGTTCATCTTTAGCATAAGCATGAATACGACTATAATTGAACTAAGTGTCTGACCAAAGTTATTAGTTACAATTGTCTCTGAACATGCGAACTATTGACTATTGAATGTAAGTGCTCAACACAGAAGACAAAAAGAGAGGAATGTTGAAGACTCGAATAACTGACTCAATTCCCTATTCTCTCTTAGTAACTCAATAACTTGGCAAAGAATTGGTCAAGTGCCTTGATACATATAGGCATGACACACCAATAGTCATGTCCGTTAGACATGAGGTACGTCTATTCTATTTTCATATATTTAATTCTTTACAACCAATGAAATAATTACAAGTGGATTTATAATTGTGTGTCCTCTTGTGAAGCAATGAGAATGGGACATGTGGAAAAGAACAATAGTTCTGAATAAGACTCAGTAGTTTGATCTCTTCCAAATATTTGATATCAATGTCTTTTTTATCATATTGGCCCATGTTGATTCGATTTAGTTCTCTATAATAGGCTTTCAAATAAAAGTGTTCTTATTTAAAGTCCATCCTTTAAGTCCATACCGATAGTCAATAGAACTTATATAGTTGTCCTTCCATACTTTCGATTTTCTGCTTCCTTAGATATTTTCGTATTATATGACTTTTAAATTCCATATATGTCTTCAATGTTGGAAATTAAGCCCACAGTTGCCTCCTTGGTGAATGACTAATTTCTATTTCAAGATTCTTCCTACACGTTTATTGATCTTTGATCTAGGGTCAAGTAAAACCAACTTTGGTTCTACGTCTGCTCATCTGATACCTGCAGGAATCATAACTTAGACAGCCAAACTATTTGAAGAACATCTACAACGGGCTTCCAGCTGATCTCCAACAAAGGGTAACCAATCCTATCATATTTCAAGTTCAAATGTTAAGTTCAATCCTTTGAAGACCATTGAAGACTTGGCCATCTTCAAGAACTTCCACGAATTAGCAATTAGAACAACTTTGCAGAAATACACTAAGTGTCGCAACAGTCTGCAGAAATACACTAAGTGTCGCAACAGTCTGCAAAAATGAACTATGTTTTTAACAACGTCGGCTTTTTTTGAAATGCGACAGTGTCGGCTTTTCTCAAAATGCGACAGTGTCGGCTTTTTCCGAAATGCAACACTTCAGCATAGTTCAACAGTTCAACTATTTTCAACAGTGTCGGTTTTATCGCATTTCCCCGAAATGCGACAGTATCAACTTTTTCGCACTTTCCTGAAAAATGCAACACTTGGCTTCAGCTTCTTCCTTTCAACTATTTTGAAGAAGTTAAACTGTTTTAAAGACACTATCGCCTTTTAAGGGCACCTTCGCATTTTTACAGACATTGTCGGCTTTTTCGCAAAATCCGAAGAGAGAGAAAAATCCTGACAGTCGTCTATTTTCAACGAGGAACGTTCCAAGCACTTCCCAAAATTTGCGAAGTGAGAGAAAGCCACTTCACGTAAAATGCGAAGTGAGAGATTTGCAGCGTCCTCGTCCACATCAAGATTCCCTGATTAAGTTGACTGTATATACTATATGTATAGTTGTCACACAAGCCAAATACTTTCAAGTACAATGACTTATCTAATTAGGTGACAAGTATTTACTATAGTTAATACATGGATAGATTCTATAAATGGATCATCCAGGCACACTCTACGTGATGCTCCGTCCATGAGACGAATTATTTTGAGCCTCCCAGTTACGCCGTCATTTTGGTTCTAACTACTATTTTGTTGTGCTTCAGTGTAAGATAGTAGCAACACGCGTTTCTATTTGTGTATAACGTAGATGAATGCTTGTTGTGATTTGAATGCACTTCATTTAAGACTAGGCTTGTGTCCATGCCAAACTTCATAAGGAGTTTTGTTGTTGACGGCTTTGGGCCTGGATCTGTTTTGTAAGTAACAGGCTGTGGCAGTAGCTTCTGCCCAAAACTTCGCAGGTAGGTGCGCTTGATGTAGCATGGATCTGGCTGAGTTGAGAAGAGTTTGATTCTTCCTTTCTACAATCTCGTTCTGTTGAGGTAAGTAGGAAGTGGTGAACTATCTTCTAATACCATGTTCAGCCATGTAGTCGGACATCTCATTAGAGAGGTATTCGCCGCCGCCATCAGTTAGAAGTGCTTTCACTTTTGTAGACGTTTGTGTCTCAGCCATGGTCTTGAATCTCTTGAAGCATTCAAAGGCTTCAGATTTGTGCTTAATGAACATGACTGTAGACCATAATTATCTATGAAAGTGATAAAATAGATTGCATCTCCTAAGGACGGAGTTGGCATTGGACCACAAAGATCACTATGTACAAGATCCAATACATGCTTTGTTTTGATGGAATGTGATTTGGGAAACTTGCTTCTAGAGTGCTTTCCATGGATGCATGATTGACAAAAGAAAGATTTCCTATCCAATGAAGAAGGAAAATATGATCCATCAACTAAATTATTACAACGCATATAGAAAAGTGATCTTGTATTCACGTGTCCAGATTGACTATGCCATAGAATAACATTATTGTTTACATTTTCATGAGAGATGCTAGCTAATGCAACTGAATTAGAGAGTACGTAAAGATTTTTGACTCTAGTGCATGTAGTCAGAGTAGTATCTTCATCAAAGATTATACACTGCTCAGATGAGAAAGTAATAGTGTAGCCCTCATCAGTTATCTGAGAGACTAATAACAAGTTTTTTGATAGCTGAGAAACGTAAAAGACATTGGAAACACAAATAGATAGATTGTTGTTGAATTTGTCTTGACTGTCCCTTTGCCTTCAACGTGTATGGTGCTTGAATCTCCAAGGTAAATGAATTGATCTCTGCTGTAAGCTGCATACTCAGTAAACCATTCCTTGCGAGAGGCCATGTGTTGGGTAGTGCCATTGTCTAGGTATCAACTATCGTGGTCTTCTTCACCACTGTTGTAAGCCATTAACAGGTGTGTATCTTGCTCCTTGAATTCCGCCACCTTGGAGGAATCTGGCTGTTGTTGTTGTTGCTTCTTTGCCTCGTTGTAGATGCGGATACGACACTCTTTGATGTCGTGATTGGCTCTCTTGCAATATTTCTAGAAAAGCTTCTTGTGCGATCCACTATTCTCACCTTGAGTGTGAGGCTTCTGCTGTTGCTACTACTGCACTTGATTCTGGGTTTATTTGAGCTATGCTTTGATACCAATCTGATGGGAGCGATGGAGTATGGAGAACGAGCAGGAATATTTGCGGAACAGCTCTCCCGCTACAATGGGCTGCTAGATGCAAAAATAGTCTAATGGAATGTTTATGCTAATTATAATCACAGCTTAAGTGTTCTAGTCCCCAACATGATCTTCAAATACTCAAAAACAAAAATGAGTACAGTCCACCGAAGAGATTAGAAATGGTTTGTATATGGTATTACTGAAAAAGAATTTAATCAGAAGTTTAGTTCTGAAATAAATTGAAAGAGCACTGTGATAACGCAAGTTCCTCAGGCATCAAAGACAGCCATATGTTGAATTCACACATGTGGGACACGCTACACATGTACTTTTGATCTCCTAAGCCCAATAATACCATAAAGATCAGACTAGCATTGATTAACAATAGGAAAGCTGATCATACAAGAAATATTATTGTGTTACAAGCAAGATCTGTCAACAAAACATGAAACTAAGCATAATAAATGCCTAAACTTGGCTAGAGAGAGAATATGAAAGTACAAAACTCGAGTAGAGAGAGAGGGCACAAAGAGCTTAGTCTCCAAATTTGCATTACACACAAATTTCATCATCTTCTCAATGAGAGTACATCACATATATATAGATCCATGGACTCTCCTCCTACTTTGAGTTGAATTGGAGTTATGAATCCACCTCTCAAGCTATCTAGACTTATTCAAGCCACCTCAATATGTCTAATTGTTCCACCTAGTCTTTTCATGCATTAAATGTGGCATGCAAAGTACAAATGGCAATTCCTATGGTAGCTTGAGTTTCTACTTCTACCTACCTTGAATATTTTATTCTAAACTCGGTCTTTACTAAGCCAAAAGAGCTCAATTCATCTTTGGCATTTTTAAGACCCCTACTTACAACATTAGATAGATTTTTCCAATATTTTGACACTCCTCCTAAAAATGTATCTAATGTGGATCAAGCATCGATCTTGAGATAAGACCAAGATTAGATCTATGCTTTGAGAAGGCACTTTTGCAAAGTGGCTTCGTGAGAAGATCAGTAATACATGAAGATGTGTCGACATGTTCCAAGTTGATTTCACCTCCAATGAGCTTTTCCCTTACAAAATGGTGTGCCACTTCTATATGCTTGCTCCTTGCAAAGATTGCCTCCAAGAAAGATCGTATATGCATTAATGGACTTTCGATCCATTTTATCACTTGCAAAATCAGAATCCGAATAGCCAACAATGGTTAGATCTTCATTCTTGTACAATAAACCATAATCTTGAGTAGAAGATACATATCTTAGAACTCTCTTGGCCATCTTCCAATGTTGGATCTTAGGATCTTGCATAAATTGACTCAATTTGTGCACACAATAGCTCAAATCGGGTCTAGTGATAGTAAGCCAAATTAAAGAGCCTATAAGACCCCTATAAAGTGTGATGTCCTCGAAGGATCTTTCATCACCTTTAATAGGATCTTTTACATGTTGCTCCATGGGAGTATCTATGCCTTTACAATTTTGCATATTGAATTTTCTCAACATAGAAAAGACATATCTAGATTGACAAATAAAAGCATACTCTTCATGAAAATCAATCTCAAGGCCTAAAATGTAATGGATCTCTCCTAGATCTTGCATTTTAAATTCTCTTCCTAATGCATCTTTGGTTTCTTGAACTAGCATCAAACAACTTCCACTAAGAATAATGTCATCTACATAGATTAGAAGAATGACAATATTACTACCATCAAACTTTAAGTACATAGAAGGATCATAGTCACTAAGCACAAATCCTAATGAAAGCAGAAAGTTGTTGAGTCTTGAATACCATGATCTAGGTGCTTGCTTCAAGCCATAAAGACTTCTAAATAGCAAACACACCTTAGATTTATCCTTGATAAATCCTTGAGACTGTTCCATGTATATCTCCTCCTCAAGATAGCCATTCAAAAAAGCGTTGGAGACATCAACTTGATACAATTTCCACTTAAAAAATAAGGCAAGAGAGATTATGATTCTTATTGTCACCATCTTTGCTACAGGAGCAAAGGTTTCTTCATAGTCAAGGCCATATATTTGTGCAAAGCCTTTAGCACATAATCTTGCCTTGTACTTGTTGATGGAGCCATCATGATTGTACTTGATCTTGAACACCCACTTGCATCCAATGATATGCATGTTAGGTGGTGGATCCACTAGCTCCCATGTGTGGTTGGTGATCAAGGCATCATATTCAATCTTCATGGCCTCATACCACTCCTTGGTATAGAGGGCTTCTTGGACATCTTTGGGCTCCTCATGAGAAACAAAATAAGCATAAGTGGAATCAAGATCCACTTGTTTTCCTTTGTAATCATAAGTGAGCCTCTTAGGCTCGGATCTCTCCCTCATGGATCTTCTAGGAGTAAAAATCCGAGGACTTCCATCTTCAAATCTTGACTCCTCCATATGTCAATTGTCTTCAATAACAAAAAGTGATAGATTTTGAGGTTGCTTAATCTCGGCCCCTCCAAGATTGTACTTTTCTTCTTCATGAAAAACTAACATCTCTACTTTCAATTACTTTAGAAGTAGAGAGCATGTAGATTCGATAGGCTTTCTTGTTGGATGAATATCCAACCATTATTCCTTTGCTTGCACAAGGATCATCCTTCTTTCTCATTTCCAAGGGAATATGGACAAAGCAAATGCATCCAAATACTCTAAGGTGATCAACCTTAGGTTTCTTCAAATAAAGTGCTTCATATGGTGACTTTCCTCCAAGTGCAACATGAGGGAGTCGATTGCAAAGATATTTTGAACAATTGATGGCCTCACCCCAAAAGTCTTTTGGCAAGGATGCCTCAATTCTAATGGTTTTGGCACATTCACACAAGGTTCTATTCTTTCTTTCAGCCACCCCATTTTGAGATGGTGTATATGCACAAGAAAACTCCCTTTTAATGCCTTCAACCTTACAATAATCATGGAATTTATTGGAAGTGTACTCACCACCTCCATCACTTCTAAGCAGCATAGACAAGAATTTTTTTGTTGGCCATGTCATATATGTTCTTCATCATATTGGAAAATTGCAACGCATTTCAATTTGACATATTTAGTGAGACATTATGAAGATCCTATGTATTTAGAATTTTTTAACAACCAACAATGAATGAAATACATATTGTGTTTTATGATAGAATAACAACTGAGAGAAAAACTTTTGAAATCATAGATGACAATATTTCAATCATCTATACACATCGTGAAGATGTTATATAATTCAATGAATATGCGCTAGAAAAACTATATATGATTCCTCATATTTATCAGAGTGCAATTTTTGTCTCACTACCACGTCGTTCATTTGCGCATTCTATATGAATTCTAATACTTGAATAATTCTGCTGCTAACTGTTGTGTTCCTGTTCCTATACGCCGCGCTCAAATCCTCAAACTTCCGCTGCCGCTCACGTGCCTCCTGCCGTTTTACGACATGGTAGCAGAGAGGGCATTTCAGTAATCTACATTTCTACTATGGATTATCTATCTTGTTTCTATCAAGACATCTTTCTAGCAAACGCGCAGCCAACAATATTCCGACAGTCGTTATTTCTACCAACGATCTCGTTCAACCAGAATGGATCCATCATCTAGTTCATCTCTCATTGTCGATGGAGATAACTACCATCTTTGAAAATTCAAGATGAAGGTTATATTTCTAGCCAAAGAACTGTGTGGGACATTGTTGATGGCACAAAGCTCAAACCATAAGGTGATACAGCCGTCATCACCAAGTGGAGACTAAGAGATGACAAAGCATTTGCCATGATCACCCACAACATCAAGGATACTCAGATCAGTCACATACGTGCTACTCAGACTGCTAGGGATGCATGGGACATCCTAGCAACTCTCTACGACATTAGAGACGTTATGTCCAAGCTTCATCTGAGGAAGAAATTCTTCACCCTCAAAATATGTGATGCAGATAGTGTTTCGAGTCACCTCAACACTTTCAAAAATCTTATGGAGCAAATGACTGCAACCGGCTCAGTCATAGAAGATTTCGATGCACGAATGACTCTATTATCGAGTCTACCTAAAGCCTACGAAAATTGGGCAATGGCAATTTCTACCCAGTAGCACCTCACTCTATCAAGAGTAATATCGCTACTCCTACAAGAGGAGATCAGAAAATCAGCATTTTCCTCAAGCTCTGTATTAAAAAAATTAGAAGTTTAGATCCAAGAGATCTACAAAGTCAGGCTATACTAACAAGAAGAGCAACATGCAGTCTAGACCAAATTCCAATTCAAGATCAAATTCAAGCTCTTCATCATTAATCCAACCAGTGCAGAAACTTTTCTGCAGATACTGTAAGAGGACTGGCCACGAAATCAAGGACTGTCGAACTTTGAAATACAACAACAAAAAAAAGAAGTAGTTCCAACAACAAGTACATAGTGCAACAACCAGTCACTCAAATCAGCAACAAGAAGAAGAAGATGAGGCAGCTTTCATGACCAAAGTCGAAAAACAACATGATATAGATTCCTGGTATCTAGATTCTAGAGCAACTCAACACATGACTCACCATCGCGATTGGTTTAAAGACTATATTAAGTCATTTACCCACTCTCAAGTTGTGTAACTTGGAGACAATTCATCACATTCAATCAAAGGTAAAAGAACAGTCAGAGTTGAATTCAAAAGAGGTGAAGTCAAGTTGCTATCCAACGTTCTCCACGTTCCAAATCTAACCAAGAATCTGCTCTAAGTTAGCAAAATCACCGATTCAGATCGGAGGGTCGAATTCGATACAGAAGGCGACACAATTCTTGACAAATCTTGGAAGGTTCTAGCCTACGGAAGGAGAAGCATCTATCTATACAAACTCAGTCATTGTTATTCTTCTAACAGTCAAGCTCTTCACACAACCAATTCTGAATCAACTGATATGTTGTGGCATTTTAGACTCGGCCATCTTAACTTCAACAGTATCTAACAAATGTCAGTTCAGAGTCTAGTACAAGATTTGCCTACAGTCAGCAAGCCAACTTCTCCATGTGAAACTGTATTATCAGCAAACATGCTAGAAGTCTCTTCAGTTCAGACTCAGTTCATACATCCAAGGGCTTGCTTGACCTTGTACATAGCAACATTTGTGGCCCAATGCAGACTGCTTCCACATAGAGAGCTCTCTATTTCCTAACCGTTCATCGATGACTTCTCTCGAAGGACTGCAACCTACTATTTGAAGAACAAATCCGAAGCATTCAAGTTCTTCATGCAGTTCAAGGCGTCTGTAGAAGACCAGACCCAGAGAAAGATCAAGGCTCTATGCATAAATGGAGGGGGAGAGTACACCTCTACAGATTTCAAGGAGTTCTGCAAGACCAACGAGATACTTCAATAATATATAACCAGCTACTCACCTCAGTCCAATGGTGTAGTTGAGCGGAAGAATCAGACACTCATCGAGAGTGCGAAGAGCATGATGGCCCATGTCTCTCTTCCAAAGAAATTTTGGACAAAAGCTGATACTACAACTGTCTCTTTGTAGAATCGATCCGTCACCAAAGCCCTAAATGGCAAGACACTTTATGAGGTATGGACATGATCAAAACCATCACTCAAACATATTCGACTGTTTGGATGCATCGCTTTTGCTCAGATCCCTGATCCAAGCCATCACTCAAACATATTCGAGTGTTTGGATGCATCGCTTTCGCTCGGATCCCTGAATGGCAAGATCTAAGAAGAAAGCTAGATGATAAGAGCATGAAGACAATTTTCATCGGCTATTCTCTAGACCACGAGGCATACAAGCTCTACAATTTGAATACCAAGAAGGCATTCACCAGTAGAGATGTCATTTTCATGGAAGACCAGTTCATCGACCACAAAGGAAAAGCCACTGATAATTCTGATCCAAGGATCGAGCAACCAATCAACTTTGATCCAGAGATTCAACTGCTGAATAACGACGCTGACTCAAAAAATGAATCAGAATCTTAACGAGTCAACCCACATCAGAGGACCGAAGTTCAACCCAGAAAGTCAAACAGGTCCAGATAGTCTCCATCCAGATTTATGGATTATTCGGCCTGCTACTTCGTGCAGGAACCAAACACAGTTGCTGAGGCGATGTCTACTCCTGATGCTGACCAGTGGAAAGCAGTGATGGACACCAAATTCGATTCTCTTATGGAGAATCAAACATGGACACTCACTAAGCTACCAAAGGACCGGAAACCGATTCCATGCAAATGGATATTCAAGGAAAAGTACGACGCTGAAGGAAGACTAAATTGTTACAAGGCTAGGCTAGTTGACAAAGTCTTTTCTCAGATTTCAGACCTGGATTATTCAGAAACCTTCAGCCCAGTCATCAAACATGCGTCAATTCACCTACTCCTCTCCTTTGCAGCCGCAACAGATCTTGAAGTCCACCAGATGGATGTCTAGACCACTTTCCTAAATGGAACCATCGAAGAGGAGATCTATATGACACAGCCAGAGAAATACGAACTCAATGGCAAGCAACAACACCTTGTATGCAAAATCCTCAAGGCGCTCTATGGGCTAAAACAGTCACCCAGAGCCTGGTTCTAGAAGATCACCGCATTTCTGATAGAGAATGGTTTCATTCCAAACTTGGCAGACTCGAATGTCTATTTCAAGTCTGTATTAGATTACTTCATCATCATCACTCTCTACGTAGATGATACACTCTTATTCAGTAATAATCTAAATTTGATGAAGGATACAAAATGCATGTTGGCTCAGGAATACAAGATGACCGACATGGGTCCAGCCCACTACTGTATCAGAATTCAAATTCAACGAGATCGACCCAACAGACTGATCATTATCAGTCAACAACGATATCTCAACAACGTGCTGGAGAAGTATGGAATGGCCAACTGCAAACCAAATCACTTTCCACTCGACCTTGGACTAAAGCTATCGAAGGAACAGTCTCCTCAAATTGAGGCAAAAAAGGAGGAGATGAAGTGCTACCCGTTTCAATTCGTCATCGGCTCACTGATGTATGCAATGATCTGCACACGATCAGACCTTGCATATTTGATCAGTGCACTTAGCCAGTTCTTGTCAAATCTAGACTTAACTCATTGGAAGGCACTAGCAAAGTCATCAAGTATATCCAGGCAACGAAAACTCTCAGCATCTGCTATGGAGACAGCCACACTGCCAATATCCTTGAAGCCTACATAGATGTGGATTGAGCAGGAGATGTCGACACCAGAAAATCAACTTCTGAATTTGTATTTCTATACAACCAAGGCCCAATCTCATGGAACAGCCGGAAGCAAATCTCATTTGCATTATCATCAAAAGAATCCGAATACATAGCTGTAACCAATGCAATAAAAGAGGCGATCTGGCTAAGACAACTGCTTGCAGACCTGAACCTTGCAAAAACGCTTCCTACAACAATCTATTGTGACAATCAAAGCACAATAGCACTATCTCCCAATTCGAGATTTCACTCTTGAAGCAAACATATAGAAATTAGATATCATTACCTTAGAGAGAAAGTGTACAACAAGGAAGTAGAACTGGTTTTCTGTAGAACAAACTACATGGCAGCAAATTACTTCACAAAGGCTCTATCAAAAGAGCAACATCTCAGATTTAATGATATGTTAAATCTGAAGATCAAAATTTTCAAGATCCTCATTAAGGGGGAGTGTTGGATTTCTTATGCTCAATATTAAAAATCGTTAAGTAATGAGCATCTTGAAAACCGAAGGCCGACAACATGATTTTGGACATTAGAGGAGTTGTAAAGATACTTTTTTTTTTTTCTTTAGTTTCGACCGTCACCAGGCCCAATCAAAATGCACAGATTTGAAATCTACGTAACGTAGTTCAAATTAACTAAACAATAAAAATGAAATATAGAAAACTTTGAAATTTGTGTCCGGGCAGCATGGACGTATCCCATTGGTTTCTTCTTCCTGCCCGACACGTGCTAATCTGCCCGACGTCAATACCTCAAGTTAAATTTACTTGACTATGTTGGTTAGTATAATGAAATTTTCTAACTATACTAGTTACAGTTATAGAAATATAGTATGTACAGTTACATAAAATATGGTATTCGCAGTAACTGTGACTATGTTGGCATTCACATTAGAATGTGATACGAAAATTGAAATTAAGTATCATATCAGAGAGATTTTTGGCGCCCAAGCTTTGAAAATAGAAATGGCAAAGAGACCCAGATCTACAATCGATTCTGTGATTTTTTACAATGAGAAAGATGAAGCTGATAACTGGGAGCCAACAAAATATATGAAGAACTCATGGGTATTGCTGCATCCATCATCAAAGAGCAATTTTCGACAAAAAAAAAAAGAGCAAAAATGACTTACAAATCTTATTGGAAAGCAAAATTTATGGAGTTTAAGACTACCCCGGGAGGTCAATCTATATCAGAAGTCTTAGTACAACATGTATATATGCATTCAGAATCAAAGTACATGATATCAATCCTCATGATCATAAAAAATGTAATTGTAAGTATATCAAAACATATGCACTCTACAACAATCATAGGTGATTTTCTTTATTGATGCTCTTCAGATTATGATTTAAATGCTTCAACATTGTTTTTTTCTTTTAGATTTATATCCATCATGCATAAGTGAATGGGAGCGCGCACAATCACTTGCAGGAATATTAGACGTGATTCACTTTGATGTTGGAAAGCTGCAATACAGAGGAAGAAGTCCAAAGGAACTTGCAGATTGTGGTATCTATTTTTATGAATCTTTATATACGCCACAAACAGATGGAGGTTTTGGCAAGCTCGAAGCAGTTCCATTGCCTAGTTTCCAAAGTGATGAGTGGCCTACTCCTGACAGCATTGTTTCTGAATCCTTCAGATGCAAGCTACTAATTGATATTAGAAATGCTATGAAGATAAGCACAGGCTCGAAAATTGTTTACCTAAGTTGGTTTATCTCATTACATATATTTGTTGATTTTTTCTCGAGTGCTAGTATTCGTAGGACACCAACTTTATTTGTTTGCAAGGATTTATCAGATGAGACTTTGTCAGATCTCATGGATCAAGACTGGGATAGTAAAACAAATAATGACATAGAATGCAGGATTAAAAAGTCCTCAATGATCTTTCGTTATCATATCGAAAAGCAAATACTCAGTCTCACAATTAGCTACCAGAGATACAAGAAAATTGAAGGTACATGGCTACCACTGGATCAAGACTTTGAACTAAATGGTCACACAAACTGAATGGAGATAAGCATTATCTACAATGAGGAATATTTGACTATGGTTGAGGTGGAAGAACATTGAAAACTTGATTTTATCAGAACAGAGCTCATGCTATTACAAACCAATCTACCAACATATTTCAGATTTATCATCAACGGAAGACTCGTAAGTACTTTATGTTTATTGCCATGTCAAAATAGAACAAAATAATAGACAATGTCATGATTTACAATTGCACATTCACTAATATTTGTCATGTCACAGATGCAAAAAAGACAGGAGCTGATAACGTGCTGCAAAGATCTACCTACAACAATCACCATTGTGGGAGAACAATAGTTTCAAATAAACTTTAGTAGAAATCTGTGTATACACTCTTTCATTCAATAAATGAAAGCCTAAGTTGGGCATCAGTACATGTATTTTGTGCTCCCAAATTCATAAAATGGAACAGCATTTGATATATAAATGTATATTTTTCTATGAATTCTATACATGTATTTTTTTTCTATGCTATCTATATATGTTCTGATCTTAATTTAGTACTAGTACATCATCCTTTGCACCATCATCAATAAAGGGAGGCTGAAGCCTTGCCCTAGCCAGTATACTCAAGATGATTTCTTGTCTGAATCTGTACACCTGGCTTGATGTGTACTCATGAAATGTAAACTGCAAATGGCTAAAAACATCAACAAAATAGAAAACTAATCATGATTCCAAAAATAAGAATAAACAGAATTTATTACCTTAGAAATATCAACATCTTCCTGAAGGTTGAACCACTCAAAAAATAAATTGGCATTGTATAACGTGTACCACCCACAACTGAATGAATCATTTTGCTGTGGTGACTGCAAAATAATTCAGCACAAAAAAATCAATTATGAAACATAATGAATTAGAATGAAACAATTACATTAGAATACTGATTTCAACATGCTATTAAGAAAGACAGAGTTTACTTCCAACTCACGATCTCCCAGTCCACGGAATGGGAAACATCTGTAGAAATATATTTACTTAAATATGACAGATATATATCTACATCCTTATGTGTATTTTTCGTCGAATTCATCTTGACACAAAAACCTTTGATACTATTATTTACAGATCTCTTAATAGTGATCAGGGTTAAACTCCAGTGGTCACTGCAAAATAAGATTGAAAGTACTTTAGCGACAATTCTGAGAACTATTTAAATTAAAAATGTCAATGTTAATGCATAAAACAGGAAGAAGCACTTAATATATCTTACTTGGTATGATAAGAAATGACCGAATACTTTGTTGCTGGTGTGAATCCACTTGTCAGACACGGTGACAATGTGTCATTATTCTCCTTAAAGGCCTGGAGCAGAAAGTTACTCAGCACCAGCAACTCGTTGGATGAATCTCTTGCAATGTCAAATTGCAAGAGTGTCAGCTCAGACTCTATCAAATGATCACTGATAGAAGTCTGTCTGTCTTTGAGATCCAAGCAATCTAAAACTCTAAAATTAATACTAAAATCAAATTCATCTAGTCTAAAACAAAAAGGAGTACCAATTTTATCTATAACATCCGATATGTCTTTCTCAAATCTAAGATACTCATCCGAATCTATATATGTATAAAAATTTGGAGGAGGAGGAGGTGGATGGTAGTAGTATCTACAAGAATTAAAGCGGTATCCAAAACAGCTGTAGCTATATTTATAGCATGATCAACAACAACGTTATCTACAATTGATTTCGGGTTTTACAGAATCTGTGGTGTCTACGATCTTTGCTTTCTTTGGAGCTCTCTTGGGGGCACTCTACTTCCTAGGATGCTTCATAGGAAGATCAGTCCTATCTACAAGTGTTGGCTTGGGAGCAGAAGGCTGAGATACGTGCAACCTACAGAACCTATCCCTCATTCTCATCAGGAGCTGAAAATCCTTGGGCATTATTGTGACTCTCTTGGAATGAATGGCAAGCAAAAATGAATCTTCAAAAAAAAGACTAAGGTAATCTTCAGTAGTCTCCTGAAGGCACTGAAGAGCACTAGGTATAAATCTGACCAGTTGTCCGATATCATTTCTTGTTATCTTTCGGACAGCACGGTAGAATGGAGCCCTTGGGATAACAACACAGTTGATCTCTGGTACGCACACACAAGCACGTATGCACACACGTCCACCATTGCCCGTCAACGATTTTTTTATGAGACTCGAATTTTTTCAAGGCTCGAGTTATTGCAAGGACTCGAATTTTTTCAAAAACTTGAGATCAGCCATCATCCAAATCATCGGCCGTCACCTAGATTGGCCGCCATTGCCCATCAACGACGGGCACTCACAACTAGTGTGTGTGTGTGTGTATATATATATATATATATATATATATATATATATATATATATATATATATCCATATATATATATATATGCATACATATATATATATGCATACATATATATATGCATACATATATATATATGCATACATATATATATATGCATACATATATATATATGCATACATATATATATATGCATACATATATATATATGCATACATATATATATATATATATATATATATATATATATATATATATATATATATATATACATACATACATATATACATACATACATATATATATACATACATACATATATATATACATACATACATATATATATACATACATACATATATATATACATACATACATATATATATACATGTATATGTACTAGTAAAGAGTGTCTGTCATTGACGGGCAATGGCGGCCGATCTAGACGACGACCGATGATTTGGAAATTGAGTATCTCGTTGATGGGCGATGATTTTCCAATGATTTGAAAATTTCGTATGTTCTCGTTGACAGGTGGAAGATGTATGTGTGTACGTGGCCGAAGTGTGCTAGCCGATGTATCGTATTGTTTGGGAGGGGGAGGCATTTTTTGGGAAGGGGAGAGGGATTGTCGCATTTTTCTGGAGGAAGAGGGCCGATGTCGCGAAAATCACTGAAGCTTTTACGAAAATATCTCAAAAAATTTTCCTAAAGGCTTTGCGAAAATCCCGATGCCTTCGCAAAAATACCTCGAAATGTGAAAAGGCCTCGAAAATCTAGTGAAAATTTCAAAAAAATCAACGAATCCTCGCAAAGCCTTTGGAAAATTTTCGTGAAATTTTTCCAAAGGCTTTAGTTATTGAGGGGTAGGAAAAAAAATACAACACTTGAGGGGGAGGCCCTCGAAGAATGCGACACTGACATTCGAAAAATACCTCAAACCTCGAAAAGTACCTCAAAAATACCTCAAAATTACTTCGAAAATACCTCCAAAAATTGAAATATCCAAAAATTCGTCTCTTCACAAATTGAGACAATGACCCTCGAAAGTACCTCGAAATACCTCAAAAAGTACCTCAAAAATACCTCGAAAAATTGAGACACTGATCCTCGAAGTACCTCGAAAGTAGCTCAAAAGCACCTCGAAAATACATCGAAAATACCTTGAAAGTACCTCGAAAATACCTCTAAAAAGTTGTGCCTTGAGTCTCCAAAAATTCGTCTCTCCACAAATTGACAATGACCCTCGAAATGTACCTCAAGAATTTGGAGTCTCCAAAAATTGAGTCTCGAATATTTGGAGACTCCAAAAATTTGAGTCTAGAAAAATTCGAGTTTCGAGTCTCTCCACAAAATTTTGTCTCTCCACAAATTGTGTCTCGAAAATTTGTAGACTCCAAAAATTCGAGTTTTGAGTCTCGAAAATTTTGAGACTCAAAATTTCGTCTCTCCACAAATTGTGTCTCGAAAATTTGGAGACTCCAAAAATTCGAGTTTCAAGTCTCCAAAATTTTGTGTCTCGAAAATTTCAAGACTCAAAACCTAAAAAATACCTCGAAAAGTATCTCGAAAATTGAGACACTGACCCTCAAAAATACCCCAAAAAATTGAGACACTGACCCTCAAAAATACCTCAAAAGTACATCAAAAGTACCTCGAAAATACCTTAAAATGTACCTCGAAAATACCTCCAAAAATTCGTGTCTTGAGTCTTTAAAAATTATCTTGAAATACCTCAAAAAATTGAGACACTCACCCTCGAAAGTACCTCAAAAAATTGAGACACTGACCCTCAAAAATATCTCGAAAGTACATCGAAAGTAACTCGAAATGTACCTCAAAAATACCTCAAAATGTACCTTGAAAATACCTCCAAAAATTCATGTTTTGAGTCTCCAAAAATTCGTCTCTCCTTAAATTGACAATGAACCTCGAAATGTACCTTCAAAATTTGGAGTCTCCAAAAATTGAGTCTCGAAAATTTGGAGACTCCGAGTCTAGAAAATTTTGAGTTTCGAGTCTCTCCACAAAATTTCGTCTCTTCACAAATTGTGCCTCAAAAATTTGGAGACACTCCAAAAATTCGAGTTTCGAGTCTCGAAAATTTTGTGTCTCCAAAAATTGAAACCTCGAAATATACCTCGAAAATACCTTAAAAATATCTCCAAAAATTCGTGTCTTGAGTCTCCGAAAATTCGTTCCTCCACTAATTGAGTTTTGACAATTTGTAGTCTTCAAAAATTGAGTCTCGACAATTTGGAGACTCCAAAATTAGAGTTTTCGAGTCTCGAAAATTTCGAAACTCCAAAAATTGAAATCTCCAAAAATTCGAGTTTCGAGTCTCGAAAAATTCGTCCAATTCGAGTGTGCATTTAGTCCAATTGGTGTCTAGAAAAATTCGAGTTTAGACATTCGTGTCTAGGAAAATTCTCTGAATTCAAGTCGAGTGTGTGTGTGTGTGTGTGAGAGAGAGAGAGAGAGAGAGAGAGAGAGAGAGAGAGAGAGAGAGAGAGAGAGAGAGAGAGAGAGAGAGAGAGAGAGAGAGAGAGAGAAGAGTTTTTGAGATTTTTTTAGTGTTTTAGAGAGAGTTCCTCCAATTCGAGTTGAGTTGAGTTCGTCTAATTCTAGTCGAGTCTGTATTTATTCCAATTCGTGTCTAGAAAAATTCTCTGATTTGAGTCGAGTGTGTGTGTGTGTGTGTGTGTGTGTGAGAGAGAGAGAGAGAGAGAGAGAGAGAGAGAGAGAGAGAGAGAGAGAGAGAGAGAGAGAGAGAGAGAGAGAGAGAGAGAGAGAGAGAGAGAGAGAGAGAGAGAGAGAGAGAAGATTTGAGATTTTTTTAGAGTTTTGTATGTGTGTGTGTGTGCACGCGCGCACGGATTTGACAATTTTTTTTTAGGGTTTTTTCATAGCTAGGACTTTTAAGGTTTCTAGATTAAAAAAATAGATGACTAAATGATCGATTCTTGTGTGTATAAAAAACCTGAAAATTTAGATTTTATCTTGTTATAATTATCATGGCCGTCTTATCCATCATGTGAATTTTGAACTGGTCGGGATCTCGAAATGGATTAGATGCATGAAATTTATCACCACTTATCAATCAGTAGGTATGTAAGAACAATCATCCCAGTTTCGCAGTTTCAGCTGGCTCTGTTCCTGTCAATCAGTGTCCAAGATTCTTACAATATTTTGAAGATATCGAGGCGGTAAAGAACAACCATACTATGTATAGGGATAATCTTCTCTACGGAATAATAATGTTTAAGACTCCACAATTCCGACTGGTGAATATATAATAAATGAAGTTAGTACTAAGTAGGTGTTTTTGAACCTCTCAGGTGCTCCTCAACAGGACATGGTCTAGTTGTTTTTTCATTTTCATTTGGGCCAAAATGTGTTGTGCATTGCCGAACATAATGGTTGGAGCTACTTTCAAGTCTTCAGGAGTTCAAATATGTCAAAGCATTAGTAATAAGTAATCATTGGATGCTTTGATGCATTTTATGTTCAGATTTGTGAAAGCAACACTTATTATTAGATTCTTTGATGCAATTTTGGTTCAGATTGTGAGAGCAGCGATAATTATCAGATGTTTTCATGTAGTGAAAAGATGATCAGAAATTGAGAAGTGTAGAGCGGGGTATGAATATGATTGAGGGCAACTTCCATTGGAGGTGAAAAGCATTTCTAAGATGAGCATGGGCATGACGCCATTTCTTTTTAAGTAGCTATTCTCTTTATGATACTCCTCCTTGCTTAAACCGTGCAGGCAGATTAACCATCTTCCAATTGAATATTAGAAGGCATCAATCCCATAATAACAACGATAATAATTCAGCGATAATAATAATAATAACAATTCGTTTCTAGCAAAATTCGCGTCTTGAGAAATTCGTTTCTAGAGAAATTCATTTCAAGTGTCTCCAAAAATTCGTGTCTAGCGAAATTCGTTTCTGGAGAAATTCGTGCCTAGAGAAATTCATGTCGAGAGAAATTTCTGTCTCCAAAAATTGAGTCTCTACTAAAAATTTGTGTCTCCAAAATTTGAGTCTCCAAAAATTGAGTATCTGAAATTCGTGTCTAGAGAAATTCGGTCTCCAAAAATTGAGTCTTAGGCCGCATAGGGACCACCGCCACCTAGATCGAAAAATCAGCGTCCGTCAACGACATACTGAATTTCCAAATCATTGGCCGCCCCTAGATCGGCCGCCATTGCCCGTCAACGACGGGCACTCTTTACTAGTATATATGTATATATATGTATATATGTAGATGTATATATATACATGTATATATGTATATGTATACATATACATAAATGTTATTTTCCTATTTTGGCAGTCAACAAAAAATGAAATCAATCTATGGAATGATATTCCACTAGCTGATTATTAAAATTATATGAAAATTGGTTATTCGAGTGATAGCTATTATGCGAGCATATAGATGGCTCAAATGCTCTAAAAACGTTCACACCCAAGACAACTAGTTTGGCCTCTTTGTGTTGATAATTTCGAGCCTACTTCAGAGGGTTTACGCACATCCGCATCCACATGTGCGAGTGCGATTGTTTGTAAAAATGTTTGCAAGCTTGTCTATCAATTGTGATAGGCACTGGTTATTTGTTGCGAATATTTCCAACTCAATCAAAAAAACGTATGGAATCCTAGAATTCATGGAGCCTATTTCCAGTATCTAATTCTTAAGCGTAGGAGAGGTCATTTGTTAAGTTTCATTAAGATAGAAATCTATCTCCTTAGATCTAGGTTTTTTTTAGAGAAGTGCAACTTGATTGGACCACAATTGATTAGGTTGGCCTTTGGACTAGATAAAGGACTGACCACATGGCACCCTCACATGTGTGAGAATAGCTTCGACTAGTATGAGTCTCAAATCAATATGTATATGCTCATTCAACATTTTGGAAATTAGAGAGTTCAAGATTTTTGTAGATTTTTCATACAAGCTTGTGTAGATTTTCCATTTGCATGCATTTCTTTGAGTTCAATGCTTTGATGATCACTTGTACTTTGCTCTCCCTTCGCTCTTTGTTTTTATAGTAGCCTATACTTTACACATGTGAAGCTATTTTTGTCATTTCACACTTGTTTTTTGATTGTTCTTGCTTGCTAATCTACAATGAGTCAATACTAGCTTTCAAATTTTATGGAGACGAAGGTAGCAATCCATCCAATCCCTCTTGTGGATTGATTAGATCCAATTAAGGTCCACAAGTTTTAGTTCTTCACAAAAATTGTCAGAAATATTGAGGATATTAGAATCATTTATTCAACAAAATTGATGGACAATGGCAACGGAAGTAAGCTTGTCTAGGACCCATAATGCTGTAGTTCTAGGTAGGAATGGATTATTGACAGGTTCTCATCATAGGAATGGATTATAAGGATTACTAAACCATGTCTACAACTTTCAGCACATAAGGATAAAAAATCAATCTACGAGTGCTTTTAGAAACATTCGACTTACACATGTGAGTGCGAGTGTTTAGTGAAAACAGTAATGGGTCTAAAGTTTGTCCAGATTACTAATCCACTCAGAATTGAAAACTTCGTTTGAAAACTATAAGTTAAAAGGTGAGTGTCATGTGTGAGTGTTTGAAAAGGCTCACAACAAAGAGAGGAAATTGCACAATCTGTGCCAGATAGAAAAGTCAAATAAAAACTATGTTAACCAATTATAACAGGGAATATAATAGAATGCAATTGTGAGACAATTAAGGAGATTATAATTAGAAAACACTTATAGAAACATGCATAAATTTCAATAGTGACAAATTTCAACCTATTTATCTACTTCAATGACGCCAAAATTTTATATTACCCTTTTTTCTCGCCTACCAGCAAGTAAAAGGAAGGTTCGATCATTGAGAAGTATATCAGGGTAGTTAGGGATTGATCCAACTTGGAAGAAGGTGATCTACAGGTCGAATCTTTGGCATTCGATTGAAGAAGAAGCAGTGTCACCGATTTTTCCTACCAAAGCTTTCAATGGAAAAATCATTAGATTATTTTGTAATAAACACACATTTGCTCTAAAAATTGTAAGAGTGAGAGGCCGAAATATAGTGAGCTTCTTCTTCGATGTTGAAATTGATAACCCATAACATTGGCTAGTACAAGCAAAATACAGAGGAGCCTCTTCTGATCTCACTCCCTTTGGCCTTTTTCTACACAAATGTATTTGATTCTCAAAATGGTGTATTCTTCTTATATATAGTCCTTATGCCTTTACAAGGTAATGCTAAAAACAAGAAGTCTATAGTAGCCTTCCCTCAGTTCAAGGAATGGACAATGGAGTATGTATCGTTCATGTAGCAAGATGAGCCACGGGGTGCCGAATCTAACTACAAGGCTGTAGTGCACCGTCTGATGAACGATACATGACATAGCATTTGTAGATGGACGACCTAGATGAAATCTGGTTGCAAGCTTGTACTATGGCTCAAAATTTGCTTGTTCTTAACCAATCGGATAATGCTATGTGTCCGATATCACTGCTCACAAATGCTACGTTTAACCAATCGGATGATGCTAAGTGTCTGATATCACTTCCCTCAAATGCTTCGGTCACATTTTTGTGTTGCAAATGAAAAGAAAGAAAAAGCCCAAACGTTTTCAAGAGAAAAGATTCTTAAGACACACTAATTTGTTTATATAGTTACTATTGCCCAATGCCGTATACTACTAGTCTCCTCTTCCTCTTCCTCTCTCACTTCTCCACGTCGTTGGCGAGGAGTGGCTTGCGTTTGCGTTTGCGAGCTATGGCGCTGCCATGCTCCAATGCAGCAACAGCAACAGCCACTTCCGACCCTTTTTTGTATGCAAAAGGGATCACGAGGAAGGGTGCTGAGTTCGGAAGCCTTGCAGCAGCAGCAGTACGTTTCCCCAGCGTCCGATTCAGCAATCCTTCATGCCGTGTATCATTCAGACGCAGGATGCCTGAGAGGACGTTTGCACTTTTCGCTCCATCGGATATGGTGGTTTCTGAAGATGGTGGGATGTTGGTTCATGTCATGCTCTTCTGCCTCTTGTGTAGGCAATTATTCTGCTAGATCTTAATTTCAAGGCTAGAAACTTATTCATGAAATATGGATTTAAGAGGTTCTTTCATGCATATTTCAAACATCTTGGATGTATTTTTTAAAGAGAGTCAGAAGGTACCAGCTTTGTGTGTCTGGTTTGCGTCCAGGTTTGGCAACCACAGTTGCTAAAGACTCCTCAAATATTCTCAAATTTTATAAAATCACGCAAAACGAAGGAATCAACGAAATGGCTATAGATGTAAGCAGAGAATCAACAGTTAGCATTACCGTAGTTGGTGCTTCAGGAGATTTGGCAAAGAAGAAAATTTTTCCGGCTTTGTTTGCTCTCTACTACGAAGGATGCTTACCAAAGGTGAGCTACATCCTTTTACGAGCTTTCCTTTACAAATACGAGATTTTGTCATCTATGCTAGTTGGAAATAGGCCAAGCATACTTAGAATTTTCTTTGAAATTCGAACTGGTTATTCCTGCAATGTACTTGTTAAGGTAAATCCTATCCAGAATAGGTGTGGATTGGGGATTGTCCTCCAATAAGTGGCATACTTTGTTTTTCTCTACTTTAGGTCAGGAGTTCGACTCTTATCAGCCAAATAAATGATGACATGTGAGAGAAAAAAATTGTTTTGTGAGGACCGAGACTCGTGTGGATTCGCTCTGGTCATGATAGATTGCTCATCTACTCAAGCTAGTACTTGAGTAATTTTATTGCTTTTAGGTTTTATAGCAATTTAGTCCTTATAACTGGGGCGATGTTGCACTGCAGCATTTCACTATTTATGGTTATGCACGAAGCAAGATGACAACGGAGCAATTAAGAACGACGGTTTGTCAGACTCTGACCTGCAGAATTGACCAAAGGTGAACTTTTTTGTGTACAATACTAGTTCCTCATGCTCTTTTGTTGCTACAGATACAATGAACTAGCACTAGAAATTCTATTAGAGCATTGTGTTTGTGGCATTCTTGCTTGTACTCAATGGATTCGTTTGTGCTGTAAAAATTAGAGCAAGCTCTGATAAGATGTGGTCTTCCTAAAAACCATACGTCCCTGTAAGGTGTACCGATTGGGTTTTAAAAGAAGTTAAATTTGGCATGAGTATTTTGTATTGCAAAATAGAGTTACACAATACGTGGGATGTTGTGCTGGCAGATTTGACTAGAGACAAATATATTGTAATAGCTACTGGCAATTTTGATCGTGGCTTGATGCTACTAGGAAGTATGATAAAAGAGAGAACCAAAGTTGGGGGAGAGAGAGAGAGAGAGAGAGAGAGAGAGAGAGAGAGAGAGAGAGAGAGAGAGAGAGAGAGATATTCATTAATGCCTTTTCCATGCCAAAAGGCATATAAGACGAAAGAAGTACATCCAAGTATGATAGAAGCTAGACTGATTAATGCCGTCGAGACAAACTTATTGCATTGTCCAAATCACTAAAACATAAATAAACCACTAAGAAGAGAGAGAGAGAGAGAGAGAGAGAGAGAGAGAGAGAGAGAGAGAGAGAGAGAGAGAGAGAGAGTTGTAGTCCAGGATTATATGGTACGGAGACCATTTACCTGTTTAACTGGACAACTCTTCATTTTTCTAAATTGTACTCTAACTCTCAATATTAGCTTTTTGCTTGGTCTCGAGAAAATGAATGTTACCATCTCTGTAGATCATGTGTCTGTCTGTAATCCTTTGCTTCTTGAAGGGCATTCTTGCATTTCACAACTTGTATGTAAGTAAAATTTCCATGTAGAAAGATCTTATTATCTTTTAGTTTAGATCAGCATCATAGCACATCTCGCCTAGACTTCAACAAAGTGAAGCGTAAGACAAGAGTATTAAGGTCCTTCTTGGTATCCCAAGCTATGTCCAAACCTTTGCTATGGTGCTAGAGGTTTTTGTCCAAAGACTTTTTGGCTTCTCCAAGAGCATCTTGAGAGTCAAGGATGCCTCTTACACAGGGCATTGAGGGCCTTTTGCTCTCGCACCCGGCTCTAAATGAATGTGGCATAGATTTCTATGGTTAAGACTTCATAATTAGCATTCCAATTGCTATTGTAGAGTGATAGCTTTTGCTTTTGAGTATGGGCAGTCTCTATAAGAGCAGATGGGCGCCCACCTCCATTGTTATCTCAATTTCCAGCTTATGAAGCATAGCTTCTCGCAGTCTCTCTTCTTCTTCAGCTTGTGGTTGATGATTTGTGTGAGTACTAATAAGATTAGTCTTCTCCGATTTCTGAATTCTAAGATGGTATCAGAGCCATCTGTTTAAGATCGGGATCTACGGAAGGAAGGGGAAGATCAGCACTGCAGGTTTTACTGGTGGAGATCGCATCCAGTGGAGGTGCTATTTGGTGAAGGTTGCATTTGGTGGAGGCGCCATCTTGTGCAGGTTTTTCTGGTGGAGGTCACATCCGACGCAAGTTGCTTCTGGACAGGTAGCAGTATCAGATAGGTAGATCTGAGGGAGGCAACATCTAGGATAGCAGATATTTTCTTGTGCAGGTTTTATGTGGTGCAGGTTCATCTGAAGGCGGCAGCAGCTAGTGAAGGTTGCAGCTAGGACAAGTTCTACCTGAGGACAGCAGCACCTGGACAGGTCTGGATATCGGCAGCATCTGAGACAGGTATTATCTGAGGGACGCAACAACTGAGGACGGCGTGAACCAGACAGGCAGCGATCAGATAGGTGGTATCTGAGGGCGGCAGAACCTGGACAGGTCAGAACCAGACAGGTTCTATCTGGGACAACAGACAGGCAAATCTGAGGCAGGTAGTATCAGGACAGGTGCTATTCAGGGAAGGAGACAATTAATAGATTCTTGTATGCAAGTATATTCTTAGTAAAAAGCCCTTCATTTTTGTACGACAAAGATGGGGAGTCTGAATGAATCTGTTCTTCCAAAATCAAGCGCGTTGTTCTTGAACAATAAGCTTCATACCTTGAAAATGGAATCAGAAGAATCGATTACGGATTTTATTACCAGGGTGAAGGATCTAAGAGATCATTTGTCTTCTATAGGGGAAATTGTACTTGATAATACTCTAGTAATATGTTTTGAATAGCGTACCATTACAATATCAAAACTTTGTTATGACACTAAGTTTGAGGGAGAGATCGCCGACATTTGATGAGCTCAATGGTTTGCTACTTCAAGAGGAATTACGAAGACAAAACTTGATGTCTAGGGAAGACTTCAAGAAACTGGGATTCTTTTCCAAGAATCAAGGTGTAATAGATCCTAACACCACAGTAGGGCAAACACTAACTGATCCACCCAACCTTGCCTACTCCCTGATATAGAGTAAGCCCCTCCTAGCCTAGTGTGAGGACTGGTAGCATGCAACTGCCAAGTGTCGGCCACGTGGCACTGACGTGGCTGACTGCACGTCGGGACCCAACTGGGGGCCCTGTCCTGCTGACAGGGTCCCTAGACTGTGTTAGGCCCGCCATGGCTATGGACCATGCTGGGGCACACTACTCACACTGTCTTGCCCTGTTGGTCGTGTACGCTGGACACGACCCTGACTGTGGTATCTGACCTATCTGTGTTCTCTAGGGTTCGGCACTAGTCACGAGCTTGTAACACTCCTCCCCCTTAAGAACCGTCTTGGTCCTCTAAGACAAAGTCTGGAAAAACCTTGCGAAGGACGCTGCCTCTTTCCCAAGTGGCATTCTCAACAGGCTGATCATTCCACTTGACCAGATATTTTCGGTATAGAGTATGATGAGTCTGCGTCTCTCTACTATCAAGAATCTCCTCTGGTTCATGTGGAGGTTGCTGAGGATCCAATGGGAGAACTAGAACACTGTCCCCTACTAGATTTTCTGATCTGGTTAAGGCTTTTCGTAACTGACTTACATGAAAGACTGGAAAAACCTTACTACTGTGTGGGAGTTCTAGTTCATAGGTGACCTCGCCTAGTCTCCTACTGATGGTAAAGGGACCACAATACCTTGGAGACAACTTAGCACACACTCCTGATTTGAGGGTTTTAGAGTCAACTGGGACTCTCAAGTAGACTTTCTCACCAGCAGAGAACTGCACATTCCGTCTGTGTGGATTTGCATAATGCCTGGCTCGATCCTGGGATGGCCTAATGCTATGCTTAGCATGTTCTATCATCTGGTTTAGGTCCTCTAAAAAGTTTCTGGCTGCTTCAACTTTTTCTTGTTTAAACCCTATAGCTGTGGGTGAGCATGGCTGAAAACTGTACATCAGCATAAATGGGCTGTATCGCGTAGCTGAATGTTTGGTACTGTTGTAAGGAAACTCTAATATCGAGAGATACTCCTCCCAATTAGTCTGCTTCTTGCTGACGTATGCACGAAGCATATCCTCCAGCACCTGATTTACCCTCTCTGTTTGACCGTTCGTCTGTGGATGGTCGGTGGTACTCATATTAAGTTTAGTATGGAGATGATGGAATACTGCCCTCCAAAAATTTCCATTAAACTTATTGTCCCGGTCACTGACTATGCCGGAAGGTAGACCGTACAATTTAAATAGCCCGTCTACAAACAACCTCGCTAACTCTGGAGCTCTAACGATTGTTTTGGTCGGAATAAAATGAGCCATTTTGGTCAAACGGTCAACTGTGACCCATATAGCGTCATTACCCTTTTGGGTTTTAGGCAGGCCTACTATAAAATCCATGGAGATACTCTCCCATTTACCAGCTGGTATTTCTAAGGGCTGCCCTCCTGCCTTTAAACGATCTGCTTTGTTTACTTGACATTTTTGGCAACTGGTTACATACTGTTGGACGTCCTTTTTCATACTGGGCCAGAAAAATTGCCTACAAAGAAGCTCATAGGTCTTTTGTATGCCTGGGTGTCCCGCACTAGGATTGTCATGACATTCATATAGGACCTGTTGCCTATAATCCTCTGAATTGGGGACACATACTCTATCTCTATAGAGCAAGTACTCATCCTGAATGGAATAGTGTTTCCATTTGAATCCTTGAGTCAACTGACCCTCAACCACTGGGGTTTGCTTGGGTAATACAGGCTCAGAATCCTCAACGTCATCTGACGTATACTCGGACTCATCATCAGGACCTCAAAGTTGGCACCATACAAATAATGCCTCCAAGTCTTAAGGGCATGGACTATAGAAAAGAGTTCCTTTTCATAGGCACTATACCTAGTCTGAGCTGGCTCGAGTTTTTTACTCTCGAACGCAACTGGTCGTCCACCCTGAGTTATCACAGCACCTACTGCAAAGTCGCTAGCATCTGTTTCAACCACAAATGGCTGATTGGGGTCGACGACTTTTAAAACTGGTGTTGTAGCTAAGGCTGTTTTGAGAGCATCAAAGCTCCCCTGTTGTGCGGACTCCCAAATGAACTCCTTTTCCTTCCCCTTAAGAAGATTTGTCATGGGAACTGCTATCTGAGCATATTCCTTGACAAATCGTCTGTAATATCCCGCCAAACCAAGAAAGATCTGAAGTTCCAAAATATTCTGAGGTCTTAGCCAACTGAGTATGGCTTTAACCTTATTTGGGTCCATTTTAATCCCATCTGACGAGATAATGTGACCCAAATATGCTACTTCTTCTACGAAGAATTCACACTTGGATTGTTTAGCATAAAGCTTATGCTTTTTGAGCAGTCGAAACACCTTTCTGAGGTGTTGTAGATGCTCCTTCCTTGTTTTGCTGTAGACGAGGATGTCATCTAAAAATATGACTACAAACGTACCCAAGTATGGTCTGAGGACACTGTTCATCAAGGTCATAAAGGTAGCTGGAGCATTTGTGAGCCCAAATGGCATCACCTTAAACTCAAAATGACCGTGACGAGTCCTAAAAGCTGTTTTCGAGACATCTTCCGATTTTATACGGACTTGATGATAGCCCGATCTGAGGTCTATTTTACTAAAAAACTTAGCCCTGTCGAGTTGATCAAACAACTCGTCTGCCCGAGGCATAGGATATTTATTCTTAATTGTGACTTTATTGAGGGCACGCAAAGACGCATAGACCCCTCTTTCTTTTTCACCAAAAGGACTGGTGAGGCCCATGGTGAACTACTGGTCTGAATTTGGCCTTTCCCAAGATAATCTGTTAACTGCCTAGTTATTTTTTCATCCTTTGTTCGACTGACCCGATACGGAGGTTTAGAAACAGGTGCTGTACCTGGTACTAGGTTTATTACATGATCTACCTCTCTGCTTGGTGGCAAACCATGTGGCAAATCTTCAAGAAAAACATCTTTAAATTTAGACAATAAAGTTTCTAATTTACTGATTTTCTGCTGTAGAAACTTCAGAAATAAACTGAAAGTCACATAAGAATACCTGATGGTCGTCGTCTCCGATTAGCTGACAGAGCTCTGAACTGCAGACCATAGGGCTGTTGGGAACATCATGCTCCCCATGCAACTGGAGTTAGAATTAAAGTAGAATCACTGTGTTACTGTACTGTGGGTCCTATCAGTGGATAAGGATCAGTTGGCCTCGCCACGAGGCAAGTCGATGGGACACGCGTCCCGCCAACGACAACCCGGGTCATGCATGGGTTGCCTGAGTGAACAACTATATGTACAGTGTAATTTCACTTTGAGAAATACAGTTGCTATGTGAGCTTGCTGTGGAGAGTGTTTTTTGTCTGTGTTATTGTGTAACATAATCTGTGTTTCTGTGCAAAGCAAATTCTAAGTTGGTATTAGAGCCGTACAGGGAGTGTACACAGTACAGTGTCGCCGTTGAAGAGAGCTTCGGGAGATAAGCAGTCTTCTGAGAGTTCGGGGTTTACGGCGGGTTGAAGACGGAAGGAGAAACACTGATGCAGAGAGTTTAGCACACAGAAGCTTGGTGAGCTTGAGACTGTGTGAGGATTCAGAGACAAGGGTTGTCGGCTGAATCAGAACCTCAGAAAACGGAATTTTGAAATTCCGAAGCAAGCTATTTGATGTTTGCAGTCAGTATGCATTCAATCGGATACCGTTTGATGAACGGATTGAAGCATCAGCTTTCCAGCAGTAGGGCGACCTCAGAGGAAGAGGATAGGCCTGTCAGAACACTGTGAATTGGAAGCCAAGAACAGATTTGTGTGAAAAACCCTGGTCTGGGGTTTGGGAGCACAAAATCAGAGATTTCTCTCTATACTGATCCGTTTTGCAAGCTGTAAAAACTCAGAGGAGGGCGCCCTAGCAGTGCGAATCAGGTCTGAAGAGGCCATGTGTAGCCGCGAGCCAGTAAGCGAGCCAGATCAGATCCAAGGCTTGGCAGCCATAGCTGGTAGGAAGAGAGGAGGAAGCCGTGAGAGAGAGCGGGCAGCTCGCGCGCGCCCAACGCGATGGATGCTGTAGCGTCTGGAAGGCCATAGCGATTGTATGAGCGCGGTTCAACGCCCAGATGCAGTTTGGACCTTTGGATGAGGTGTCAGATGCATCGACGGTCCAGAACTTGTGATGGGAGAGAAACGTGGACCACAAGATTTGGTTCAGCCATTGGATGGGCTTTGAACAGGGCCCTGAAGAAGTGAAGTGCATTTTGGCCTTCAACTTCATTAAAAATTTTCATACTGAAAGTTGAGTTGGGTCCCTTCACAAGTGAAGAGTGAAGTTTCTTCAAAGTGAAGAAACAGTTCAAACGTTAGAAAAGTCCCTATTTTTGGGTCCTTTGCCCGTTTTGACCCAAACGAAAGGCTATAACCTCCAAACGAAAGGCTATAACCTGGACTGTACCTGCAAGTATGGTACAGCAAAACAGAGTGACTGCAGTGGAGAACGTGTTCGGAGTACGCCAGAAGTGATTTCACCATTCCACTGGGCACGTTGTTGGGAGTTGACGACTGAGTGCATTTCGGAAGGCGACGCCAATTTGGCTTTCAAATTGGTGGAAAAGCGGCGAGTGGCCTGGTAAGGGAAAAAGTGCAGGTCATTATTTTCAACTTCTGACATCACTGTTGGCCTCGACATACTGTTTTTAGCCTACGACAGAAGTTTCAAGCAGTTTTGCGATGGCAAACATGGGAGAGTCCATTTGGAGTGAAAGTAGCAAATTGGACGGGATTTCTAACTATGCGGTGTGGAAATTCAAAATGAAAAACATACTGATGGAGAAAGACGTGTGGGAAGTCGTCACAGGTGATGAGAGAAGGTCGCCAAATGAAGCGGATATCAAAGTGTTCGACAAAAAGATGAGGAAAGCTTTGACCTTCATTAACTTGTCAGTGATGGATCACATCATTACCCACATTTGTGATGCTGTTACACCCAGACAGGCATGGGATGTGCTAAAGGAGCAGTTCGAGACGTCAAATCCGTCAAGAATCATGTTTCTGAAGTCAAAGTTGAATAGTGCCCGCATGGAGCAAGGAGAGCACATTCAGACGTACATGACCAGAATCAAGACAATGCGAGATGAACTGCATTCTATTGGTGAGCGCATACGTGATGTGGAGCTGGTGCACAATGCATTGTGCGGCATTGCAGAACCCTATCAGGTGTTTGTGAGCGGAATAGCATCAAGAGAAAGATTGCCAACCTTTGATGAGCTCACAGGAATCTTGATGCAGGAAGAGCAAAGGCGAGAAATGGTGAAAGCTAGACGTCAAAATACTGACGAGCAGGCACTTGCGACACGCCAAAAACAAGGCAAGGGCAAGGGCAAGAAGAAGTCTAAACAACAATTTGCCAAGTCTCAGGAGGATGAGGGATCTTCCAGTAAAATTAAGAAGAAAGGCAAGTGCTTCCATTGTGGTAAAAAGGGCCATTGGAAGAGTGAATGTCGCAAATTCCTGGCGGAACAAGGCAAGGGGAAACCAAAACAAGCAGGTAACCTTGTCAATGAGGGTGAGATTGAAGACTCTAGCATCTTCATATCTGCATTGTCATCTAATCAAGATGATCAAGCATGGTATATTGACTCGGGAGCCACAAGACACATGACAGGTAACAAGAATTGGTTCAGTAGCTTGAAAGTGTTGGATAACGGAACATCTGTTTCACAAGCAAATGGTGAGGTGTGCAAGATCAAGGGGATAGGCACCGTTTCAATCCAACTACCTGATGGCAAAAGCAGGATGATCAGGGAGGTACTTTACGTACCAGGTTTGAAGGAAAATCTACTTTCTGTTGGAGTCATTACTAATCAAAAGTTGAAAGTAGAATTCGCCCATGATCGTTGCTTTGTGAAGGATGTGAACCAAAAGTTCAAAGTTATTGCGGATGGAGTAAGAGAGCCCAATACAAAATTGTAACATGATTGCCTACCATAGAAGATCACTTGAAATCGATGTGCGAATCTTGTGTATATGGGAAGCAGCATCGAGAGAAGTTCAATAAAGGGGGTGTTGCAAGAGCAAAGAACATCCTGGATTTAATCCACATAGATTTATGCGGGCCTATGAGGACCATGTCCTTAGGTAAGGCCTTCTATTTCATGACCTTTATTGATGATATGTCACGTAAGACGTGGATCTACTTCTTGAAGAAGAAATCAGATGCATTTGATAACTTCAAGAGCTTCAAAGCATTGGTCGAAAATCAGACAGGTAGGAAGATCAAAGTCCTAAGATCAGATAGTGGAGGTGAGTACAAGTCTAATGACTTCAATGATCTTTGTGATCAATGTGGGACTAAAAGACAATTTACACAAGCTCATACTCCTGCTCTCAATGGTGTAGCTGAGCGCAAGAATCGTACGATTGTGGAAAGTGCTAGATCTATGCTAGCTGAGATGAAACTACCAAAAGATTTTTGGTCAGAAGCATGTAGCACGACAGTCTATCTTCAAGAAGAAGAAGCCAAAGGTGAACCAGTTGCGAATCTTTGGATGTAAGGCCTTTGTACACATTCCTAAGGGAGAGAGACGTAAACTTGATGTAAAAGCTATCAAGTGCATATTCCTAGGATATGATGATCGTGTGAAGGGCTATAGATGTTTTGATCCAGTGGAAAACAAAATCCATATAAGCCGTGATGTTATCTTTGATGAATCCAAGATGTATGAAGACGAGGATGCTGAGAAGATAGACACATCCAGTGGGAAAGATGGTATAGTGAGGATACCACCTGATGATGATCCATTCATTGAAGCTCCCTAAGTGGTTTGAGAGATTGTTGGAGAGCCGCGACATGGATGACTTTCCAGGATCATCTAACCAGGGAGAGCTACGAAGATCAACAAGAGAGAAGACTCAACCTGAAAGGTATGAAACAAATTATGCTCTCTTATCTAGCATTATTCAAAGCAAAGAACCTTCGACTTATGGTGAAGCGAAGGATGATGACATTTGGGTCAAGGCCATGGGAGAGGAGATGGAGTCAATTGCTAAGCATAGCACATGGGACTTAGTAGAACCACCAGTTGGCAAGAAACCCATTGGTTGCAAATGGGTATACAGGACTAAGTACCATGCAGATGGAAGTATAGCAAAGCACAAGGCAAGATTGGTGATCAAAGGGTACGCACAAAGTAAAGACATCGACTATGAGGAGACCTTTGCGCCGGTTTGTAAGTGGAATAGTCTACGTCTACTTGTTGCATTAGCTTCACATTTTGGTTGGCCTTTGCATCAGATGGATATGAAATCTGCTTTTCTAAATGGAGAGTTAGAAGAAGAAGTGTTCATGGATCAACCTGAAGGCTTTGTAGCGAAGGGACAGGAAAATAAGGTATGTCGCTTGAAGAAAGCACTTTATGGTCTTAAACAAGCACCACGTGCGTGGTATAGCAGGATTGATGCCTACTTTCGTTCAAAGGGATGGTGAGAACACATTTTGATCCAAATCTATCTGTCTTATGCTTTGATGGTATGGTTGCTTTGATTGCTCTTTATGTTGATGACTTGATTATTCCGGGAAATAATCAAGAGATGATAGACATGATCAAGAAAGACCTCATGGAACAATTCGAGATGACAGATCTCAGCCTGATGCATTACTGCCTTGGAGTAGAAGTGTGGCAAAAAGGACATGAAGTGGGTTTAACACAGGTGAAGTATGTCAAAGAGTTGCTGCACAGGTTTAGGTTGTAGGATTGCAAACCAGTAAACACTCCTATTGAACCAGGTAAAAAGCTTTCTAAGCTTGATGAGTCACAGTCATTTGATGCTACACAGATTCTCTTATCTTCATGAACCCTTAGCTAGTGAAACTATGTACCTATGCTGACTAGGTACTTCTGGAAGTTTAAGTTTTTCAACCAGGGTGTAGTTGATGAAATTATGGGTTGCCCCATCAGCAACCATAACTCTTACTGACTGGTTACCAACTTTTCCATGCATACGTACTAGGTCATGCGGCCCAAAGCTGAAGGGTCTCGCTAGCATTGCAGAGGTCAGCTGACAACAATGTTCATGATCTTCATGATACACTTTGATCTCGGAAGCTGCCGAGTCACTGGGGAAACTTACAGTCTGAACAAGATGAACTTGTTTCTTATCTTTTTTATCTTTTTTAGTGAAAGGCCCCTTGGGACACTGTCTGACTGTGTGTCCCTTGCCCATACACACAAAGCACAAACGTTCTTGTTTGGCTTTCTCAAAATCTTCTGGTTTTAAGGGCTGTATGAGTGAAGGGCGTTTCTGAGGAGCTTCACCTTTAAATTTATCTTCTTTCTTTCTTTTTAAATTGAAAGTCTTTCTGAGGAGGCTGCTCAGAAAGGGGCTGCTGTCTCGCCCTCTTCCTACCCACTGAATCATCGTAGATTTGAGCATATCTGAGAGCTTGCTCAACCCTCTGATTTTCTGATAATCATCCATATTTTTAATTTTTTAAATTGCTTCTCGGTACTGTGAGATATATTGGATTAGGGACTTGTCCATTACCGTTCTTTCCCAGGCTTTCCATAGGTTCTTTCCCTTTACTGTAAGCAAAGGCTTCTGTTTCAAGCTCGTCGATGCCTCTCTCTGGGGGTTGATCAGGTCCGTGAGGAGTGGTCATTTTCAGATTTGAAAGAGAGGTACCTTAACTTCTGAAAAAAAAGTCAGAAAGACTAATTTACAACTGTACAAGGGAAAGGAAAGATGACTTAGCTGTTTCTGAGGACTGTACTTCCAAAGAAAATACGAAGAGGAACCCTCTCAGCTCTTTTACCCAAATTTTCAGACCTGCTATTCCAGAAAATCTCAATTTGAAGCTCCAAAATGGCGTCAAATTTTCCGGTTGCTTGAAATAAATAGCTCGCTGGCTTGCTAACAAACCTATGGCTTTGAGAAATTTGAATAGAAGGCGGAAAAAATGCAAAAAGATCTGAAATTTTTTGCTATCCCCCCTCGCTGGTCTGACAACACCCCAATTTGTCCACAAAAAGCCAAATTTGAAGTCCAAAGGCACTTCTGAATTTTGAAATTTCAGAAACCCCCTGCTCGCTGATCTGGCAGAAGTACCAAGGGTGAGTACACAGGTGGATTTTGGTAAACGGAAGGAAAGGTCAAGAATATTTGATACACTTTCTCCTTCTACGTCACCTACAAAGAAGTTGCCAAGATGGTATTGTGAGACTATATAGGATAGTCAAATTCTGGATGAGGGAGAATTGAGTCAACAAGGAGCTAAGAGATTGACACGGTCAAGAGGACACTATCATGAAGATGGTGAAGAAACGTATTATGCATTTATGGCTTCAGTATTGGATTTTGAGGATCCTTTATTTTATGAAAATGCTGCAAAGGAACAAGTTTGGAAGACTGCTATGGATGATGAGGAGTACAGTTCTATCATGAAAAACAAGACATGGGATCTTGTTGTACTTCTAGCAGGTTGCAAGTGGATGTATAGAACCAAGTTTAAGTCTGTTGGTTCTATGGATAAGTATGAAGCTGGTTGATCTACTGTGATACCAATGATCAAGTTGCAGATATCTTCAGGACTTGGTCGTGAAAAGTTTGAGAAGTTCAGGACACTCCTAGGTCTTATTGATAATCAATTATCCATTAAGGGGGAGTGTTAGGAATTAATGGTTAATTAAATAATTGTAGAGGCCAGCCTGCATGCTAAAAGGCCTATTTCTATTTTTAGTATAGGTACCTAAGTTAGTATCAATTTTGCTAGAATAGTATAGAAATCTATTTTAACTAAGATAGCATAGATTTTTATTGTTAGGACTTCATAATTAGCATTCCAATTGCTATTGTAGAAGGATAGCTTTTGCTTTTGAGTATGGGCAGTCTCTATAAGAGCAGATGGGCCACCTCCATTGTTATCTCAATTTCCAGCTTATGAAGCATAGCTTCTCGCAGTCTCTCTTCTTCTTCAGCTAGTGGTTGATGATTTTTGTGAAAACTAATAAGATCAGTCTACTCCGATTTCTGAATTCTAACAGACATCACTGCAGATGCTTGAAGCTGTGTTGCAACAGGTGTAGGCAGCACTGCAGCTACAACAGGAGTAGAAAGCACTGCTGCAACAGAGGGCATCCCTGGCATTGCAGCTGTATCTAACCATTTCCCTTTGTATGGAGCCATAAGTATCTCTTTCCTTTTCCTTCCCTCGGTGCTGATAAGTAGGTGTCAACGTTTGGAGTTACTCAGATGCTGGGCGGTAGCAGCAAAGCTATATTGCTAGCGATTCCAAGTTCCAAGTTCCAACAATGTAGGCAGCAACCAGAAACCCCCCATTGTTAGCAGCAGCTCAACCAACAATGGAGATGGATCAAGAATGCTCAAGCGATGGGAGAGAAGATACCAGCGATGGAACAACAGGAGGTCTTCCAGCCATGGCAACCTGATTGGACTTAGTAGCGATTAATGAACCCACCCTCCATTTTTGCTGGATGCCATGGTTGAGGGTGATGGAGAGTTGTTTCACATGGAGCGATGGCGCGAGAGAGAGAGAGAGAGAGAGAGAGAGAGAGAGAGAGAGAGAGAGAGAGAGAGAGAGAGAAATCAAATGAAAGTTTGGCTTACGTTGACCTCCCTACTAGAGTGGTGAGTCATCGTCTCCAATCAAATATGTCATTTTGTGTGAATTTCGACCTCACTGGCCTTGACTGCTTTCTTTTCCTCTGATAAGGGGGTCTAACCCATATATGCTCATAAAGCTTAATCGTGGCCTCTCTTACTCCTAACACGATTATGATATTCCAAAACTTTCTCCTTGGTACTGTGTTGAAAGCTCTTTAAGTCAACAAAGCAACACTTAAGGTATTTGTCCTTCCTTTTCACACCTTTTATTATGACTTTTAGGGTAGTGAGATGTTCTATTGTTGCATGTTTTGGTCTAAAGCCTATTGTTTTGGTCTAAAGCCTTTACTTCATTTTCTTTAGGCCATCTACCAGTCTTCCTTTTCAAGAGTGTTAATAAAGCTTAGGTATCGAGATTGATGTCCTAATGCTCTTGGGATCTTGGTCCTATTATAAAATTGGAATGATTTTATTCAATTGTCAGTCTGAAGGGAACCTTGAGATTATAATTTTATCAAATTTAACTTTAACGATTTCGAGTACATCGTGGATCACTAGATTGGGCACCCATTTTGTGCAAAGCACAACATAAGCTTAATAGTTAAGTTATAGCCTCCATCTAGAACATATAATAAAAATGTTTTTTTTACCAACGTTGATTTTATGATACCTATCATAGGCTTGGCCATACCATCATGTCTTTTAATGTATGGTCGTACATCAATCCTTGGCAGTAGACAAAAAAATGTTCTGACTTGATAAATGTAAAATTAAAGTGATTTAGTTTTTTGCGTTCTCAATGATATAGCATACCATGTACAATTTGTAGACAACATGATTTGTAGACATATCTTTTAGCTAGTAAGAAAATAAACAACATGATAATGAAGTATACCAATAGATTTCACCCCAAAAGCGAAGTAGAATAAATTTTAAAAACCTAAAAACAATGTAGCATGCCATGTGCTATCAATTTGACGTAATTTAAAAACACTAAACTCGTAAAACTCGCAGATGATTTACTCGCAAAATGCCAAACCCCCTAATCTAGTGGTGCTGAGAGGATTGTCTCAACAAATTTTGCAAGTCTAATGTATTTTGATGCTTGTAGAATTCTTTTTGGAAGTCATACTATGAAATCATTTTGCAAAAAATAATCTTTTTCTGTTTTGTAAATATGGAACAAAATGTTCCATACCTGCATTTATGTTTTGGGAGTAGAGGTATTCCTAAGAACAAGCAATCTTATGCAGTGAAAGTTGTGGAGAAATAATCGAGGAGTTCTTAGACCGGTGCTTCTACCACTCTGGGCATTACAATGTGGAGGAGGACTTTGCTGAATTGGACAAAGCATTGCAACAACAAGAGGTAGTATCCTAGAGTACTTTTAAGTTGATATCAACATTGTCAGATCCAATTAGGTTCTCTATTACCTTATCACCATCTTGTAAGATGTATGTAATGATCCACGCTGATTTTAGAGTAATATTGAAATATAAATGAGAAACTCCTTGCACAAAATGCAAGTTAGACCTTTTCGGTTATGCCTTGAAAAAGTGCTTACAATTCTTAATATCTTGCAAGCAAGGAGTAGCACTATAAGTAAAAGAAGAAACTTCTTGTTTTCGTTAATGGAAGATGGGAAAACCCATCAGAGCACAATGGAATGCATGTAGAAAGTATAAAGGCCATAAGGCGAATTGAGATGATGTAAAGCAACTATAACAAAGCAAAAACGAACAAAGTAGATACTCAAAGCCTATTGCTTGATGCAAGTCACTAGCTAAGATATTTGCAAGTTTAGGTAGTGCAGGAAGCTGTGAAGCAGCGTTTTTGCAACCACGACACGTTGAAGTATTGCAAGTGCTTGAATGTGTTGTAAATTAGTAGAAACTTGTTGATGATAGTATGTCGTAATGATAGATGAAGATGAGGCACCGCATCCTTGGAATTTCATTGCAAAAAATCACAAGTTGATAGAAAATCATTGAATTTCTTATGCAGGATGACAATAAGCCCGCTCTTTTCTCTTGAGCTACATGAGAAGCAGCAACATCTTGGGTAGTGGAAGCTCGACAAAGGTCTAGTCGCGAAAGATAAAAGATAACTTCGTCCCCAAGAGTGCGAACCTCCTCACGTGAGAGAACAAGGTCAATTCGGTGATGAGATGATTGTGAATCAGACACAGGCAAGGTGTGTGCTTGCTCCTGAAGAACATTTAAAATTTGCATTTATGCGCAATAGCAAGTACATCGTGAATGGAATCATGAATCGTGATGCAATCTCCACCAGAAGGGCAACGCATAAGGTGTGTACCAAGAGAATGAAGAGGGTGATCACATGAACATTTTGTCAAACCCACTAATGTTGGACGAGAAAGCCTCAACATCAAGAGTAGTGACAAACAACTTTGAAGAAAGATGCAGGGGCGGAATAATAGGACGTGCAACAAGCGTCCCATTGAGTAGCAGGCGCATGACACCAAAGGAAATGTTCCTCTTGCAAATTTTCCCAATCTCTTGACATAAAGCAGTGAGTTCTATTACATGATTCATGGTGACCAACATCACCAATGTTACGACTCAGTCTAGTTCTGACATGACCTCGGCATGACCGGTCACTCATAGGGCTTGAGGCCAAGTTGGCAAGGGTCAGTGACCGGGAAGGGCATCGCTTCCAAGTGGGAACCGATGTATCACGAAATCCCGTGATCTGGTGAGACCGTCTGACAAGCTATCAGAGATGCGGTCGCGTAACCGTCGGGGCCCTAGCTGTTAGTGCTAGCCGGCAAGCAGTCGGGGTGACCAGTTGGTGTTATCGGTAATGACGGGGCATGGGGGTGGTATCCCGTGAGTCACTCACTATCCACAGGCCGCATGCAGTGTAAGCCAGGTGGCCTGATCAACCACTGGGGGGGTACCTCGTGTATGTTGACATGAATAGCAGGTAGTGGACTCAAGAGGGGGGATACCTATGGTTGGGAGGAGCATTCCACACACCGGCCTTCAGGAGTTGGGCAGCTTAGAGAGTTTTGGTTGTTCACAATTGGTATTAGAGCCTTTTCTAGCTCGTTCTAGAGAGAGAACAGCCCGTTCTAGAGAGAGAAAGTGAGAAAAAGCTTAATTTTTTCACCATAACTTGGTCTATAGTGCTCAGATTTGAGGGAGATCTGTCTCAGATCATTTCTAGTGGGCATTCGCTGTAGATCAGCAGGGATTCACGCTACAAATTTCAGATTTCAAAAAATTTCGAAGTTTTTGGAAGGCCAGCGCATTTTTTCTGAAGGTTTTTCGCTCATAACTCTCCGGAACTTTCTCAGATCCTGATCAGATTTTGGGAGCATGTTTCTAGCATCCATAGCGATCCTTTAGAGCCATCATACGCCGGTTTTGGAGCAGATTTGCCTCTGTTTCACCAAAAAGTCGGTTTCCAAGCAAAAAACAGGTCAAAATTTTGGATTGGGCATAACTTCTCCGACTTTCCTCCGGTTTCTGCTGTTAAGGGTGTAGATTTGGCCTAGTAGGAGGGCGACCTACTGCCAATTGACGGTTTGTGAAAAGCTTTTGCCGTTTGGAAGAAATTTGACGTCAAACAACCCGCTTTTTTCCTGATTTTTTTGACTTTTCAAGCCGATTTGGTGCCCAAAAAAGTTTTTTACCGACTTTTGTACCAGCATAGGACACAAGGGAAGTGCTACCTGTCCTTGGCTTTGTGTTTTTTCCCAGAGTTTTGTTACCTTCCAGTTGCTTTTCCTCTTTCAGTTCTAAATTGTGAATTAGTTGAAAATTTCCACATTTCACATTTCCTGAGTGATTCCTATACCATGGCTGAAGACAAAGTTGACATTCCCTCAAGCCCAGTTGAAGCCATGGAAACTCCTCCGCCTAGTCCTGGCAGCCGATTACCTAGTGCGCCTGTCACTGATCCTCCTCCCATACAAGAACGTATGCATGTGTTGGAGCAGTATATGACAGAGATGCGTACAATGATATTGTCGCTTGCCGGGGGCTTTCCCTCGTCTTCTTCTCAGCCTCCGCCTTTGTATCCTTCCCAGCTGCCCACTCGTTATCCTTCTTCTGATACACAAATGATCATTGATTTTCCTCCTGATAAAGATATAAAGCCCACAAAATATGCTGGTACAACTTCTTAGAGGACTACTGATGTTGTAGATCAGTGGTTGCACAAGTGGGAAGAGTATTTTGATTTGAAACGGGCACCCACCGATGAAGGCTGGCGTGTCCGTAAGGCAGCTTATCATTTTAATGACTTTGCTGACAGGTGGTGGCGCAAGTTGCTAAAATCACAGCAAGCCCCATTCACCTGGGTTGACTTCAAGTGCTGATTTTCGGGCGCAGTTCATTCCTCCTCATGAGCATGTGCGTGCGACGGATGCTTGGTTCCTGCATCGTCAGAGGTAGCACATGGTGCAGGAATATGCTGATCAGTATAGAGAGATGCTGATCAAGATACCAGAGGAGATTCCCGAGTGGCTGGTAGTCCACAAGTTCATATTTGGTCTTCGTGCAGAGTTGAGGCCTTCAGTTGTTAATGGCGGATGCAAAACCTTGGAAGAGGCTGTTGCTACGGCCCTCAACTTTGAAGGCAATGTTCGCAACAAGGCTGAATTTGGAGTGGCAAGTGTGCCCCAGAAGATGGGTTTGTGGAAGTCCGGCCAAGCTGGTCAGAGGGATTTCTCTCAGCAGGATCCTATCTAGATGCAGCAGACTTTGAAGCGAAAATCGACATCTCCTATGGCTCGTCGTGCTTACGACAAGTCACCACTTACTCTTGAGCAAAAGGATAAGGCCAAGAAAGAAGGCTTGTGTTTCTTTTGCCTTGGCAAACATTTGTTCAAAGATTGTCCTCAACGCACGGGCAAGAAGCTCCATGTTTTACAGCAGCGTCAAGAGGAGGGCAAGGATGAATCTATCCTGGATGATCTATTGGTCAGTGATGATGATGACGCTAGACGTGTCATGACTATTTCGGTGCGGAAAAGCTTGTTCCAGAGGCACCAGTTTGTTTTCTTTCCACCAAGGCGCAAGAGGCCTATCAGTTTCTAGATAGCGAACTGATACGGATGAGAGGGAAGCTGGAAGGTCATGATGTGCTTGTCCTATTTGACACCGACTCTTCCCATAATATTATCAACTCTCGTGTGGTGAAGAAGTTGCACTTGGCTACTGTTCCTTCGGATTACCGGTATACAGTTGAGATGCTAGATGGTAAGGGAACAGAGGTTTGGGATAGGAGAGTCTCTCAGGCATTGTTGTCCATTCAGCCCTATGCTGAGAAGTTAGACTTTGAGATCACCAAATTAGCTAAGTTTGATATTGTGCTTGTAAGCGGTGGCATGCGAGTAAGCAGCCCGCTATAGACTTTAAGACTCATGTATAGAGGGTAGCTCAGTTGACCCTGCCAAGGTGGTTGTGGTCAAGCAGTGGCCAAGACCGGCCGATATTCGTTAGTTGCAGTCTTTCTTAGGTTTTTGTAAGTTCTACCGACGGTTCATTAGGAACTACTCCTGGTTAGCTGCTCCTTTGACAGACCAGTTACGGGGGTTTAACACTGTGGTTGTTTGGGATGCTGAAGCACAACATAGTTTTGACCACTTGAAGGAGGCTGTGGCCACAACTCCAGTGCTCAAGATTGCTGATCCCAACAAGCCCTTTGACCTAGAGACGGATGCAAGTGGCATTGCCATAGGTGCAGTGTTAAGTCAAGAGGGTAGACCTGTTGCCTTTGAAAGTAGGAAATTGATGCCAGCACAACAGAGATATCCCATGCATGAGCAGGAGCTGTATTCGATCATACATGCGCTCAAGGTGTGGCGACATTACCTGTATGGCGCCGAATTTTACGTGTATATTGACCATCATACTTTGAAGTATTTTTGCACTCAGCCAGATTTGAGAGGCCACCAAGCTCGGTGGGTCGAGCTGATGCAAGAATTTCATTTGGAAATTCGCTTCCGAAGAGGGAAGGAAAATGTGGTCGCCGATGCACTATCTCGGATACTGCATCAGATGAGCTTTACTGTAGTTGACAGTGATCTCATGGAGGAGATCAAGAAGGCTTAGCAGGACGATCCACATTGTCAACGTGTGTGGCCTAAGGCGCGCCAGGTTTTTGATCATGCGGAAGAGTCAGTCGAGGCTGTCGCTCCCGTAGAGACACACATTGGGACTTATTTAACATACACCGTGAAGGTATGTTATTGAGAAATGGAAAAGTGTTCGTGCCAGACTTGAAGGACCTACGTCGTAGGATTCTTCATGAATGCCATGATAGTCCCTGCGCAGGGCACCCGGGTATTGATAGGACTATTGAGTTAGTCAGACGACATTATTTCTGGCCATGATTGCAGTGAGACGTCAGGGAGTACGTCCAGCATTGCACGGCTTGTCAAGTGAACAAGGCCGAGAGAGTAAGTCCTCCGGGCTTGCTCCACCCTTTAGAGATACCTACATGAAGGTGGGAAAGCATCTCTATGGACTTTATTGTTGGTCTACCCAAGACGCAGAAGGGATTTAATTCCATTATGGTAGTGGTAGACAGGTTCTCTAAGATGGCTCACTTCATCGCAACGACCACGAAGGTCACAGCTCCGCAAGTAGCCGAGTTGTTTAGTCAGGTTACATGGTCTTCCTAGGTCCATTGTCTCTGACAGGGATCCCAAGTTTACGGGAAATTTCTGGAGTGAGGTGTTCGCCAAGTTGGGAACACAGTTGCGGATGAGTAGTGCTGAGCATTTTCAGATGGATGGCCAGACAGAGAGAGTGAACCAGATCTTAGAGGATATGCTTAGAGCATATGTAAGTGGTACGCAAACAGACTGGATAAAGCATTTACCACTATTGGAGTTTGCGTATAATGATAAGAGACATGCATCCACGAGATTGAGTCCATTTGAACTCAATTATGGTTTTAGGCCATTGAGTCTTGCTACCATAGGCATTCCACAGAAGGTACCTAGCGCCGCAGAGTTTTTGACTCAGATGCAGCAGAGGCTAGAGATGGCACGGGATAACTTGTCCAGGGCAGAGAGTTATGCTCGTGAGAACTGTACCTACAGGGAATTTGAGATAGGAGATTGGGTATATTTACTAGTCCCTCCGAAGTCGAAGGTGCTACGCACAGGAAGGTGTGCCAAGATATCTCCTAGGTTTTGTGGACCATGGTTGATTATCAAGAAAGTTAGTGGTGTGGCTTATAAGCTACAGCTACCTGTGGGATGCAAGGTGCATCCGGTGTTTCATGTTAGCAAACTCAAGCGATGTTTGCACGATGGCGATAATCTGGTAGAAGGTCTAGTTTCTCTGGAGGACAAAGACACTACAGATTATGGGCCAGATAGAGTCCTAGATCGGAGAGAGCGACGATTGAGGAATCGTCTTCTCCGAGAGTATCTAGTGGCTTGGAAAGGGCATCCATTGTCTGATGCTACCTGGGAAACGCAACAGTGTTTGCAAAACTCTTACCCAGGATTTGTCATCGAGGACCGATGACTTGCCAGAAGAGGGAAGGATTGTTACGACTCAGTCTAGTTCTGACATGACCTCGGCATGACCGGTCACTCAGAGGGCCTGAGGCCAAGTTGGCAAGGGTCAGTGACCGGGAAGGGCATCGCTTCCAAGTGGGAACCGATGTATCACGAAATCCCGTGATCTGGTGAGACCGTCTGACAAGTTGTCAGGTCGCGTAACCGTCGGGGCCCTAGCTGTTAGTGCTAGCCGGCAAGCAGTCGGGGTGACCAGTTGGTGTCATCGGTAATGACGGGGCATGGGGGTGGTATCCCGTGAGTCACTCACTATTCACAGGTTGCATGCAGTGTGTACGCCAGGTGGCTTGATCAACCACTGGGGGGGTACCTCGTGTATGTTGACAGGAATAGCAGGTAGTGGACTCAAGAGGCGGGGTACCTATGGTTGGGAGGAGCATTCCACACACCGGCCTTCAGGAGTTGAGCAGCTTAGAGAGTTTTGGTTGTTCACAACCAACCTGAGGAGGTGGAGGCAAACACCACAGAAGGTAGAGGCATGCTAGGTTGTGGTATCACAAGTATTGGAAGCCAAACGAGACAAAGTTAAGGACAAAGCTCTTTGGTCGGCCAAGTGCAGAGCAAAGGGGATGTGTGCATACATAAAGACGAGGACGAGGCAAACCTAAGTGGAAGGCACTTAAAATATCAAGGGAGCAAGTCCAGGTCCAGACCGAATCCAGGTGGCGACGTGAGAGCAGGGTGAGGTGTAAGGTCTACATTGGTTAAGGCAAGCTGTTGACAAAAATTAGAGCAAGCATTTTGATGCGAGAAAGACCGACTCCTTCCACAAAAAGGCGACCACAACCTGAAAGGGATACGAGGGCAAGGGAAAGAAGACGGAAACTGAAGGAGAGGAAGAAACGTGTTGACGATGATGAGGTGGACAGTATGGCGCCACATGACCGGAGGAATCAAACACGGAATCTACAACATCACGGCGAGCCTCACGATGTGTGCATGAAGGGGAAGCATGGGGAGGTTGGTCTGAAGGCGAAGCAGGTCTCTTTTCTCCATGCCGAGTAGGAGGATTGATATCCATGACTGGTAGAGAAGAAGAAGATTCTCGACGAACCATATTGACAGTGAAAGAGTCTATCCTTAGAAACAAAGCTTGAAAGTAGCGTGATGCAAACGGAAAGGCTAAATCACATTGTAAAACACCCAAACAAGGTTGCATGACAAATTGAAAGGCTATATCACATTGTAAATCACCCAAACTAGGCTTCAATTCCACTTAACTTGGAAAAGCCTTAGACATAATTGATGGATCAGTGTCTTAGACCAAACTTGGCTGAGATTTTACTCCTAGAACTCACTGCGCAGAGGTCACTGAAATGCTGAAATAGAGGTTGCCGAAAATCAGTTACTGTAGAGATTGTTGGGACGGATCATATTCGCTAGCTGCCTAAGAGTAGGTACTTGTTGAACTCACTACTTATCACTGAGTTTGATGCCCTAACTTTCGATACCCTAACTATTTGGAAAATGATGTCTTGAGCACGAATCACCAAAGGCCACCAATAACCCATCAGAAAATTACAGTTTGCAGGTTAGCACTGGAAATTGCCTCAGAAACACCCATCTTTTGTTGGAAAAGAAAAGCTCTTACTGCTGCTAGGAACTTGCTGCTCTCCAGACTAGTGACTTGCAGGACTGGCTGTTTGAATTCTACAAGCAGATGTGCTGGTTTTCTGCAATCAAGTGCGCTGGGATTGATTAGAACTTGTGCCGGGATTTGCTAGAAGGGGGCCGTTGGTTTTGCTTAGTGAATTGCACATGTTTTAATGATTGACCGCTGAACCTGCAGGAGCAAATCACTGAAGTCTGTAAAAAAGTTGCATTGTATCGTGCTGGAAAATCGCACCAAAGTCTGCAAGAAATTGCCTATCTTAGAATTGATCAGGTGTGCCCCAATCGGCCTAATCAAGAGAGCGAAATGGCAGCAGCTCGCCAATAATGCCTATCTTAGGATTGATCCGGTGCACCCAAAATCTGCGTAACCATAGTGTGCCCAAATCCGCCTAAACCTTATCTAATGAGAATTTTCAATGTCCTTCGCATTGAATCACGTTTAGGGAGGAGGGAGCGGTTTCGTACACACGAAATTAAATGTGAAAAAAATAAATAAAAAAGATTCAGATATTTGAACCTGATCCCCCTGTTTGGGCAATACAAAGCTTGGTGAGTAGCCAATTGTGGCTTGATAGCCACCAGAGTGACTTTTCAACGAGTACTTGGTTTTTGCAGTTTTTTGGGATGCCAATTTCTTATTCAATAATTGTCCTGTATTTCTAGAACCTGCATTTGAATTGATTAATACTTTGCATCCTTTGTATGGTAGCTTGAGTGCACATGGGTGCCAACGTCTAGACTGTGGGGAGCAGCTCTCAAGGCTCATTCTGCACCACAAGGGATGCTGGACGGCCAGTTGGCATTCATACATGCACATTGCACACAAGTTGGAACCAAAGCTAGCGCTTGTCTCATGCTACATACCATGGGGACAAGGTTTTAGGAAACAACCACTAGGAGCATCTTGGCCATTAGTAACGAGGCTTTGTAGGCCATTTGAAGTGGTGTAGGGACCTTCCAACCTTGCCCGTCCATCAAACCCTCTTAAGCATGTTGCATGCTTGAAATCTTGAGTTCTGAGACAGGTTTATCTAGTAGCAGGAAGACAACATCAGGTCCTCTAGTAGCAGGAAGACAACATTAGTTCCTCTAGGAGTATAGTGACAAGTTCATACCACCATCTTCATTTGCCACACCTTCTGTCACCATTCAAGGGTCCTTGAGGCAACCTGCAAGATATTACATGGTAAGATTATCTATGGCAGCCACCATTCATGTTGGCCCTTGTAGATGACCCACAAGCATATGAGAGGAGCATGTTGGGGGCGCAGTAGCAGGAGATGAGGCCACCATCTGCAGGCTCCCCATCTGGAGTTTTCCTACGAGTTGGGTTCAAGCTGTAGACTTTGGCACAAATGTATGGTATGTCACAACCAGAGCAGCCACAGTTGCTATCTCATGTGGATGTCCTAACACCGCCTGGAAGCCCCTTTAAGTACAGATGGTGCCTGCTAAGCATCTTAGGTTTGCAGTAGGCAAGATCATGGATCGGCTTCATGTATTGAGAGGAGCATGGAATGGCTGACTGGTGGACAGTCATTTAAGTGAGGCCCATGCTCCTTTAAAACAGATGCATCACTGGGGAGTAGGGTGCATGCTTCTGAGTTCATCTTTGAGCATATATGAGCTGTTGCCTTGGAAGTTGACCTAGCCAATGTGGTGCAGCAGGTGGTTACTGACAGTGCCACCAGCTTGTAAGGTCATGCTCAAGGTGTCAATATGAGAGTTTTCCACGATCTTGTGGATATCATCTGCTGCCCATTGCTCCTCAGCATGACATACCTCACCAAGAATTGTGCAGTATCAAGGACGTCTTTCACCCAAAGAAGAGCTGGATTAATGTCATGACGAAAAGCAAAGACAAATTGGACTTTAGTCAACTTACTAGGTCCAAGGAGCTACTTATGCTTGAAAATTGAGAGCAAAATCAAGAGTCTCGACTCATCTATGAGTCGTGACCAATCAACACTCACGACATATAAAATCTTCAAACTTAAAGTTCAAGCAGTAAGTTTGTAATTACTAAATAGTTGCTACTAACTAGGGCATACCGCGATGTCCTCAATCAATAGGTCGATGCTGTGTGCAGCGCATGGAGTCCAAAAGATAGTCGGATAATTCTCCGTCACCAAGTCTCCCATGGCTTTGCAATTTGTCGCATTGTTAGTAATGATTTGCACAACCTTTTGAGCCCCCACCTCCTCGATCGCTTGCGTGATGTGTGTGTAGATGTACTCACCTATAAAGATTAAACAAATTGCAAAGAGCATTGAGACTAGCATCAGAGATTCATATTTTAATTGAGCAACGACTCACGAGCATCAAAAACTAAAATGATTAAAATTTTAATTACCAATGAGCAATGAGCATTGAAATCCAACAAATGTCATGAACTCGCTACTCACCTAAAACAATGGTGCCAGGTGTTGATGTGTTGATGGCTCTCAAGAACATGGTGCTCACATAGGAAGTGTTAGGGACCCAACTCCCTTGGGTCCCAAACCCAACTTGAAGCTAAACGTCGACTGGGCTTGTTGACTTGTCCAGTGACTCGTGGACCCACATGGTTGCCGTGTGTCGTGATCTAGGGTGTGTGCTTGGCTTGGAGACTCCTACCTTGGAGGTGTACAAGGAGAGGAGGTCTCACTTTACCATTCATTCTATCTACCTAGGAGAAGGTGGATGGTGAGCGCTTGTGCACAACCAGGATGTGAGCTAGCTAGGGCTGGGAGATGGTTGATTGCTTTGGATTGGATCTCGCTTGTTACAGGCCATAGGCCACGGCACGGAGGGTGGATCTGGAATGGATCCTACAGCAGGGATCGTGTGATGTTCGGTTCCTAGTAGGTAACCAGCACTTGGTGGTTTACGGTATAGTAGGATATAGTAGGATGTAACATTTGGTATCAGAGCCACCATATTCTGTGTACAGGTTGATCCATCCGTTATGGAAAATTGTAAGTATGAAGCAATCTGATTGTGGTTTTGTTGCAAAAACCTGGAATCGGCTTTTTTGGTCTTTTTTTTCCTCGATTTAAAAAAAAAAACGGTTGTAGCTGCCTGCGCGGTAGCGTGCTGGCAGGCAGCGTGCCCGCCTGTCTTGCGCGGTCTGTGCAGAGGTACGCGGCAGCGCGCGCGGCTGTGAGCACTGTCCATGTGGCTGTAGGGTGGGGTGGCGGACTGCTAAGTTGCCACCTCCTCTTACCTGCCTGTGTGGCGCTTATGTGGTGAGGGAGACAGCCATGTGGCAGGGAAATTGCTTCCATGAGGGAGAGGTACATCCCCATGCAAGTGGTTCCATGTGAAGAGGGAGTGGGTGGTGGATTGCTACCTATTCTCACATCTCTTTTTTGGTTGAATACAAATCATAGTGGCAGCCATGGACAATACCACTTTCATTGTGTGTAGACATCAAGCTTGAGTTTGTGAGTTCTTCTCTTGGAGTTGTAAGAGTCTTTTTCCTCTCTACTCCTTGTTTGTCTCTTCCTTTGTCAATACATGGATTCTAGTCTCTCTACTCAGCCTACATGTCCTCCTGTTGAGGCTATGGCAGCCGCTTCTTTCTACCTTAGATTCCGATATTTTGTGGTCGGCTATTAACAATGTATAGCAACAAATTGTTGATATGCAAGCAAGACATGCAAAGGATTAGCAGGAATTGAGGGAGCTAATGCATTTAAGGCAACTACTACACCAGCCTTTGTTTACACCTGAATTTTTTATTGGGGAAAAAAAAGACACCCTTGAAGTGGTCACGTCGTGGATTGATCGATGGAACTCACATTTTCCCATGCACGATTCTTCCGACGGCAACAAGATCAACCTGGCTATCATGTATTTGTGAGGTAAAGCTTTTACTTGATGGCAGGACTTGAGGGGTAAACCTGAAGCACCGAGGTTGTGGGAAGATTTTTGTAAGGCCTTCAAGGCCGCCTTCCTTCCTATCCTTGATGACTTCGACAGTATGCGACGATACAGTTGGGGAACCGGCCCCTTGATTAGTACTTGCAAGAATTTCAAGAGGTATATTCTCGTTTTGCTACTAGAATAGATCCCCTTTTGGTGAAATTGCATTTTATTCTAGGTTTGCGTAGCGATTATCTAGAGGTTAGGAGGATCTAGCCTCTTACCCTCGATGATGCTGTTCACTTTTGCTTCACCCGCATATATGATGATACTCGTATAGTGGCTAGGCTTGAGCCTGGTGTTCAACCCGAAGCAAAGGGTAATAAACCATTCTTTTCAAAGAAAGGAAAAGATAAGGCGAAGGAGGCATCTTTAGGTCCTAGTAAGTAGAAGAAAAGATCTACTATGGACCAGGAGACCTTTGCTAAAGCCAGAAGCAACAATCTATGCTTTAATTTGCATGGAGCCAGGTCATGTGGCAAAGAAATGCCTGAAGAAAAGGAGGCAAGCTAAAGGGGCTTCTTTTAAGATGCCAGGTAACTCTAGCATTTCTAGTATTGATCTTTCCTTTGCTAGTAATTGTGTGTGTGAGCATTGTTGTTTTAATACGGCGATTTTTGATTTCCACGACTTAATTCGAATGAATGGAGTCATTGGTGACCAAGCTGTCAGTGTTATTTGATAATGATTCTACACACACCTTCATTAACTCCAATTCGTTGCAGAAGCTAAAGGTGGAAACAAAGCAAAGTGACCACCGCTATGTTGTAAAGTTGGCTACGGGAGCAAAAAGCCAAGTATGGGACCGGATAGTCCCTCATCTGCCGATTCAGATACAAGCCTATAAGGATAATTTAGACTTTCATATCATGAATCTAGATGAAGTAGATGTTATACTTGGCAAGGAGTGGTTCTATGAGAGGAATGAGTCGTTAAAGATTAACTATGTATCTCACAGTTTGTCGTTCTTGCATAACGGCTCACTCATTAAATTCAATGGAAATGTGGATATTTCTAGCTTTAAAAAAAAAAAAAAATGGTTGAATGCATGAATATTGTGGAATGTGATTAATACATGTGTTGGTTGAAGGATTTCACTTATCATGAGGAATGCAATTTACGAAGTTATAACATGCAACTTGCATTAATATCTAATAACCTAAAAGAAGAAAATTCGTCGGAAGGTGAAGCCTTTAGGAGACTTTTAGACAAGAATTTAATGGCATTTTCTTTGAGCAGCTTCTTGAGGGTCTTCCCCCCTCTAGGGGAGTCGACCATGGTATTAAACTTCTTCATGGTAGCTTGCCTATATCTTTGTTTCCTACAACATGAGTGCTACTGAAGAGGGTGAGGTTTATAGACAATTGCAAAATTACTTAAAGATGGGCCATGTAAGGCCTAGTAAGTCCCCTTGGCAATAAAAACCGTTACCCCTTACCTCAAATGGATGAATTGGTTGATCAATTACATGGGCCAAAGTACTTCACCAAAATCGATTTGAGATCAAGGTATCATTAGATTCGAATAAAGAGTGAGGATGTGAAAAACACCGAGTTTAGGACCAGGTGTGGCCATTATGAATTTCTGGTTTTACCATTTGGCTTGACAAATGCTCACTTTCTAGCAGATGATGAACAAACATTCTTCGTCCATATCTGGGAAAGTTTGTCATAGTTTACTTGGATGATATTCTCATCTATAGTAAAACCTTAGAGGAGCTTCTCAAGACTATCTTAAAGTTACAGACAGGAGAAGCTCTTTGCCAAGGAATCCAAATGTGTCTTGTTCCAAAAGATATTGGTTCATCTCGGTCACATTATTTCGGACCATGGGTTGAATATTGACCCTAATAAGGTCCGTCAGGTTCGTGAATGGCAAATTTTTCAAACCATTCGGGAGGTTAAGTCCTTTTTGGGCTTTACGGGGTTTTTTCATAGATTTATCATGGGTTATGCAATAATTGCATTACCTTCGACAAATGTCCTCAAAGGGGCGAAAAGAACTAGCCGACACAATAAATACAGTCCTTCGGTTATTTGGATTGAAGAGATGAATCAAAGTTTTGAGAACTTCAATTATTGTGTGTCTAAAATGCCTACGTTACACATAGTGGATCTTAACAAGCCATATGTGCTTGAAACGGATGCCAGTGACTATGCCATAGGTGCATTCCTATATCAGGATGGTAGATCGGTTGCTTTTGAAAGCAAAAAGTTGGATCCTACTCAAAGGTGGTATTCCACCTATGATAAGCGACTTTTTGCAATCATTCATGCCGTAAAAATTTGAAGACATTATTTATTTGGATCTAAATTTACCATAGTATCTGACCATCAAGCATTAAAGTGCATTAATGATGCGGTTGATCTTAGGGGTCGTAAAGTCAGATGGTCGAAAATACTCCAAGAATTTCATTATGACATTGAGTACAGGAAGGGTACATATAATAATGTCGTGGATCCCTTAAGCCGGATTGGAGAGGTTAATTAGTTAAGCTTTTAAGGTTTTAAAGACCGGAAAATGTCCTCAGTTATCACCTCGTTATGTTGGGCCTTTCCAGATTGTAAAGAAACTCAATCGGAATGCCTATCAACTAGACCTTCCTCAGGGAATCAGAGTTCACCCTATTTTCCACATTAGTCGTTTAAAAGAATGATTGTGTGGAAAGGATGAATTGATTCTAGAGGATAAGCTAGTTCAGCTGGAGGACCTATCATCCTTTGAACCTTCGGAACCACTTGCCAGTGTTGATGTACGTCAACATGGACTCAAACCGGCAGGTAAGTGTGTATTTGGTTCGTTGGAAAGGAAGTTTCGAAGACTAGGACACTTGGGAAAAGGAGCGAGACCTTAGACTTAGATCCCAGATTTTTTTCCTTAGATAAAGAATCTTTTAAGGGGGAGGGAATGTTAGGGACCCAACAACTTGGGTCCCAAACCCAACTTGAAGCTGAAAGTCGACTGGGCCTGTTGACTTGTTCAGTGACTTGTGGACCCAAATGGTTGCCACGTGTCGTGATCTAGAGTGTGTGCTTGGCTTGGAGACTCCTACCTTGGAGGTATACAAGGAAAGGTCTCACTTTACCATTCATTCTACCTAGGAGATGGTGAGCACTTGTGCACAGCCAGGATGTGAGCTAGCTAGGGGTGTGTTACGAGACTGTAACTAGTGCCGAACCCTAGGGAACTCAGGGGGTTAGATACCACAGTCAGGGGCGTGTCCAGCGTACACGTCCAACAGGGCAAGACAGTGTGAGTAGTGTGCCCCGGCACGGACCATATCCATGGTGGGCCCAACACAGCCTAGGGACCCTGTCAGCAGGATGGGGCCCCACGTTGGGTCCCGACGTGTAGTCGGCCATGTTAGTGCCACGTGGCCGACACTTGGCAGTATGCATGCTACCAGTCCTCACACTGGGCTAGGAGGGGCTTACTCCATATCAGGGGGTAGGCAAGGTTGGGTGGATCAGTTAGTGTTTGCCCTACTGTGGTGTTTAGATCTCTAACAGCGGTATCAGAGCCATCTCCATCTTTGGGGAGTTTTAGTTGTCAGCAAGAGAGAAAGTTATCAGAGTGTATAGAACAATCTTCGGACTTCCAGAAAAGAGTGGGGGAGAGATATCACTGTAGTGACAGCTATCCATCGCTGCTTTTGCAGTAGAATGACTCGCTTTTTGGGCAGAATCTGAGTCAGATTTCAAGTACAGATCCATCGCTGTACTTTCAGTGTAACTAGTGGCAGTCTGAGCGGGACTTCAGGTCTGAAAAAAGTACAGGTCCATCGCTGTACTTGCAGAATCGAAACCTCTTTTTACGAGCAGATTTTGAGGACCAGATTGAAACCACAATCTGCGCTGGTCAGGAAAATAAGAATCTACAGATCCATCGCTGTATTTCAATGGCCTTTGGGGTGGATTTCTTTCTACCAGTGGTTTTTCCTCCACAAATCCCGAAATTCTGATCAATTTTTACCTTCAAATCTGTTTTTTGGGGAGCCACAGGGCCGCTAGCCTGACATCGAGGGTAGTGGGCAAGTGAATCAGATATTTCTTGCATTTTTCAGGCCCTGATTTCTGATTTTCCGGGGCAGCAGGTCTGTAATTCTACCAGCGAGGGGTTCTGACCCTGGAATCCAAGAAGTTTTGGCAATTTCGAGGAAGGATCAGGGAACCAGAGTGCATATCCACAGAAATCTGAGGAGGTTTTCTTGCTTCTCTCGTTGGAAATATAGTCCTGAGAAAAAGCTAAGTATCTTTTCCCTTCTTTTTACACAGTTGTAATTAGTCTTTTCGACTTTTAAGGAGGAACATCAGGCACTCTTTTTCTATTTCGGAAAATGACTTCTCAGGGACCTAATCAATCCCCGACAAGAGGCATTGATTAATTAGAAACGGAATCTCTGAGGTTCAATAAAGGGAAAGAACCCATGGAAGTGGAAGAACAGGACCAATTCGCCGAAGAACTCGACGATTTGGTTACCAAAGAGCAGTCCTCCACTGACCTCCACTTGGTAACAGAATTGGATGAATTGAAACTAGCTTTAGCCAATTTCAAATCCAGTGTGGAAGACTTGTTCGCCGAGCTCAAGAGTTTAATTTTGAGCTCACGAAAGGAAGTCTCCCTTCCACTTCCCAGTCGTCCCCTTCACCACTTCCATCAGCATCGGGTGAGCCTCTTCGGTCTCATCCCAATGTCTTTAAAGACTTAAAACCTCCTACTTTTATTGGGGAAGAGAAGGATAGAAATGCAGACATTTTACATACCTTCCTTAGCAAATGGAAGAACATACATGCTCTTAAACAGACCCCTGACCATTTGCAAGCAATCGAGGCCAGTCTTTCCTTAGGACCCATGGCCTACAAGTGGTGGTTAAACCTCCAGGAGATCGGGCAGACTCCCCGATCGTGGAAGGCTTTTAAAGAGGCTTTCTGAAGAGAGTTTCTACCGGAAAATGAACTTGATAGAACCTGGGAAAGAACAATAATGGACAAATCCTTAATACAGTATATCTCGCAGTATAGAGAAGCCATATTAAAAGTTAAAGAATATGGATGACTATTAGAAAGTCAGAGGGTTTGTCCATGGGCTTTGAGACAAATATAAAGTAGAGGTCCAGAGAAACTCGCCTACTACCTTAGAGCAAGCTCTTAGATATGCTCAAATCTATGATGATTTAGTAGGTAGGAAGAAGGCGAAACAACAATCTGAGCAGCCTACTCAAAAAGACTTTCAATTTAAAAAGAAATTTTAAAAAAGGAAGAAAGAAGATAAAGTTAAAAATGAAGCTCTTCAGAAACGTCCATCACTCATACAGCCCTTGAAACCAGAAGATTTTGAGAAAGCCAAACAAGAACGTTTGTGCTTTGTGTGTATGGGCAAGGATCACATAGTCAGAGAGTGTCCCAAGGGGCCATTTATTAAAAAAGATAAAAAAGATAAAAAACATGTAAGCTTCCCAAGTGACTCGGCAACTTCCGGGATAAAAGTGTTTCATGAAGATCATGAACACTGTTGCCAATTAAATCTGCAATGCTAGCGAGACCCTTCAGCTTTGGGCCGCATGACCTAGTACGCATGCATGGTAAGATTGGCAACCAGTCAGTAAGAGTCATGGTTGATGATGGGGCAACCCATAATTTCATCAACTACACCCTAGTTAAGAAGCTCAAACTTCCAGAGGTACCTAGTCAGCATAGGTAAATAGTTTCATTAGCTAAGGGTGAAGACAAGAAAATTTGGGAAACTATGGTAAGCAGTTTAAATCTTGATATTCAGGGGTATCAAGATGAAATTAACTTTCAGATAATGCACCTGGATCGTACAGACCTTGTTCTCGGGAGAGATTGGCTTTTCAGCTTAGGGCCTTCCCTCCATAGAAATTATCAGGAGAACTGTTGGATTTCTATCCTCTCCATCGCTATTCTCTGCTAATCCAGATCCATTCATTAAGCTGTTCTAAATATTAGTACAGTCGCATACTCTGCAGAAATACATTTGTTTCTTGACAGTCTGCAGAAATACAAAGGAATCGGTAATAGTGTTACCCGATAGTTCGGCCACCTCTACTTGGTCGGCCACCTTCTCTTTATCAGATATCATCAATTGTTCGGCCATACCTGATTGGTCGTTCATCCTAGACCATTTGTGGGCAGATTCTCTTATTCGGCCTATCTCGAACAATCGGCCGCAATTTAACTATCACATCACGACCGGACAAAATCAAATATTGTCAGACGACGACTGACAACAACATGTAGTGCCTGAACCTATTTGTAAACCACACATTAACCATTCTTTTAATTAGTTAGCCATGTGTATATATTTAGCAACTTATTAGTTGCTTGGTTAGCCGAATTCTCTATTTCTGAGAGTGCAATTGTCTTGTTCTTTCTCTCTGTTATCACAGAGTATTGTCTCAGAAAGAACGCCTCTCTATCTGCATTTAGACTGTATTTTCAACACGACTAATCTGTCATTGTTCAAGCAATTCAAGTTGTGTATGCTAAATGCTTATTCGTTTATTGTTAGATAGATTCATGCTCGGAAATAAAACTGCTCGTAGATTAAATTGTTTCATGTGACTAGTAGCACTGCTCGATCTGTCGTTCTAATAAACGTACCCAAACCGCTTCCGCAAAGCTAAATCTGATAAACAAGATAATTTGTGCATGGCTATGGAATCAGCTGTTTAGATCCAGCGACTTCGAAGCTGTAATCAAGTAAGACAGATCCCGATCTGTGTCTGAATTTGATAGACATAGTTGCATGTACCCCCGCTCGCTTCTCTATGTCGCGACGGGAACGGCTTCAAATTCCAACATGGTATTAGAGCATTACTACTCTGATCTCTGTACGCATTTAGAGCTGACATTATCAGAACGATCATTCTGACATAGTGTAGACAATAGCTATAATTGTTTTCAGTCACATTAATCTACTATCTGCATAACACTCACCCTGAAATTCCAAATGGATTTGCAACCATAGTCTGCTCTAATGGTAGACAAACTCGATGGTTCGAATTACCACCTATGGAACTTCAAGATGAGAGTGGTACTGATGGCCAAGGAACTCTGGGAGATAGTCGTTGGAACTGAACTACTTCCCACTGTCGATGAGCAAGCCATTTCCAAATGGAAGCTCAAGGATGGCAAGGCTTTCGCCTTGATCACTCTTAACATCTCCGACACACAGATTGGTCATATCAGAAAAGCCCAATCCTCGAAAGAAGCTTGGGATATATTAAGCACATTATACGAAGTGAGAGATGTCACTTCAAAGTTGCATCTGAGGAGAAAGTTCTTTTCACTTAGAATGTCAGATAATGATTCTGTTCAGAATCACATAAATGAATTTAAGACTCTATTAGAGCAGATGGCGGCAATAGGTTCAGTAGTCGAAGACTCTGACGCTGTTATGACCTTACTGTCTAGTTTGCCATCCTCTTATGAAAGCTGGGTGATGATGATAACCACAGACTTAGATATAACATTGTCCAGAGTCTTAATCATGCTGCTGCAGGAGGAGACAAGAAGGAATGGAGCATCCTCGTCCTCCATTAATGACTCACAGGCATTATTCTCGAAGAAGAACACCAGGAAGCAACAAAAGAAGAAAGTTGTCCGACAAACTGACAACAATCAGAAGCAGACACAGAAGACTCAGAATCAGCCACCTGCTCAAAACAAGAAGAGGCTCTTCTGTAGATATTGCAAGAGGGCAAACCATGAAATCCAGGACTGTCGAATCTTGAAGCTCAACAACGACAAGAGGAAGCAGCCGGACCAGCAAGCCTGACGACAAATTTGTTGGCTGTCAGTCGTATCATAGATTTAGGACATAGGGTAGAGTTTCAGACAGATTCTTGTCAAATTCTTGATAAAAGCAGGAGAGTTTTTGCACTCGGAAAGAGGCAAGGATATCTCTATGGGCTTAGTCATTGTAATACTGTGGCTGATCGTGCTTTAAGCAGTTCTACATCTATCAATAAAGAATTGATTTGGCATTATAGACTTGGTTACCTTAATCACATGTGAATAGGATACATGTCTAGACGTTCTTCAGTTCATGATTTAGACTATCGAATTTCGACCCTCCTGTTTGCCAAAGCTGCATCATAGGAAAGCAGACAAGAAGGCCATTTAAGTCTAATCAAGAACACATTTCTAAAGATCTGCTAGATCTTGTACATACAGATATATGTGGCCCAATGCAAACACCATCACTGCTTGGTGCAAAGTTCTTTATTACATTCATAGATGACTATTCCAAAAGAACTGTTGTATATATGTGGCCACATACAGAGATATGTGGCCCAATGCAAACACCATCACTGCTTGGTGCAAAGTTCTTTATTACATTCATAGATGACTATTCCAAAAGAGCTGTTGTATATTTTCTGAAGCACAAATCTGAGGCCTTCCAGTTCTTCAAGAAATACAAAGAAAATGTTGAGTTGCAGACAAGCAAAAGAATCAAAGCTCTTAGGAGCGACAATGGCGGCGAATACATATCAAATGAATTCAAGGATTATTGCTCAGCCAATGCCATTGAGCAACAGTCCGCTGCTTCCTATTCTCAACAGTGGAATGGACTGGCCGAAAGGAAGAACAAGACCTTAATTGAATCTGCCAAATGCATGATAACACATGCTTCGTTGCCTAAATCATTCTGGCAACATGCTGTTTCAACAGCAACCTACGTGCAGAATCGATGCATAACTAAAGGCCTTCCTACAACAACACTCCTTATGAAGTTTGGACAAGATTCAAACCTTCAATAAAACATTTGAGAGTATTCGGATGCACAACATATGCTCATGTCCCAAAGGACAACAAAAAGAAACTTGATGAGCATTCTTTCAAGACAACCTTTGTTGGTTATTGTGCTTCTAATGGAATGTATAGATTGTATAATATAGACACCTGTAAAGTTTTCACTAACAGGGATGTGACTTTCGTAGAAGATCAGTTTATTGATCTAAAGGGCAAGGACCAGATGCAGTCTACAATTTCTGCCCCGACAACTGAGTCTTCTTGGAAGACAATTTCTATTCTTTCTTGAAGTCACCCAATACAGTCCGATCCAGAAGAAGAAGAGGAAGTTGCAACTCAGGAGCAGCCGACTCAGCCAACACAAGATCGAATTTTGCAGCCAGAAACTTCAACCAGAAGATCAACAAGACTTTGAACTCAGCCTATCCGATACACTGATGAGTTCGCCCACTATTCCATTCAGGAGTCGACCACAGTTGAGGAAGCTTTATCACAAGCCGATTCAGATCTCTGGAAAGAAGCAATGGACAAGGAATACAACTCACTGCTGAGAAACAACACTTGGACTGTCACCGATCTGCCAGCAAACAGAAAGGTAATCGACTGCAAATGGATCTTCAAAATCAAATATAATGCAGATGGCAGTATCAACAGAAGGAAAGCTCGACTCGTGGTCAGCCCAGTCGTCAAGCATACCTCTATTCGGCTGCTCCTTTCTTATGCCATTCCTCAATGGAGTTATCGAGGAGGACATCTATATGATCCAGCCAGAAGGCTATATCCTCAATGGTCGAGAAGACCATGTATGCAAACTCCATAAAGCTTTGTATGGTTTGAAACAATCTTCCAGAGCATGGTTCCATCGTATCAACACGTGTCATCATCACACTTTATGTGGATGATACGTTGTTGTTCGGCAACAACATTGCTCTGACAAAGGATACAAAGAGGATGTTGTGATACATTATCAGTGAACGCCTTAAAGGGTTTTCCTGCCACATAATGTCTCCAATGCTCCACTGCTTGAACTACTGCGACCATTTCTTTTTCATGAGTTGGCCATCGTCGCTCTACGTCACTCAATTTCTTTGAGAAATATGCAACAGGTTTTACGTCTTGCATCAGCACGGCCCCAATAGCAAAATTCGACGCGTCTGTATGTATTTCAAAAGGTTTGCTAAAGTCCGGTAAGGCAAGGATGGGTTCTTGAGTGATCCGTCGTTTTAGTTCTTGGAACGCTGCTTCACATTCCGGTGTCCATGTCATCTTCAGATGAGTCTTGGTTTGCTCCAATAGTGGTGCCACAATTTTGCTAAATGTCTCAATGAATATCCTGTAAAAGTTACATAAGCCCACAAAGGATTTGATGCCATGAACAGTTTTAGGAGCCAGCCAATCCAAGATAGTCTTGATCTTCTTAGGGTCCATCCGAATTCGTCCGTAGCCTATAACGTGTCCAAGGACTCTGCAGAAATACGTTTGTTTTCTGACAGTCTGCAGAAATACAAGGGAGTTGGTAACAGTGTTACCCGATAGTTCGGCCACCTCTACTTGGTCGGCCACCTTCTCTTTGTCGGCTATCATCGATTGTTTGGCCATACCCGATTGGTCGTTCATCCTAGACCATTTGGGCAGATTCTCTTATTCGGCCTATCTCGAACAATCGGCCGCAATTTAACTATCAGCGTACCAATAAGTACACACATCACGACCGGACAAAATCAAATATTGTCCGACGGCGACTGACAACAGCGTGTAGTGCCTTAACCTATTTGTAAACCACAGATTAACCATTCTTTTAATTAGTTAGCCATGTGTATATATCCAACAACTTATCAGTTGCTCGGTTAGCCGAATTCTCTATCTGCTGAGAGCGCAATTGTCTTGTTCTTTCTCTCTGTTATCACAAAGTATTGTCTCAGAAAGAACGCTTCTCTATCTGCATTTCGACTGTATTTTCTACACGACTAATCTGTCATTGTTCTAGCAATTCAAGTTGTGTATGCTGAATGCTTTTTCGTTTTATTGTTAGATAGATTCATGCTCGGATAAAACTGTTCGTAGATTAAATTGTTTCATGTGACTGGTAGCACTGCTCGATCTGTCGTTCTAATAAACGTACCCAAACCGCTTCCGCAAAGCTAAATCTGATAAACCAGATAATTTGTGCATGGCTATGGAATCAACTGTTTAGATCCAGCGACTTCGAAGCTGTAATCAAGTAAGACAGAGCCCGATCTGTCTGAATTTGATAGACATAGTTGCATGTACTGAGGATTCCCCGCTCGCTTCTCTCTGTCGCGACGAGAACGACATCGAATCCCAACAAGAACACCCTCAGCTTTCAGCGTAATGGCAGAGAGATCTAGTTGTAGGGGGGGCATGATGTTCCCAACAGTCCTATGGTCTGCAGTTTAGAGCTCTGTCAGTTAATCGGGGATAGCGACCATCAGGTATTCTTATGTGACCTTCAGTTTATTCCAAAAGTTTCTATTTCTAGTTCTTTACAGCAGCAAGTAAATAAATTAGAAACTTTATTGTCTGTAATTAAAGATGTTTTTCTTGAAGATTTACCGCATGGTTTACCACCTAGCAGAGATGTAGATCATGTAATAAACCTAGTACCAGGTACAACACATGTTTCTAACCCTTCGTATCAGGTCAGCCGAACAGAGGATGAAGAAATAACTAGGCAGTTAACAGATTATTTTGGGAAAGGCCAAATTCAGACCAGTAGTTCACCATGGGCCTCACCAGTCCTTTTGGTGATAAAGGAGGGGTGCATGTGTCTTTGCGTAGATTACAAAGCCCTCAATAAGGTCACAATTAAAAATAGTACCCAATGCCTCGGGCAGACGAGTTGTTTGACCAACTCGACGGGGCTAAGTTTTTCAATAAAAATTGACCTTAGATTGGGATATCATCAAGGTCGTATAAAAACGGAAGATGTCCCGAAAACAGCTTTCAGGACTCGTCACAGTCATTATGAGTTTAAGGTGATGCCATTTGGGCTCACAAATGCTCCAACTACCTTTATGACCTTGATGAACAGTGTCCTCAGACCATACTTGGGTAAGTTTGTAGTCGTATTTTTAGATGACATCCTCGTCTACAGTAAAACGAGGAAGGAGCATCTTAAACACCTCAGAAAGGTGTTTTGACTGCTTAGAAAGCATAAGCTTTATTGCCAAGAAACCTAAGTGTGAATTCTTCGTTGAAGAAGTAGCTTATTTGGGTCACATTATCTCGGCAGATGGGATTAAGATGGACCCCAATAAGGTTAAAGCCATACTCAGTTGGCTGAGATCTCAGAATATTTTAGAGTTACAGATTTTTCTAGGTTTGGCAGGATATTACAGACGATTTGTCAAAGAATATGCTCAGATAGCAGTTCCTATGACAAATCTTCTTAAGGGGAAGGGAAAGGAGTTCAATTGGGAGTCCGCATAGCAAGAGAGCTTTGATGCTCTCAAAACAGCCTTAGCTACTGCACCAGTTCTAAAAGTCGTCGACCCCAATCAGCCATTTGTGGTCGAAACAGATGCCAGCGACTTTGTGGTTGGTGCTGTACTAACTCAGAATGGACGACCAGTTGCGTTCGAGAGTAAAAAGCTCGAACCAGCACAAACTAGGCAAGCAGGAGCCTTCGCTAGATGGATGGGGAGGTCACAACGGTAGAAGAGTCTTCTGATAGCCACATCTGCCCTATGCTTGTTGTCACCCTGAAATGACTGCACATAATACTCTCTACCAGTAACACCTCTTTGTGGAGGTCTAGAAGTAGAGGGGCCAGCTACATCTACATGTGGTGTAGATGTGCCAGCCTCTGTCTCATCCTGACCTGAGGTGGATGCATGATGCCTAGCAGCTGATCCTATTGCAACGACAGAAATCGAAAAACATTTAATCACTAAAGTCTACAAGTGACAATCACTTTCATCCTGCACATTGCAAAATTCAGAATTCAAAAGCAAAAGTTGAAAGAATTAGATAACAAGTGTATGATGCTCACCTACAATGACCATCGGAGGAATGATCTCCTCTCTCTAAATCGCTTCTGGACTTGCAATCGTGCTCTATAGCCCTGGGGGTGCCTGTGGGCATGCTCCAATCTCATAGCCACACAAACAAAGGAGGTGTGCTCGAATATGCACTGGACTGCCTGTGTAGCTCACGCGACAATGACTAACTCTCAACTCCTAACTCTAAAGTCTCAACTCCTAACTCTCAAGTTTCAACGCCTAACTCTCCTAACTTCTAACACTCCTCTCACATCTATTACCTAAGTTCTAACTCTAAACTCTTAACACTCCTGAGTCCTAACAACTCTACTAACTTCTAACTAAAACTAAATTTACAGTTTCACACACACACCTCTTGCCTAAACTCACACATACACACCTCCTCCTCCTATTGTCTCTCAAAGAATCTCCTAACTCCAAGCTCTAGCCTCTCTCCATTCACCTAACAGTAGTGGCTAATACTACTAAACACCTAAGTTTTAACTTCTCCCTAACTCCTATTCTAATTTCTCTCCTTCAAAATGCATTTAGCAATCACGATTAACCTAAGTTCTAGCACATTGCACATTCACCATAAATGCCATTTTCTCTCTCCTATAAGCTCTTTCCTCTCAAGGCTATCTCTTCTCTCCTCTCCTTTCTCCTCTTCTTACCCGTTTCTCCCTGTCCGCAACGTTCTCCCTTTGAAAGAGGCAAAAATAGTCATATAAACCGAATTGCGATTGAATCGGGCCTGGGCTGTAGCAAAAAAAATTCCAGTCCGATACTTTCTGATTCGAATCCGGACCTGCCGATTCTTTGATGAATCATGATTCGTGAGCCAACTAATCTCGATTCGTGGAAACACTTGTGACATCATCTGTCAACATGTTAGTTGGTAATTTGCTCATCTATTAATTATCACAGATAAAAATAAATTTGATAACTTGATAAGTGTTTTACTTCTAATTTTCAGACAGGAGGCTGTTGATTACTTTCTACATTGCACAATGCATAGACTCCAAAGGTGCATTAAATCTCACACACTACAAAAAAATACTCACTTCTGCCATAACTGAAGGTGAGGAATAAATAACACAAAAAAAAAATCTAAAAAGGAACATCCGTTTCAAAATGGCAGACACCTTCTCGAAACACGTTCCAAAACGGGACCTTAAACATTATATGTTTTTTTGAAACATTCCCAATTTACTATTCAGACTAAGCTAAAAGAATAATAATCCTTGAGTATGGTTTATATTATGTTCTTCAGACTAAGGTGAAAAAAAATGAAGTCCTTGATAGGCTATATTTTTCAGACTAAGGTGCAAGAATATGAATCAAGGGTTCATTTGTTTCTATCTTGGCAAAACAAAGCTGATAGATTAATCTATGTTTGTCAGAATAAGCTGAAAGCATATGAATCACTCATTAGCGTATAGTCTATGTTTGCTTTTGTTTTTGTTGAATGTTTTCCAAGTACAGAGTGGCCTCCTCCTGATGTCTAATTGCTTCAGAGAAGGTGTGGGTTTTGATGTGCTACCAATCAGAGTACTCAGTGCTTGGCTTTTGCAATATATACCAACTTCTTATTCTTCCTTTTCTGAAGATATCCGCCTATGAATTATCAGTACTTTTTATCCAAGTGAAATGAAACACTTTCCAATGAAAATGCCATGCTCTGAAAGACTTGATTATATACCTGCTTATGGAGTTTTCGTTCCTATGTATGGATATGCACTGCGTGCTATTGAGCAGCAAGTGATCCCTAGCTTATGGATATCTTCACAATTTACATTCTGTAGGGTGGCAGAGTGGCAAACCGCCTGTTCTACCTGTCTATTCCACCGGATGTATTTGTTGATGTCGTAAGATGTGCTAGCAAATGCGCTTCTTCTTTGAAAGGATGGATGCGCATGATTGTCGAAAAGCCCTTTGGTCGAGATTTAGAATCTTCAGCAGAATTGACAAGAGACCTGAAGCAATATCTCTCTGAGGAACAAATATTCCGGTAAGTTTTTATAATTTGGTAACTTTTGTTGTCCAAAAGGGATCATATTCATCACTACATTTAGCTGCCCTTCTTCTGCGAGTAGCATCCTGACAGCATGCTTAAGCTTTTTTTAGCATGACTTTATGCTCCGGCAGTAAGATTCCTTGTATGTCAGTAGCTAGTTGTTTATTTCTTAAGCTTGTTTTTTTTCGTCTGCAGGATAGACCATTACTTGGGAAAAGAGCTTGTGGAAGACCTCTCAGTTCTAAGGTTTTCGAACCTTATTTTTGAGCCTTTGTGGTCCCGGCAGTACATAAGAAACGTGCAGATTCTCTTTTCAGAAGATTTTGGCACAGAAGGACGAGGAGGGTGAGTCTTTTTTCTTGAATCTGTATAATCTGTAGCTTTAAATTTATGAAGGTTTTATGCTCTACTCATTAACTATGATGTAATTTTCTTGTCACTATATTGACAGATACTTTGACAACTATGGCATCATACGAGACATAATGCAGAATCACCTTCTTCAGATTTTGGCCCTGTTTGCTATGGAGCCACCAGTCAGTATGAATGCGGAGGATATAAGGAACGAGAAGGTTAGTTTTGATAAATACATTCTTATTATTCATATCAAAGGATATAAGTTCACTCAATAATGTCAAATTTATATCAGATAGCACTGCCCATGCACTGTGTTCTAAATATTGATTCTTAATATTTGCGATGTTTTTCATACTGATGGTGCTTCAAAGAATCATCTATCAGAGAATTTTATTCTTAAAACCAGCAAATTCCTTGCAGGTGAAAGTTCTGCGATCAATGAGGCCTTTGCAGCTCGAGGATGTTGTCGTTGGGCAATACAAAAGTCATGTTAAGGGAGGGATAAAGTATCCTGGCTATACAGATGATAAGACTGTTCCTAGTAACAGTATCACGCCTACATTTGCAGCTGCAGCCCTTTTCATTGATAATGCCCGATGGGATGGGGTACCATTTCTCATGAAAGCTGGAAAAGCTCTGCATAATAGGAGGTATGGTCTAACTCAATTGCACTTTGATTTGTCTACTCTAAAAGCAATAGTAAGTTTGTTTGGGAAAGTTTAGCCATCTTTACTGACGATGCCCTATGAAATGGGGGTATCATGTAGTATGAAAGCCTCAAGTTTCTAGTGTCATGCACTATTAGATTCAATAGATTGTGCAGAGTAGCGATATGCCGTTTTTGAGTTGTACATATAAAGAGATGCTGCATAAGCTCACATGCTTTTGTTTTGAGGTTAAAACTTTAATGAAAATCACTCTTGCATGCTTAAGGAGAACAGATACAACCATGTCTTAGTTACCTTCTTGGGGGGTCAAATAATTCTGGGAAAAATATTCTAGGTTGTCCTTAAGGAAAGCAAGTCATGAATGCTTTTCAGAATTTCTGTTTCATTTTTTGTTGACTACTTGGATAGAGATTCCTAGTAAGATAATACAATCATTTGCTTGGCTCTAGAAATTTCTGGCTTCTCAATTATGCTTTACCATCGCTTTTCTCGGTCAATTTAAATTGTGTATTGTCAGTAAAGTGTCATTCCCATTGCAGAGCTGAGGTAAGGGTGCAGTTTAGACATGTACCAGGGAACCTTTTCAAAAGGAGCTTTGGCATGGATCTAGATCAAGCAACCAATGAACTTGTTATTCGTGTACAACCAGATGAAGCTATATACTTAAAAATCAACAACAAAGTTCCTGGCTTAGGAATGAGGTTGGATCACATCAATTTGAACTTGCTCTATGCAGACCGGTATGTTGCTACTGCCTATCTTCTTCTGAAGCTTCTATTTGGGCTTGGTGCAGATTATTGATGTCATGATCGTTTCAGTGCATGATTGCTCATCAGTCAATGAATGCAGGTCATCTTTTGCTGTTGAGGAATACTCTAAATTTACTTGGAAACATTGTTATTCATTCATGAACATGCCATGTAGGTACTCACGAGAAATTCCTGATGCGTATGAGCGTTTACTTCTGGATGCAATTGAAGGGGAGCGTCGACTATTTATCAGAAGTGACGAATTAGATGCTGCATGGTCCATTTTCACTCCTTTGCTGAAGGCATTAGAAGTAAGGAGGGTGGCGCCTGAGCTGTACCCTTATGGCAGCCGCGGACCGACTGGTGCCCATTATTTGGCAGCAAAATATCATGTAAGGTGGGGTGATGTCGGTTCAGAGCCTCAGAATGCTCAAGCGTGATCAGAAATGAATCATTTCGTAATACCATTCCCTTGTACATTTAAAAAAGTACCAACTTTTTAGAGTTGTCAATAACACCTTTGGAAATGGAAAAAGAAGCATTGTTCTTTGCTTGAATATGAAAGTTGGTCAATGACATAGGTTCATACTTGAATTAGGAAATTTAAACTCGAGCTAGGCAACAGGCCTTCGTTTGAGAATTGAAATTGCCAATGAGCTGTATTGAGGCAGGCACACCTAGAGGATGGCTATTGGGCATGGTGCCATCCAGAAAAGTTTTGTAGGATTTTGGCAATACCTCATGCATCAAATAGTCTTTTGCCAAATTGACAATGGCTAGTAGTGATTTAAATCTTACGAGTTGAAAAGGAAGCCTTCATTTCATGAAAGGTTTTGAGTTTTTACGCTATTTCATCTAGCAGAATAAGTTGATAGTTTTGATAGTGGTGGTGAGCACTACTTGGTTGTTGTTTCACATGTATGTTTCAATTTTATTCAAAAAATCAACAAAGCGTGTATTGAAAGAGTCATGTTAGTCAGACTGGTATAGTTGGCACTTATATGTCGAAGAGTGTCTTAAACACTTCTATTATTGAATTGCTTTATATACACGGGTATGCACGAGCAAGTTGACCATTAGTATTGTTGCATGTCAATGGGAAGCTATTGGTGTCTTAAGCATGGAGTGAGGAAGTTTATGCTTAGAGGCAAAAAAAACTTTGCCGATGTGTGCTAAAAGTGTCCATCTTCTGCTCTTTAATAATTTCTGACTCATCTAACTTTAAGTCCTATGACTATTTTACCACTCACCTTTTTCAAAGGTTATATCATAGAATGTAGTCATGTATCTCGGTAATTGATTTACATCAACAAAAAAGTTGTTTGAAGAATTATACGATATTGATCTTCCTTTAGTCTCTTTTGCTTAAAGTGATAGGGTTTTGACATTTTGCAAGCAAATTTTTTGTGAGTTTTTTTTACCCTTGATCCAACAAAATGGTAGCACATGGTGTGTTACTCTTTTTATGACCCTACATGATTTTTTATAAATAAGAATTGTGGTTTGATACATAGTTACAATCCATCAACTTCTAGATAGGTCATCACAAAATACTTTGTTACTCTTTAAATATAGGTTTATTTTGATCAAGAAAAAATGTTCATGAAGTTGTAAAAGCTAGCATGCGGGCGTGTTCGCCTACAAATTTTTTATTTCAAGACAATGAATTTATTTTTATGAAGCTTTTTGAAAAAAATCGTTAGGAAATTTTTTTTGGTAACAAAATTTAGCATGAGGGGGGAATAGTTAAAAGAAAATAAAGAAAAAATGAAATGAACGGTGAAAAACAAAAAATAAAAGTGAGTCCCTTGATGCTTTTTGTAGACTTGTCTTTTTTTTTTTTGAAAGATGAGATACAGAAGATAGATACATGTTTCATGGAGCCTGCTCGAGTTGCTTTCCCTTTGTATCTTTGGCATCTTGGATCTGACGGTGGATTTGCGTGACCACACGAACGAATCAAGACCACAATGAGTTGCATTGTATGGATTGCGAGCAGATTGGGCCAAATGATGGGTGATTATTTTTTATGATATCTATTGTATATCATCGTTCCAACCTCGCTATATTGACGAAAGATGTTGCGGATAGGTGATGGTAGGTCCGGTATAGATTTGATCCTCGATTGCTGTCGTCTTAAAGGCTTTATTCGGATTGAAGCAGAACTCGCCGAAATACATTTTTCACCTAGTATCTACCTTTGCGGCGGTCAGAAGAGTCTCCACGTTATAGTAGGCTTCCAAAACGATTGGATCTGGAGAATTAGCCGCATCGGTCATGAACTGATTGAGGGCCTTGGTGAGGTTGACCATTGTTTTCCAACCCTGTTCGGACTTTATTATTGGCCAATTGTAGGCCCCGATGCTAGGAATCTTCAAAGCCGTCCATACTCTTCTCCTGGGTAATGGGCGATATGCAGGGTCTGTCCAAGTGCCATCGGAGCTGTGAGATATTCTTTTATGAGCTTCGGGCTGCGCAAGAGTACCGCCTTCCTGCATTCTGGTTGAGGATGCAAAAGGGATAGGACATCGGCTGGTTTCTTCTTTAGAAGCTCTATGAACTTGCTTGGCAATTTGTAGTTGCCTCTTGTCTTGACATTTGGATACTTTTTGACAAAGAGGGCTGGCTACTCTGAATCATGTACTGAAAGATCTTATGGTACTAGTGCTTGTGTACTACCACAGGATCGAGTGTCGTCAGTGTGAGGAGGAACGATGGAGGTGGATGTACGATCTACTTTGGGGAGGGATGAGATGATAGGAGGTGAAGAGGCAACATGAGGTGAAATGGCGCGAGGTGGTGAAGTGCCGCGATGAGGAGAGGCGATCTTGAACTCCGACATGTTTGGATCGATTTGGAGGGTGGAGGAGGTGGTTTCAGCCTGTGTGACATATTAAAAATCTTGGTCGAAGGTGCGGTCTCCGCCAATTTGGAGGTCAAAATGAGGGAACATGAGTTGGAGTTGTTGGTAGTCGATGATCTACATCTAGATATAAAAAGCCTTTTCAAGTTGTACATTTGGATATTCATGGAATTACTACAACTAGCAATAGTGGAGCTAAGAGGTATGTAACTTTCATTGATGATTTTAGTAGGTTTGTTGGATCAATCTACTAACGAGCAAAGATGAAGTGTATGATGTCTTTGTTAAGTTCAAGAATGCAAGGGAGAACCAATTTTTCAAAAGGATCAAGTGCTTAAGGAGTGACAATGGTGGTGAGTACATGTCTACCAAGTTCAAGGCCTTTTGTGATGAGCATGGGATCAAGGAGTATACAACACCAAGGACCCCACAACAAAATGGAGTGGTTGAAAGGAGGAATAGGACTTTATGTGAAAGTTAAGTGCTAATCTTGATAAACCATTTTGGGATCAAGCTTTGTTATGTGCCAATTTCTTGTGCAATAGGTGGCCAAGTGCTATTTTGGATAGGACACCTTTTGAGATGCTATTCAAGAGGAGGCCGAGTATCAACTTTCTAAGAACTTTTGGATGCACATGCTATGTCAACATTACTCTTGATGATAGGACCAAGGAGGATCCATCTTCAGGGAAAGGTATTTTTGTTGGATATAGTGAGGTGAGTAAAGTTTTGCTAATTCTTTCTTCCCTCTCGTCTATACCCCTTTTCACCTTCTTTCGCAATGGTTTCACATTGCCACGCACGCCAACGCCAAAGCCATACGCGAGTGCCAAGGGACTGACACCAAATTCACAATGGGGGCATGTTCGAAGATAATTGTGAAAATTCTTCTATCGGATTCTAGATACTAAAAGAGCCTAACTAATATCAAGTGACGGAGTTGAGCCACCAATGTACGTTAAAGAGCGTCGACAAATCACCAAGAAGGAGTTCTAGAATCCATATGTACCAAGAATGCCAATGTAAGAGAAGTCGACAAGTCGTGGACCGGCCAATGAGCAGAAACAAAGCCCAGCGTCTCACCAACATATTTTGCGACGATGGGAATAAAAGCATGGCCGAGTCGGCATAAAGACCTAGATCTACCTGTAATGCAATGTCAGACACCCGTAGAAGGTGAAATGTACTTGTAAGCCTATGGCGTGAGAAATAAAAGTAGATCAATGCTCTATTGGGTCTAAAATGAGAAAAGGACCCAAGTAGTTAAAATGCAATTTAGTTTAAAACTTTTTATGAAGTCAAGTTCTTATGGCACATGGTTTTTGGGTGAACCAAAAACCCTAACCCTAGCTTTGTCTATAAAGAGGGATGTGACACCATTTTGTAATCACTTTTCCTTGAGAGAGAGAGAGAGAGAGAGAGAGAGAGAGAGAGAGAGAGAGAGAATCTCCTCCAACCATTCTTGCTTTTTGTGAAGTCCTCTTATTTTCTTGTGTATGATTGATTGTGAATGATGAATGCTTGTTTGTTGTTGTTAATCATGCTATCACATTCTTGAATGATTATTAGCATTTGTCTTCATCCAACTAATCCACAAAATCACACTCAAGCAAAATAGGTGTTAGAAATCCTCTTTGGAAGAGATAATTAGGATCCATTAGGTAGGTTTCCTTTCCATTGTTCACCTCCCCTTGAGAAGATCTAGAGCTAATGATGCCTAGATAAGCCAAGAAACCAAGATCCAAGAAGTGGATCTACCAAAACCAAAACCACGAAAAGAGAAAAAGACAAGAGAGATTTGCCTTCTTGATTGCACTGATTAGGGAGGCACAGAAAGTGTCCAACAAGTGGAGATGTACTCTCCACCATTATCACTTCTCAATACTTTGATATTAGTATTAAGTTGATTCTCAACAAGAGTTTTGAACTTAATAAAGAAATCAAACACCTTACTTTTGAAAACCATAAGGTCAATCCAAGTATATCTAGAGTAGTCATCTATAAAAGATACATATATCATTGCACCTCCATTAGATGCTTGAGAAAATGACTGCACATTGGAATGAATAAGTTCAAGTGGTTTGGAAGCTCTAGTAGAAGAATTAGAAAAAGGTAGCTTGTGAGCCTTGAGAGGCTACAAGCCTCATAAAACTTTCCACACTTTGACATTGACTTTGAAAGGCCAAGTGCAAGCTCCTTTGTGCATAATATCTCCATTGATGTGAAGTTGGGATGCCCCAACCTCTTGTGCCAAAGCTCCACTTGTGTAAGCTCGTCCTTATCCATGTTCACATTCCAGAAAATACATTAGCATTCAACTTGAACACACTCTCTTTTTTGAATCCCTTTGCAATGCAAGTATCGTTCATCATGATTGAGCAAACACCATTTTTGAAATAGACATCTAAACCATTATCCATTAGTTGTCCAGCACTAAGCAAGTTCTTAGTAAGATTTGAAACATAGAGTACATTTTCAAGATCCAATCTTTTAGAGGATCCAAGACAAAGGATTAGTTCCATCTATTCTACATTCTTGATCACTTGCTGTTAGATTGGAATTTTTAGAACCTACAAAAGGTAGAAGGGATGAGAGAAAGTCCTTTTGGAAAGTCATTAGCACCACTATCTATCCACCATGTGTCATTTTCCTCTTGCTTGTTGGTGTAGATGCCATTAAGGATGAATCACCTTCATTGTCCTCCTCCTCAAGAGTGAGATTTTCTTGCTTGCTCTCCCTTTGTTCTTCTTTAATCACTCGGATGCAAAGTGTCCTTTCTTTCCACAAAAGAAGCACTTTAACTTGGATTTATCTCTCTTGCCTCCTGCTTTAGAACTTGATGTTTGATCATCACTCTTGACCTCCTTGTTGTGGGTCTTTGGTTGATTTAGTCTTCATCTTGCCTTTGCTTGAGAAGTTTGTCTTCTCATCTCCATCATGTAGCTTCAAGGAACCAATCCTATTCCTCGCATGTTCGATAATACTCTCCTCGGCTACAAGCACACTATGTAGCTTGTTAATTGAAGGTAAGCATTCTTGTATGGCAAAACTTTGTACTAAATTGGAGAACTCATCTACAAGACCATTTAGGATAATTTGTACATATTCTTCATCTTGGATTCTTTCACTAATAGTGGAAAGCTTTTTATTGAGTGATTTGATTATCAAGACATAATCTTGAACACTCTCTTCACTACCTCTAATGACTTGAAGTACTTTGTTAAGAACTCTCTTCACTACCTCTAATGCCTTGAAGTACTTTGTTTCTCAACATTAGCACTCTGATTCATAGATCCTTTTCAAGGAGTCCCAAGCCTCCTTGGCCGAGGCACATGTAGCTACTTCTTTTAGAAACTCATTAGTAACATTCATTTTAATACAATGCAATGCTAGCCTTGTCTTGTATCTCACTTGTTTTTTTGCACCTTGAGGCTCTTCCTCCTCACCAATGACAAGATCAAAGAGATCTTGGAGCACTAAAAGTGACTCCATTCTAACTTTTCAAATTGAATAGTTACTAGAATTGAGCCTCTCACTAGCTTCAAGAAGGTATGCACCAATGGATGCCATCTTGCTAGATTCAAGTACTCTTAGGTACACTTAGGCTCTCCCTACTCTCTTTCTCATGATCTAGCCTCAAAGGCAACTCTCTTGAATCACTCAAAACTCAAGAAGCAAGATTCTGAATGATCTTAAATTCAAAAAAGAACTTAGGAATAAAATTCTATTTCACTATTCACTTGATTGTCTAGATTTGACATTTGGAAGAGCTCGATGTTGATTTCACACATGTGGATTGTCCACAACATGTACTTGTGATCTCCTAAGGTGTGTAGATGCATCAAGATCAAGACTAGATTGAGATTCAAGATCAATCTTAGATCCTATGGCAAAAACACACTACTACATGCATTCAATCACTTCCAACTCTCACTCACATGTGTGGGAAGTATTCAAAAAATATTCTAAGTAAAAACAAGTTGCTCTCCTCGGGTAGAGAGAGAAAAACCATCATGAGCTCTTGGGTAGAGAGAGAAAGCTAGAAATTCAATGACACTCAAAATCCACACAATCACCAAATCAATTAGATCCAAAATGAGGAGTACAATGATACTAGTAGATCCACGAGCTACCACTATGCTTAACTATGATTGGACCACACTTTGTCACCTCTTAATCCTATTGGACCATTGATCCATGCACCTCTTAATTCTATTGGACTATATTCAAGCACACCTCAAATTCCTATTGGACCTCACATGGTTCCACCTCTAAATCCTATTGGACCTCTTAGAATTCATCAAACAAAGGTATTACACTTGTCTACACTCTAATTGGCATGAGTTTAGCCTCTTACTCTATTTTGGCTCAATAGTTGCATTACAAGTGGAAATGCATAATTTGCCATCTATGCCATATTTGTTCTTATCAACATCCTACACCTAGATGCTTGATGTAAAAAACATAAGACCCCTATATCTAACATAGATAATCTTTTTCAATTCTTCACACTCCTCCTAAAAAATTATCTATGAAGATTTAAGTATTGATCTTAATATAACTCCAAGATTAGATCTATGCTTGATGAAAGCACTTTTGCTCAAAGGCTTGGTGAGTAGATCGGCAATACAAGAGGACGAGTTGACATGCTCCAAATAGATTTCTCCTCCAATAAGCTTTTCTCTCACAAAATGGTGTGCCACTTCTATATTCTTGCTTCTTGCATGAAATATGAGATTATTGGCAAGAGCTTGGGCCGAGATATTATCACACTTGATCATTGGTAGATCATCTTCCTTGATGCACTTTAGCTCCAATAATAATCTCTTGATCCAAAGCACCTCTTTGGTGGTTGTAGTGAGTGCTTTGTACTCGGCCTCACATGAAGAGAGAGATATAGTATCTTGCTTTTTGGAAAGCCAAGATTTTAGATTGCCTCCAAGAAAGATAGTGTATGCACTAATAGACTTTCAATCCATCTTCACTTGCAAAGTCCGAATCCGAGTAGCCAACAATGGATAGATCTTCACTTTTATAAAATAGACCATAATCACAAGATGAAGATACATACCTTAGAATCCTCCTGGCCATCTTCCAATGATGGATCTTAGGATCTTGCATAAATTGACTCAATTTGTGCACACAAAAACTTAGATCGGGCCTAGTAATGGTAAGCCAAATCAAGGAGCCTACAAGACTCCTAAAAAGTGTGATGTCCTCAAAGGATCTTTCATCACCTTTATTAGGATCTTTTACAATTTGCTCCATTGGAGTATCTATGCTCTTAGAACTTTCCATATGAAATTTTTTCAACATAGAGTGAGCATATCTAGATTGGCATATAAAGACATGACTTTCATAAAAATCAATTCCTAGGCCTAGGATGTAATGTATCTCTCCTAGATCTTGCATTTTAAACTCACATCCAAGTGCTAGCTTAGTTTTATAAACTAGCTTGATACAACATCCACAAAGAATAATGTCATCAACATAAATTAGAAGAATGACAATATTGCTATCAACAAACTTTAGATACATGGAAGGATCATAATCACTAAGAGTAAATCCTAGTGAGATAAGAAAAGAATTAAGTCTTGAATACCATGATCTTGGTGCTTGCTTGAGTCTATAAAGACTTTTGAAGAGCAAGCACACTTTGGACTCATCCTTGATGAATCCTTGAGGTTGTTCCATATAGATCTCTTCCTCAAGATAACCATTTAGAAAAGCATTGGATACATCTAATTGGAACACCTTCCACTTAAAGAAACAAGCAAGAGAAATAAGAATTCTTATTGTCACCATCTTTGCAACGGGTGCAAAGGTCTCCTCATAATCAAGGCCATGGATTTGAGCAAATCCTTTGGCACATAATCTTGCTTTATACTTGTTGATGGTGCCATCATGATTGAACTTGATCTGAAATACCCACTTGCAACCAATCACATGCTTGTTGGATGGAGGATCTACAAGCTCCCAAGTATTGTTGGTGATCAATGCATCATACTCTTGCTTCATGGCATCATACCACTCCTTGGTATTGAGTGCATCTTGTATATTCTTTGGCTCTTCATGAGAGACATAAAAAACATAATTAGTGGAATCAAGATCCACTTGTTTGCCTTTGTCAACATATGAGAGCCTCTTAGGCTCGGATCTATCTCTCATGGATCTTCTTGGTGAGAAAATCCAAGGAGAGTCTTCTTCAAATCTCGACCCCATCACATCATGATTGTCTTCAAAATCAATAATTGGTGATGCATCCATAGACTTCTTGATCTCGGCCTCTTCAAAAGATGAGTGTTGATCTTCATGAAAGACAACATCTCTACTTTCAATAACTTGAGAAGTAGAGAGTATAAAGGCTCTATAGGCCTTCTTGGTGGATGAGTATCCAACCATGATCCCTTTGCATGCACTAGGATCTTCCTTATTCCTTGTTTCCAAGGGAATATGGACAAATCATATGCATCCAAAAACTCTAAGGTGATCAACCTTAGGCTTCTTCAAATATAAGATTTCATATGGTGACTTTCCTCCAAGAGCTATATGTGGGAGCCTATTGCAAAGATAATTTGCACAATTAATGGCTTCTCCCCAAAAATCTTTGGACAAAGATGCCTCAATTCTCATAGATTTTGCACATTCACATAGAGATTTATTCTTTCTCTCGGCCACTCCATTTTGAGATGGAGAGTAGGCACAAGAGAACTCTCTTTTGATGCCTTCAAGCTCACAAAAGCCTTGAAATTTATTGGAGATATATTCACCACCTCCATCACTTCTAAGAGCTTTAATCTTGAATGAGAATTGCTTCTCTACATAAGCTTTGTAAACAAGGAAATGATCAAACACCATAGATTTAGAAGCAAGAAGATATATCCAAGTGAATCTTTTGAAATCATCAATGAAAGTAACAAAACAAGTGGCTCCTCCCTTGCTTGTAGTTGATGAGAAATGCACATCCGAGTGGATTAACTCCAAAGGATGCTTGCTTTTGATAGAAGATCTTGTAAATGGCTTTTTGTGAGATTTAGCAATAGCACAAGCCTCACAAGGCTTGATCTTCTTGGAGAAGGACTTTGGCAAGCCAATAGGTTTGGCTTCTTTAATCATAGAGATCATGGATTTGTAGTTGGGATGTCCCAACCTCCTATGCCATAATTCCTCCATAGAGAGCTTGTTCACAAGAGCAGCATTACAAGCATTCACATACTCATTTGGATCTAGTTTATATATGCCTCCAAATCTAGATCCTAATGCAAGTATCTCATCATTCTTCTTGATAGTGCAAGTATCAACACTGAATTTTACATCAAGGCCATTATGAAGCAATTGGCCAACACTAATAAGATTCTTAGTAAGCTTAGGTACATAAAGAAAATAGAGAGAGAAAGAACTTTAGAGGATGCAAGCTTCAAGGGAATGTTTCCTATGCCTTCAATAGGACATTCAAAATCATTTATATTGATTTCTTGACTCCATCATAAGGTGAAATAGAAGAGAAAGAGTCCTTGGAGCTACACATATGTGAAGAGGCTCCACTATCAATATACCATAGGCTGTCCTTCTTGAAAGGAGTAGATGAGAAACTAGAGACCATAAGAGATCCCTCTCCATCACTTGCAATAGTGTCTTCCTTCTCATTGGTAATGTTGGCTTGCTTGAGTTGATTCTTCTGCTTGAAGCAATTGGTGGCATAATGGCCTTTCTTGCCACAATAAAAGAACTTGATCTTCTTCTTCTTGAGCTTGGATGATGAAGCATTAGAGGAATAATCTTCCTCCTCATCTTGGTCTTTGGATTTGACTTTGTCCTTGCTTGAGGATTGTTGATGTTGGTTCTTGCTCCTCCCTTTGTGCTTATCCTCGACAAAGAGAGCTTTGCCATCATTATGAGTGAGAGAGATCTTGTCCATCCTCAAGATCTTGTACTCTTGTCTTGATTCTTCTGAAATTAGCACACTTTGGAGAGCCTCCAAGATTGGTAGCTCCTCCTTAATGGCATAGGATTGGACAAGGTTATCAAATTCACTTCTCAAGCCATTGAGAATGACTTGAACTAGCTCATTTTGATTGATGGAATCACCAATACAAGCAAGTTCTCTATGAATATCTTTTACTCTCAAAACATTACTAGATGCACTCCACTCTCATCACTCTTTTGGCTACTTTGAAATATTTGATTCCTAAGAGTGAGAAGCCTAGAGGTATTCTTAGCCTCATAGATAATCTTGAGACAATCCCAAGCTTCTTTGGCTGTTGTACAAGTACCTATCTCCCTCAATATAAATGTAACAAACCTTAACCAAAATAGGCAAAGTAAAGATTTTTTATTCATGATTAAAGAGTTAGAACTAAAGTAGAATCATTGTGTTACTGTACTGTGGGTCCTATCAGTGGATAAGGATCAGATGGCCTCGCCACGAGGCAAGTCAACGGGACACGCATCCCGCCAACGACAACCTGGGTCATGCATGGGTTGCCTGAGTGAACAACTATATGTACAGTGTAATGTCATTTGGAGAAATATAGCTGCTATGTGAGCTTGCTGTGGAGAGTGTTTTCAGTCTGTGTTATTGTGTAGCATGATCTGTGTTCCTGTGCAAATCAAATTCTAAGTTGGTATCAGAGCCGTACAGGGAGTGTACACGGTACAACATTGTTATTGAAGAGAGCTTCAGAAGAATTGTCTTCTGAGAGTTCGGGGTTTACGGCGGGTTTAAGACGGAAAGAGAAACACAAGTGCAGAGAGTTTAGCACACAGAAGCTTGGTGAGCTTGAGACTATGTGAGGATTCAGAGACAAGGGTTGTCGGCTAAATCAGAACCTCAGAAAATGGAATTTTGGAATTCCGAAGCAGGCTATTTGGTGTTTGCAGTCAGTGTGCATTCAATCGGATACCGTTTGATAAACGAATTGAAGCATCAGCTTTCCAGCAGTAGGACGACCTCAGAGGAAGAGGATAGGCCTGTCAAAACACTGTGAATTGGAAGCCAAGAAAAGATTTGTGTGAAAAACCCTGGTATGGGGTTTGGAAGCACAAAATTAGAGACTTCTCTCCATTCTGAACTCTTTTTGGAGCTGTAAAAGTTTGAAGGAGGGCGCCCTACTCAGTTAAGAAAAATCACAGAAGGCCGTGGGCGGTCACGCAATAGAGAGGGTGCTGAATTGCGTTTTGTAGGGCAAGTGAAAACCTTGGTGAAGCCATAGCTAGTAAGCAAGAGGAGAAGAGCCCGCAGGCAGATCGCGCGATGGGAAGGAGGGTGGCGACTCAGTGTATAGGAGTGTGTCGTGGCTCCAAAAATTTGGTTTAATGCCCAAACAAAATCTAGATCGTTGAATCCAGATACAATATAATCAATGGTAGAGATGAGCTTCATGTGGGCCGTTGGATTGCTATAAGCCATTGGATGGGCTTTGAACAGGGCCCTGAAGAAGTGAAGTGCATTTTGGCCTTCAACTTCATTAAAAATTTTCATACTGAAAGTGGAGTTGGGTTTCTTCACAAGTGAAGAGTGAAGTTTCTTCAAGGTGAAGAAACAGTTCAAAAACTAGAAAAGTCTCTATTTTTGGGTCCTTTGCCCGTTTTGACCCAAACGAAAGGCTATAACCTCCAAACGAAGGGCACCCGGACTGAACTTGCAAGTACGGTACAGAAAAACAGAGTGATTGTAGCAGATAAAGTGTTCGGAGTATGCCAGAAGTGATTTCACCATTCCACTGGGCACGTTGTTGGGAGTTGACGACTGAGTGCATTTCGGAAGGCGACGCCGATTTGGCTTTCAAATTGGTGGAAAAGCGACGAGTGGCCTGGTAAGGCAAAAAGTGCAGGTCATTATTTTCAACTTCTGACATCACTGTTGGCCTCGGCATACTGTTCTTAGCCTAAGACAGAAGTTTCAAGCAGTTTTGCGATGGCAAACATGGGAGAGTCCATTTTGAGTGAAAGTAGCAAATTGGACGGGATTTCCAACTATGTAGTGTGGAAATTCAAAATGAAAAACATACTGATGGAGAAAGATGTGTGGGAAGTCGTCACATGTGATGAAAGAAGGCCGCCAAATGAAGCAGATATCAAAGTGTTCGACAAAAAGATGAGGAAAGCTTTGACCTTCATTAACTTGTCAGTGAAGGATCACATCATTACCCACATTTGTGATGCTGTTACACCCAGACAGAATGGGATGTGCTAAAGGAGCAGTTCGAGATGTCAAATCCATCAAGAATCATGTTTTTGAAGTTAAAGTTGAATAGTGCCCGCATGGAACAAGGAGAGCACATTCAGACGTACATGACCAGAATCAAGACAATGAGAGATGAACTGCATTCTATTGGTGAGCGCATACGTGATGTGGAGCTGGTGCACAATGCATTGTGCAACATTGCAGAACCCTATCAGATGTTTATGAGCAGAATAGCATCAAGAGAAAGATTACCAACCTTTGACGAGCTCACAAGAATCTTGATGCAAGAAGAGCAACGGCGAGAAATCTTCAAAGCTAGACGTCAAAATACTGATGATCAGGCACTTGCGACATGCCAAAAACAAGGCAAGGGCAAGGGCAAGAAGAAGTCTAAGCAGCAATTTGCCAAGTCTCAGGAGGATGAGGGATCTTCCAGTAAAATTAAGAAGAAAGGCAAGTGCTTCCATTGTGGTAAAAAGGGCCATTGGCAGAGTGAATGTCGCAAATTTCTTGCAGAACAAGACAAGGGGAAACCAAAACAAACAGGTAACCTTGTTGATGAAGGTGAGATTGAAGACTCTAGCATCTTCATATCTGCATTGTCATCTAATCAAGATGATCAAGCATGGTATATTGACTCGGGAGCCACAAGACACATGACAGGTAACAAGAATTGGTTCAGTAGTTTGAAGGTGTTGGATAATGGAACATCTGTTTCACAAGCAAATGGTGAGGTGTGCAAGATCAAGGGGATAGGCATCGTTTCAATCCAGCTACCTGATGGCAAAAGCAGGATGATCAGGGAGGTACTTTATGTACCAGATTTGAAGAAAAATCTACTTTTTGTTGGAGTCATTACTGATCAAAAGTTGAAAGTAGAATTCGCCCATGATCGTTGCTTTGTGAAGGATGTGAACCAAAAGTTCAAAGTTATTACGGATGGAGTAAGAGAGCCCAAAACAAAATTGTACAGGTTGAATGCTACAATTAAGAGGCAACACGGACTTGTATGGTCCATTCCATTGCAAACTGAGTTGTGGCATAAGAGGCTTGGTCACTTGAACTTGGGAAGCCTCAGTTTGATGAGAAAATTGGAGATGGTAACAGGATTGCCTACCATAGAAGATCACTTGAAATCGATGTGCAAATCCTGTGTATATGGGAAGCAGCATCGAGAGAAGTTCAATAAAGAGGGTGTTGCAAGAGCAAAAAACATTTTGGATTTAATCCACACATATTTATGCGGGCCTATGAGGAACATGTCCTTAGGTAAAGCCTTCTATTTCATGACCTTTATTGATGATATGTCATGTAAGACGTGGATCTACTTCTTGAAGAAGAAATCAGATGCATCTGATAACTTCAAGAACTTCAAAGCATTGGTAAAAAATCAGACAGGTAGGAAGATCAAAGTCCTAAGATCAGATAGTGGAGGTGAGTACAAGTCTAATGACTTCAATGATCTTTGTGATCAATGTGGGATTAAAAGACAATTTATGCAAGCTCATACTCCTACTCTCGATGGTGTAGCTAAGCGCAAGAATCATACGATTGTGAAAAGTGCCAGATCTATGCTAGCTGAGATGAAACTACCAAAAGATTTTTGGTCAGAAGCATGTAGTACGACAGTCTATCTTGAAAATAGAAGTCCTACCATTGCCATACCAAAGATAACACCTGAGGAAGCATTTACGAAGAAGAAGCCAAAGGTGAACCACTTGCAAATCTTTGGATGTAAGGCCTTTGTACATATTCCTAAGGAGGAGAGACGTAAACTTGATGTAAAAGCTATCAGGTGCATATTCCTAGGATATGATGATTGTGTGAAGGGCTATAGATGTTTTGATCCAGTCGAAAACAAAATCCATATAAGCCGTGATGTTATCTTTGATGAATCCAAGATATATGAAGATGAGGATACCACCAGTGGAAAAGATGGTATAGTGAGGATACCACCTGATGATGATCCATTCATTGACCTTCCAAGTGATGAACATGAGGATATATCTCAAGATACTACTACTTAACCTCAAGAGACAAGTTGGAGAAGTAGGGACAAACCTTTTGGTGCAAGAAGAATTGAAGTTGCAGGTGACAAATGCAAGGAGAAGGATGTACCGTGGGATACAATTTCACCAGGAAGCCGATCACCTGACAAGAAGCTCCCTAAGTGGTTTGAGAGATTGTTGGAGAGCCGCGACATAGATGACTTTTCAGGATCATCTAACTAGGGAGAGCTACGAAGATCAACAAGAGAGAAGACACTACCTGAAAGGTATGAAGCAAATTATGCTCTCTTATCTAGCATTATTGAAAGCAAAGAACCTTCGATTTATGGTGAAGGGAAGGATGATGACATTTGGGTCAAGGCCATGGGAGAGGATATGGAGTCAATTGCTAAGCATAGCACATGGGACTTAGTAGAACCACCAGTTGGCAAGAAACCCATTGGTTGCAAATGGGTATACAGGACTAAGTACCATGCAGATGGAAGTATAGCAAAATACAAAGCAAGATTGGTGATCAAAGGGTACGCACAAAATAAAGGCATCGACTATGAGGAGACCTTTTTGCCGGTTTGTAAGTGGAATACTCTACATCTACTTGTTGCTTTAGCTTCACATTTAGGTTGGCCTTTGCATCAGATGGATGTGAGATCTTCTTTTCTAAATGGTGTGTTAGAAGAAGAAGTGTTCATGGATCAACCTGAAGGCTTTGTAACGAAGGGACATGAAAATAAAGTATTCGCTTGAAGAAAGCGCTTTATGGTCTTAAACAAGCACCACGTGCATGGTATAGCAGGATTGATGCCTACTTTCGTTAAAAGGGGATGGTGAGAACACATTCTGATCCAAATCTATATGTCTTATGCTTTGATGGTATGGTTTCTTTGATTGCTCTTTATGTTGATGACTTAATTATTACGGAAAATAATCAAGAAATTATAGACATGATCAAGAAAGACCTCATGGAACAATTCGAGATGACAGATCTCAGCCTGATGCATTACTGCCTTGGAGTAGAAGTGTGACAAAAAGGACATGAAGTGGGTTTAACACAAGTGAAGTATGTCAAAGAGTTGCTGCACAGGTTTAGGTTGCAGGAATGCAAACCAGTAAACACTCCTATTGAACCAAGTAAAAAGCTTTCTAAGCTTGATGAGTCACAATCATTTGATGCTACGCTGTATAGACAGTCAGTAGGGAGCTTGATTTACCTTGCCATGACTAGACCAGATATATGCTATGTTGTTGGCATTGTAAGTCAATTTATGGCAGCACCTACGAAAACGCATTGGAAGGCAGCTAGACGCATTTTGCATTATGTGAAAGGCACTTCAAAGTATGGCTTGATTTACATGAAGCATGATAGTTTACCTGAGTTGTGTGGCTATGTGGATGCGGATTGGGGAGGTGACTATGATGATCGTAGATCCACCACAGGTTATGTATTCTAGTTTTGTGGTAGTTGCTTTTCCTGGTCCAGTAAGAAGCAAAGTACAATTGCTCTTTCCACCACAGAAGCAGAGTATAAGGCAATGTGTAGTGCAGCACATGAAGCTATATGGTTGAGACAAATCTTGGAAGAAATTGGCATGAAGCAGAAAAATCCCACGACTTTACATAGCGACAGTCAGAGTGGCATTCAGCTAGCAAAGAATCCAATATTCCATGCGAGAACTAAACACATTGAGATTCAGCATCACTTTATACGTGAGAGGCTACTGAGTCGTGAAATTCATGTTGTTCATTGTGGCACAAAAGGAGAACTAGCTGATATTTTCACTAAGCCACGTATTGGAGAAAAGTTTGATAACTTTAGATCAAAGCTTTCTGTACTTAAAGTTTTGCAATTTGTAACACGGAAGCTGAAACAATCATTGTGGTGGACTAGGTTGATTCCTCTTTTTCTTTTTATTAACAAATCATTTTGTTGACTTTAAAGCTATGTATATGACTGTATAAAAAGTAAACTCTACTATAAGGGAGAGAGTTAGAATTAGAGTAGAATCACTGTGTTACCGTACTATGGGTCCTATCAGTGGATAAGGATCAGTTGGCCTCACCACGAGGCAAGTCGATGGGACACGCATCCTGCCAACGGCAACCTGGGTCATGCATGAGTTGCCTGAGTGAACAACTATATGTACAGTGTAATTTCATTTGGAGAAATACAGTTGCTATGTGAGCTTGCTGTGGAGAGTGTTTTCGGTCTGTATTACTGTGTAGCATGATCTGTGTTCCTATGCAAAGCAAATTCTAAGTTAAAGATCATTCACAAGATGGCTAGGGCCTATAGCTAGAGCATGATCAAAGCTCTCATGTGATTGTAGGCACATGAGCCACCACTCCCATCAAGAAAGCTTTCAAAGAGGAGCTCGAGATCTCTTAAAACTCAAAATTACAAAAATGATCAATATCCTCCAAATTTAGCATGACCTCGGCTATTTATAGTGGTACTTTGTGCCTCTACTATAAGTTTGGGACCTTATTTGGCTAATTTGGGCCTTACAACCATTATTACAAGTCTGCTATTCACAAATATAGCAAGGTTGTTCGAGCCTCTTTATTAACAATCCTAATGACTAATTCTAGTCTAATATAGCTCCATGGCTATATTTGCCAATTCATTAGTAAGATTATGGGCTAATTACATGCAACACATGATAGCGTGATTGCACTTTCCCTTGGATCTTGTCTTGAATTGTTTTCAAGTTGTCCTGTTGACACTGGTTTCCCTTGTAATTCATCACTATGAAATCTTTGCAATGATTGTGCTAAGAGACTTGGTAAAATCCGTTGGAGTTGATCGGTTGCCAATTTCTTGACTTCCTCAGCTATCACGGACTTGATGTATTCTACCAATTTCGTCTTCTGTGATGTTGTTGTCGGTTTGTTTGTGGGTGTGTCTGCATATATTGGAACTTTTGTCAAATTGACTTCTTCCTCACTTGTTTGATAGCCTGTTTAGCAAATATGGAAGGCAGTAGAGCATTTACATTATTCTTGCATTCAAATAGATATTGTTATCAAAAAAATCTCATAGCACATCTCGTGATTATATCCAAAGATAACTGTGTGCATTATTCATCTGCTGAGCACATACATATTACATTTTTTATTACTATCACAAGCTTGTACTGAGACGAGCAGAAAACGTGTTGTGCGGCCCACTATAAAGGGTTATGTAGAGAAAATCTCATGCATTATCAATAGCTACAAACACTTCTGACATTCTGATAACCAATGGACAACGATGAAGGTCCATCGTAATTCAAATGGCTATCACTTGCGATACTCTACACAGAAAAGTAACACGTGGAACAGGTCCATCGCAATTCTGATGGTATCCATCAGTGCACTACTACCATGCTTCAATCCACAAGAAACCATAGTAGGAGGCACGAATATCTGACCACTAAAAAGCGCTGGCCAACAGCCCATCATCCCTTGTAAAAAGGTAACAAACATGTATGAACTTTGCTACACAATATTCCGATGACTATTCGTTGTCAAAAGCAACATCATATGTGAAGAGGTGAATAACATACATGTGGTAATGTTCACTATTGCTTTTGAGACCACTCCCACACATATTTGCTTCCAATCGTGTATTACGAAAGCAAGAATGTAGTATCGATCTATGATAATCAAAGTATCATGTGAGCTCACTCCCTTTCTAGCATAACAAGCTAACGATATTCCTTAGATGCATACGATCATTCAATCAAACAAACCATAGCCTTATTAACTTACTTTGCAGTATCTTCCACTCGAATACTCTTGCACAAAGCTTTCACATGTCTCCTCTCATCCAAGCAGAGATGGCAGCAGTAGAGAAGCAAACAAAGAGAGCTAAAGCAAGAGAGAGAAGGAAGGAGAGACCAAGAAGAGTGAAACTTAGGGTTGTAGTTAGATTGAATCCCTATTATGTGCATTGATCATAGTCGTTCGATGGAAACCAAATTTCCCACGAAAAGACTTGAAATTTTAAAAAAATTTTAGAGGCCAATTTATTAAGTTTATCAAGGTAAGACATTTTCATCGATTTATTACCATAAGGAAAAAAAAGTTTTGTAACGTTTCAAAAAGTGAATAAAGTGTAGTAACCATAGAGTAGAGTTCATGAGAGAGAGAGAGAGAGAGAGAGAGAGAGAGAGAGAGAGAGAGAGAGAGAGAGAGAGAGAGAGAGAGAGAGAGAGAGAGAGAGAGAGAGAGAGAGAGAGAGAGAGAGAGAGAGAGAGAGAGAGAGAGAGAGAGAGAGAGAGAGAGAGAGAGAGAGAGTTAGCAAGGTATCTCAGGGGGCAGTTAGCACCCCTGAGATGGAGTGCTAATTGCCCACCTAGAGAAAATTTGCATTTTTTGGTAGTGCAACCATCAATCAAGGGTGTAAGATTTTGTCGATGATTCCGTACAATCTTTCTTTCATAAAGCCATTTTTTTTAAAATGCCAAAGCAATGTCATTGACTTCGCTAATAAACGCAGTTTGATCGCTACAACAATACATAGCAGCAATGATCTGTGCAATGATAACTTTATAAGAGTTAAAGATTGGTCGATTGGATGCCAAGTGAATGAACCGGAAAAAGAGAAATGATAGTTTCTTTCTTTTATCAAACTTTTTCATATTAAAAATGCCCGACTCAGAATCAAAGGTAGTAGTAATATTCAAAAACTTTACCATATTGTCATTGGACATGGTCAAGTACTCCGGAGGATAAATCCATTTAGCATTATCAAGGGTACGAGGTTGTTCTTTATCCAAAAAAATAGCACCACCAAATTATTAATAAAACAGATGTCATCTATATACCAAAAGGTATTCTTGAACGCCCGTAAGTACTCAATTTTTCCAAGTCTAGCAAGTCTTTTCATAAAATGTAATTCACAAAATGACAGGCACTAGTTACACCAAGTAGGGAATCATGCAAAGCCCATGGGTATACCACAAACTTGTCTCCAAGCTTTGTTTCCGAGTCTCACAATGCAATGGTCAATCAGTAAATCATTCCATTGGCAAAGTAGTAATTTGTCCATACGGGTCCATTTTTCAGTTGGTTTGTTTACAAATCTCCATTCACATTTCTCATAATTAGGTTTTCATTTATAGGCAAGAATTTCATTCTTGCTGAATTTGAAAGCATACAAGATCATCTTCTGTATAATAGTCTTATGTCCATCCGGGCCATTAAGAGAAATGTTTTCATAACATTTAGAGATGTCGGTGGACCACATAGAAGTGATTTTATTTGGCACATCAAGATAAAATTCAGTGGATGAGTTGCACTGCCAGAATAGGTTAGTATCCACATTTAGGTAACTCCGGTATGAATATGCCTTAAGGCCTGCCCCCTGTTAGAAATCAATGACAAACTTCATTGTTACACTTCTTAGTTATTGTTTACGATGTACTTTATTACTAGCTGTAACTAGCCGTTGGCTAGTCTAGTAGTCTACTCCCAGGTTCTCCTCTCTATCAGGGTTCAAGGTTTATATGTACATTTTACATTTAGTATGTTGTAGTGTGATAGATTGATAGTGCGTGTTCTTCTTCCAGCTTCTTTGGTGATTGCTTATGGTGAATGCTTGATGTTCCATTTCTGATTGTTGACATGGTATCAGAGCGACAATAGTCCTGGTGCCTGATCAGTGGATACAACTTGTCATAGGCTCTGCAACGAAGTGAGAAAGTCCTTCACGAGAGGTGAAGGCTTGGAGAGATAAAAATGGCTGGAAGAAATTCTTCTTTGGTGTGTTTTGCAGGTTTGGAGCTCAGAATCATCAGTGGGGAATGAAGACACAGTCCCGGAGGCATCAAAAAGGCCAGGGCAGCATCAAACAAGTTGAAAATCTGTTGAGTGGGGAGATTCTTACAATACTTCCTAGTTGTTGTGGAAAGTGCTATTTGTGTGAGAGGTTTTCTAAGAAATCTCTCATTTGTTTGTTTGGAGTACCACAAATCACACTAGATAGTATCTAGTACTGTCATTCAGAGTTAGGAAGGTTCATACTGTTCACATTACTGATATCTGTCTGTTTGAGCGATCACTCGTTTCAAAATCTTTGCAAAGAGGAGGCAGCGTAGCCGCCCCGCTGAAGTAGGGAATCTGAAATATTCTCTCTGAAAGTTCTTATATTTTTTTTTTCCGTACCAATATCGGATCCAAGCGTGCTAGCTGAAGAGACACATGAGCACTCGTACATCCGCGCTCCAGTTCGATATCACATGTCCGTACCGCTATCGGATCCAAGTGCACGAGCCAAAGAAAACTCCGAGCAGTTGTACATCCGCGCTCCAGTCCGATATCGCATGCTCCAATATCGGATCCAAGCGCACAAGTTGAAGAGGATCCTGAACAACCGTACTTCCGCATTCCATTTCGATATCAGGTGTATAACCAGAAAAATATACAGTTTTGTGGTGTGATAAATAACTTGATCTGGACTCATCTGTTCAGTAATGGCAACTCTAAGCGAGAGTGTCCTCAATGAGTCAAGCAAATTGGAAGGAGCCGGCAACTATGCAGTTTGGAAATTCAAACTGAAGAACATTTCGGAGGGAAAAGGAGCTATGGGAGATCGTGACAGGTGAAGAGACAAGGCCATTGATTGAAGAAGATCAACGTACATTTGACAGGAGAAAACAAAAAGCACAGAAGGTCATCAACTTATCAGTTAGAGATGCAATTATTCCCTACATTTCGGATTCAGAAGGACCAAAAGAAGCATGGGATATGTTGAAGGCATTGTTTGAGACAACAAACACATCTCGAGTGCTATTCCTGAAGATGAAGCTACACACATTGTGGATGGATGATGGTGAAACTGTTGTTTATCACCTACTGAAGATCAAAGAGATTCGTGACCAATTAGCAGCAATTGGAGAGTGAGTACAGGATCGTTAGATCGTGTAGTTGATATTGAATAGTTTGAGTGAGTCACATCAGATGTTTGTGACAAGTATAGCCACACGGGAAAATCTTCCAACCTATGAAGAGTTAGGTGGATTGCTTTTGCAGGAAGAACAACGTCAAGAGAACTTGAGTCATCACAATAGGGGATTTGATCAAGCTCTTGTAGTCAAGGGACATGGTGGTAGATTTGGTCGTGGAAGATACCAATCAAGAGGTGAAAACTCAAATCGTGGATCATTCCAACAATTTCAAGAACAATCCAATGATGGTCCAAATCGAGGCAATTGGAATCAAGGCCGAGGTCAAGGATGCGGCTATTCCAAGCAAAATAAACCTGGAAATTGTAGGTATTGCAACAAACCTAGCCACTGGGAGCGTGAATGCTTCAAGAAAGAGAAGGAAATGGAACAAAGAAAAGATAAAGGGCAAGTGGAAAATTATGCTGATCAACATCAATTTGATGATTATTATTTTGAAAACAATTATACTGATCAACATCAATATGATGATGATCAATATGAAGATGATACAGGTGAGAGCCCAAAATTGTTCATTACAGCATTAATGACAAGTGATGAAACCAAGGATACCTGGTACATTGATAGTGGTGCATCCAAGCACATGACTTCAAAGAAAGAGTGGTTTTCAGAACTCAAGGAAACTCACAATGGTGATGAAGTTGGACAAGTCGATGGCAAATTGCTATCTGTTAAAGGAGTTGGAGTGGTACCAGTGAAGTTAGCCAGCGGGAAGATAAAACGGATAAGCAATGTGCAATATGTACCTGACTTAGCTAACAATCTACTATCTGTTGGGACGATGGCTGATCAACAACTCAGGGTTGAGTTTGATAGCGACAAATGTCTTGTCAAAGACATCAAGAATCACTACAAAGTGATTGCTACAGGAGCTAGAGTCAACGGGAATCGACTCTACAAATTGAATGCGAGATCTTTTGCTCAAGCTATGGTAAGCACAGTTGATAGTCGAAATGATCTTTGGCATCAACAATTCGGTCATATTAGTGCTCAAAGTTTACAGATTCTCAAAAGAGGTAATCTAGTTATAGGATTGCTTGATATTTCTTTTGAAGGAAAAATTTGTGAAGGTTGCATTTTGGGAAAACAACACAGAGAGAGGTTTCCCAAAAGTGGAGCAAGGAGAGCCAGTGGCATCGTAGATCTTGTCCATAGTGATCTATGTGGACCTATGCAGACTATATCTCTTAGTGGCTACTATTACTTTATCACCTTCATTGATGATTATAGCAGATGCATTTGGATTTATTTCATAAGCAAGAAATCAGATGCTTTTGCTAAGTTCAGGTAATTCAATGCATTAGTTGAAAAGCAAACATGATGTTGCATCAAAACTTTGAGATCCGATGGAGGTGGTGAGTATTTTTCGACAGAATTTATTAATTTCTGCAAAAATCAAGGGATCAAGAGACAGACTACAACACCTTATTTACCGCAGCAAAATGGAGTTGCAGAACGAAAGAACAGATGCACATCCTGAATCGGTGTCCGACAAAATTTGTGGAAGGTAAGACACCTCATGAAGCTGTTACTGGAAAGAAACCTAATATTTCTCATTTGAGAGTATTTAGTTGTGATGCTTATGCTCATATTCCTGATGAGAAAAGAAGGAAATTGGATGAAAAAGCTATCAAGTGTATTTTCCTTGGATATGATGAGAAGGCCAAGGCATACAGGATGTATGACACAAATGCACATAGCTTGTAATTTCTAGGGATGCTACGTTTGATGAGATGGGCCAAGGTGAACAATCTGAAGTAATCACTGAACCTTTTGATGAGGGAGCAAAAATATAGGTCAAGAAGGAAGTGGATTTTGATATAGAAAATCCATTGGACAAAGGCAAGCCTGATGCTGAAATTCCCAAGAGAGTACCTAAATGGTACTTATCAGTCACAGATGGTGCAAAGAAGAGAGATACTCCCGAATCTAGTGAGCAGGGAGAGTTTAGAAGATCAAGTAGAAATCAAAAACCTCCTACAAGACTAGAGATGAATCTAGCCCTAATGGATTCTGTTCTCAAGGCTCAAGAACCAAAAACTTTTGATAAAGCAAAGGAACATGAGGAGTGGCGTGAAACTATGGAAACAGAAATGGAAGCTTTATAAAAAAATAGGACTTGGAACTTGGTTGAGCTACTTGATGGTAAGACGCCTATCACTTGCAAATGGATATACAAGATCAAATATGGAGCTGATGGGCAACTCAACAAATACAAAGCATGGTTGGTTGCGAGAGGATTTGAGCAACAAGAAGGTATTGATTTTGAGAAAACCTTCGCACCCGTAGCTAAGATGGTAACTATACATTTTGTCATTGCTATTTCTACTTTCTATGGTTGGAAGATCCAACAAATGGATGTTAAATCTGCTTTTCTTAATGGAGTGCTGGATAAAGAGGTGTACTTAGTACAACCTCAAGGATTTATTGAACCAGAGAAAAAGCACCTTGTTTGTAAGCTCAACAAAGCTATTTATGGGTTGAAGCAAGCACCACGGGCATGGTACTCTTGCATTGATGAACACTTTAAGAGAAGGGAAATGGTAAAGAGTGATGTTGATCCTAATCTTTACATTCTAAGACAAGATTCAGATATAGTGTTCATTGTGCTATATGTGGATGATTTGATTATTATAGGAAGTAACTGCATATAATAAATCTGAAAAAGTGGATGCTTATTTGTATAGACAGCAGGTGGGTAGTTTGATTTATTTGACACACACACGATCTAACATTTCTTATGCTGTTGGTGTTGGTAGTCAATTTATGCAAGATCCTAGTCAAACACACTGGAAGTCTGCTAGACGTATTCTCAGGACATTCGAGGGACATTGAATTTTGGTTTGAAGTATGATAAGCCTGAAGTAGCAATATTGATAGGATATACAGATGCTGATTGGGCAGGTAATATTGATGATAAAAGGTCTACCAGTGGTCATACATTCAGTTATGGTACAGCTACAGTTTCATGGAGCAGCAAAAAGCAACCTACAGTAGTCTTATCCTCGATGGAAGTTGAATATCGAGCACTCAACAATGCTGCACAAGAAGCGGTATGATTACGAAGATTTCTTGTGGATTTAGGTCAACCATAGGTGGATGCAACTACTATATCTTGCGACAATCAAAGTTGCATTCACCTTGCCAAAAATCCAGTTTTACATGCTCGAACCAAGCACATCGAAATATATTATCATTTTGTTCGAGAGAAATTTTTTGATGGAGCCATTGATCTTGTTTTCTGTAAATATGAAGATCAAGTGGCAGATATTTCTACTAAGTCATTAGGTAGATGTAAATTTGAAAAGTTTTGTACTCTACTAGGAATAGAAGAATGTAATTCTATCATTGAGGGAGAGTGTTAGAAGTCAATGATAAACTTCATTGTTACACTTCTTAGTTACTGTTTACGATGTACTTTATTACTAGCTGTAACTAGCCATTGGCTAGTCTAGTAGTCTACTCCTAGGTTCTCCCTCTCTATCAGGGTTCAGGGTTTATATGTACATTTTACATTCAATATGTTGTAATGTGATAGATTAATAGTGTGTGTTCTTCTTCCGGCTTCTTTGGTGATTGCTGATCGTGAATGCTTGATGTTCCATTTCTGATTGTTGACACCCCCTCCATGAGTGGAGACATAATACCAAGAGCTCTAGAAAGAAATGTGGCCGCCTTTGAAAAGTAGCAATCATGTGCATTTGTAATCCATCTGAAGGTATTTCTATGTGCTTTAAAAGTGCAAAGTAGAAAAGGTATTTCTTGTTTCCCTAGAAGATAATCTGGCAATACATTAGCAAATGTATGCTTAGTAATTGTCAAAGCTCAATGTTATTGTTGTTAACGTCTGGAAAAGGGAAAAAATCTAGACTAGATAATCTTTGCAATGCCAAGTTTCTAACAAAGTAGATGCACATGAAACAAGGATTATGCTGGGCTTTATCTACACCATTCACATACAAAAAGGTAGTAATCCAGTCACGTTCATCAATAGCATTCTTTAAATATTTTTTTGCGATGTTTTTATCATGAAGGCATCTAGTCTTCTTTAAAAAGTTTGTAACAACAAGCTTGCAAATTAGGGCATGTTCCACAATATTATCATGATCCATAATTTGATAATTGGATAAAAAAGTAGCCAATTTAAACCATCCATGGTAAAGTTCCAAATCGACCTCACTAATATTATATTGACATAAAGAAATATGATTAAGCGCTTTGTTCAGGTTGTTCCGTAAAAGTTTACTATTGATAATTCTAGTATTCATAGAAATAACATGTCCAAAAATTTCATCAATAAACTCTTTAAAACGTTTAGAATACGAGCACGTACAAGGTGGAATATTATCAATATCAAACTCACAAAAGACTTGAAAGGGTTTATACCATTCATGCTTCAAATGCGGAAAAAAAGTCCAACCAAACACAATTTGCTCAAAGATGTCATCAATGTAACAAAAAATATGAAGTAAAGTGTCAAAATAAATTTGTTTAACATTTATACTCTTAAAGCATCTATTGTAGTAATGTAAATGCAAAAACATCTTCCCTTTATCTCTTCTAACCATAAGTCGTCACCTGCGAATTGCACTGACCTCCAATATTCTAAGATCTTCAATTTTTTCTCGCACATGGATCAATCACAATAAAAGTTTAGCTTTCTGATAGGAAGATCCTCTTTTTCAACACTACTTTGCCCCTCATTGCCTTTACTTGAAAAGTATTTCCTCTTCTTGTTGCCGCTGCCTGATATAACTGAACTTGGATTATGAAAATTGAAGGACCCTGTTTTTCAGCTTGTATTCTGGAAGTATTTATCTTGTAAGGTAGAGAAACTAGACTTTTTAAGAAGACGTTCAATTTCTCGTATATTTTCGGCATCGCCAAGGTGTGCAAGAAGCTTAGAAGTAATGGCGGCTTCACTGTCATATGTTGTCTGATGTACATAAAGGCAAGGTGGGCTTTAACAACATCCCTAGCAGGCTTATGAAGCCAAAGAAAGAAGGCATTAAGTTGGTTCTGTAAAGATGCACCAAAAGGAAGAACTTGGCAAGGTTGTTCATCATATACCAGATAGCGTGATCAAACAAAATGATAGAAGAATTGTTTTTACATTTGTCGTCACATTTGCATTTAAAGAAGGGTCTTTTCCAGTTTCAGATTCTAGCTTGATGTAGGTTCATATTATTAAAGCCAGTCTCAAAATGGCCTCTACTTCTAGCCAAAGTTTGCTCAGAAGGACATCTCGTATTTTTAAACTTGCTCATCCTACTGACAATATCAAGGGAAATAGGTGTATCAAAGGAGGGATTTTTATGCAAAGAGGCAAGCTTGCAGGCTTGAACTTATGCTTCAGTAAGATGGGTAAGAGCGATCCAAAGTTCAACAGAAATGGGTGTCAAAAAATTCACAGAAGGAAGGCTTCGAAGCTTGTAGGTAGATTTAGCATATTGAAACTCAATAGTATGATTAGGTACCAAGGGTACTTGGCAACTATTGGATTGGCAGAATTCAAAGGCAGGTTGATTCTCCACTTCACAAATTTCTTGAGAGAAAGATTCCAACTGGGATGCACTATCTTCATCAAGGTTTTCTATAAAGATCAAAGGATGAGGTGAGGTAGAAGGTTCAGTAAGGGTAGGGGTATCAACACCATTTTCTTTTTCCAAACAGGCAAATATCTTTCGAATATGTAAATTGCATAATATTTCTTCAACATCAATACGTTCAGCATAGTTAGAGAGATCCATATAGATTTTTTCAACCATGTTTAGCATTTTCTTCTTTTTAATGAAATTCCTATATATTTTGATCCAATCCATAGTAGTCATCAAGTCAACAAGGCAAAAGATTTTATCATCAAGTCCAGCAACATCACAAATAGCTTTATTATAAGAAGTAAAAAGCTTGTGAACATCAACAACTTTCTTCATGCAACATATGACAATTTGAACAAAAGGGTTAGGAGGAAGAAGAGGCTCTCCATAACCAAGAGCAACAATATCATGGAACCATCTTGTGGACTACATCGTCAAACAGACCTTGTTAGCCATAAAATACAAGTAAAGGTAAATGTTTGGTACTACCCCGACCAAAGGTAGTCGGGTCGGCATCTTAAAAAGATGCTTTGAGAAAATAACAGAACATCACATAAACCCTCTTGACAAGTCAAGACGAAACCCTTTGAACCCTTCAATTTATAGCATAACAGATTAAAATATAATTGTATAAAGTCTTACAGTATAGAAAATAAAAAAGCGAAGCAAGTTTTAGGACACCCAGCTGTTACCTGCCACCATCCCACAAAACAAAAACGCATGAGTCAGTTGCATGAGGAAGATAGGTGTCATAGCTGAGCATCAGTTGTAGTCCATGTCTAAAATAAGAGAAATGACTTTGGCCACAATGCTAGGTACTAGGGCAGATCCGTGCCATACTAGCCCTAAGGACATCCTATGCAAAACATTTGGGAATCCAAGCACCTTACAGCTTGGGCAAATCCATGCCATTCAAGTGCGTCAAAATCAAACTCTGCAGACATCCCTAGCTTACTCATATAGGTTGCACTTCAACCTTTTTTTTTTTAAAAAAAAATTAAACTTTGTAAAGGGTGAAAAATATCAAACTTAATAAGATTCAAAACATGGAATGTAAGAATTTTTCTGGATCATAACTTCAAAAAAAACTTCCATTTACGTAACTCATGACGTTTCACTGTATTGCAGTGTTGGGTGATACTACCTTCCATATAGCTTCATAGAGCTTCATACCTGAATATGCGGTGAAGTAATTTCTTGTGAGCTACCCATCTTCCACTGCTTCAAGCAAAACCCTACTTACGTATTATCGATTCAAAAAAGAAAGTGATGGATTAATGGTAGTGCGACCTCTTTCCAGTAGAATCGTAATCTTGCAATGGCGTTAAACTTAAACACATGCACTTCTGTATTATAGGCCAGTACTCGTGTATAAAAGGGTGATAGTATAAAGTCCTCAATTTAAGGATCCTATTCTAAGCATGCCAATCACAAGCAGCACAAGGGAACCTGATGGTGGACAAACCAACCCAACCAAATCTAGATCGAACGGATCTAGCCCCCAAGCTATGGATCAATCACTCAGAGAGGAATGAGGCATCACACTAGCAGCATCCTGCCACCGGTCAAGCTGTCAAGCATACACTAGTGAGAGCGGCCAATAGGGATACTTATGTTAAAATTGGAAAAACAAATCCATATTGATTTTTTGGCTTGCTACAAATGTTGTACCATGCAAGTATGTAGCTCATAAATGCAAAATGCCAAGTTTGGCCTACATAGAACTCAAGCTACATGGTTATGTAAATTCTAGATTGAAGAATACAATTTGCATATAGTTTGTAGACATAGAATTGACAAAGTCATGCTTGTAGAAACTCGTGGCAATTCACATGCATTAATTGTAAGTGATCCATAGTGACATGCAAGGCATGCACAAAGTGTAATGGACACATGCATGATGATTTGTACTTTGTTAGTTAGAACTAGTACACTTGTAAAAAGTTGGTAGAATTTCATGCATGGCAAGTGACAAATGTCACATAGACTCTAAATGTCACTTTAGTTGTCATTTTGGAATGGATAGATGTGGTTCTACCTCGAGCTATCTCAAACTCCATAAATATGTGTAGCTCTCCTCACAATGAATGATGAAGAACCAAAGTTTTGTAGCTACCTCATGCCATTTTGGATCTAAACTATTTTGCTTGTTATCTCTCTAGCTTTCTCTCTCTAACTCATGTTGAAGCTAATGCTAATACATTGAAATCTTGTACTATTGTTCATTCTTTGATTCATTACTATCATAATCTGATGTTTAGCATGCTAGATTGTGGTTAAGCCATTTCTTCTGAACTAGATCTTGCTTAATAATCTAGAATCAGGTTACTGTGCTAATCACAAAGCTTAATCAAGATCAATCATACTTGTGGACATTCCTCACACGTGTGAATTCTGGAAATTTTGTCATGGTATCAGATCCAAATTAAGCTTTGCATGCTAACATCTCTGATTGTACAAGAAACTGAGAGCTAAATCAAACAAAAAAGTACTTTTGCACTTTTTCTCACCTTTCTCTGAAGTGTATTTGGATCAAATCGGATTGGAACTAAATTTTCAGACCTGAAAAGTGGTAGTACGGAATTCTGGAATTCCGCACGTGTGAAAATCAGAGATTTTCAGTCCTGTTGTTCTCCTTGCCAATAGATCCAAAGATAATAGTCTTACAGCTTAATGGAAAGCTTATGATCTGTACTTTCCATAGAAACTAAAATTAAATCAATTTGATGTGTCTAGCAAGAGTTATAAGCTCTTAAAGAGGATAGGGATAGGTCCAAAATCCGAGTGACAACATTTCGATTTGATTTAATCTTGCTTTGTTCTGAATCCATTGTTTTGAGTATCCTACACAAGAAACTGAAGATTAAGACTGAGTTTGAAGTAATGAACACTTTTTGAGCCTTCTGAGAGTCAAAAATTGTGTTTTCTTTTGATGCATTTCACACGTGCCAAAAATAGGATTCAAACTAGCCAAAGTGTCTCAATCCACTTTGTGTGTCTGATCTAGATAACTTGTTTTGTGGAATATTTGAGAGTCATCTCAAATACAGTTGCAAGTGTTTCACATAGGAAGGTAGTACATCCTTGAAAATACCTATAGTGAACGACAACAGCAACTTTAAGTCTAATTGGAACAAGCTCAAACATATCTCAGTCCAATAACTAAGAAGTCTTCATTAAAATGGCATCTCAGGGAGCATATCTTCTAGAAGCCAGTGAAAGACTAAACACTTCTAATTATCAATTTGGAAGTTCAGAATGGAGTCTATCTTGATACTCCAGGATGTTATGGATATTGTGCTTGGTGTTGAGGAGCAGCCTCAAGAACAGGTTGAAATTCTTAAGTATAAGAAAAGAGCTAGAATGGCTCTACATTTCATTAAGATGAATGTATCTAATGAAATTTTGAGAGAGATAGAATCTTGCACTACAGCCAAAGAAGGTGAAGAGAGTGCATCTAACTATGTCCAGAGAGTTAAAGATTTACATAGAGAGCTTTCCTCTGTTGGTGTTACTATTACCCAAGATGAGCTATTTCAAGTCATACTGAATGGCTTGAGAGATGACTATGATAATCTTGTTCAATCTTTTGCTATTAAAGAGGAGTTGTCTAATCTAGAAACTCTCCAAGGAATTCTTATTTCTGAAGAATCTAGACAAAGCTATAAACTCTCCAAGATGAACAAACTCGAGCATGGTGGGAGTGACAAAGCCCTCTTTGTCAAAGGCAAGCAGAAAGGAAGGAGTAAGAACCAGTTCTCTTAAACATTCAACAAAGACAAAGCCAAAGATCGAGACAAAGATGGTGAAGAGGATGATACATCTCATCCTTCTAACTCAAAGACCAAGAAGAAGAAATTGAAGTGTTTCTTCAGTGGCAAGAAGGGGCACTATGCCTTTAATTGCTTCAAGAAGAAAAACCAACTCAAGCAGGCTAATCTCTCCAAAGAGATTGAAGAAGATTTTGTTGCAAGTGATGGAGAAGGATCACTTATGGTGTCCAGTTTTTCTTCATCACCTTTCAAGAAAGATGGAGCTTGGTACATAGACAGTGGAGCCCCTTCACATATGTGCTATTCAAAGGAGTCATTTGACTCAATCTTACCTTTCAAAGGACTCAAGAGATCTATTTACATAGCTAATGATCATGAGTGCCCAATAGAAAAAAATGGCAATATTCCATTGAAACTTGTTTCTTCAGAAGTTCTTGCACTTTTCAATGTTCTTTTCATTCTAAAACTCCAAAGAGCTTAATTAGTGTGGGAAAGTTGCTTGATAATGGTTGTGATGTAAAGTTCAACTCCAATACTTGTTTTATCAAGAAGAAAGATGAGATTCTTGCTAATGGAACTAGATGTGGTGGAATTTTTAAGTTGAATTCTTATGAGAATGCAAACCTTTGTGAAGTTGCTTTGTTATCTAAGGAGGAGCTGTGGCATAGAAGGTTGGGTCATCCTAACTTTAAATTTATGTCTTCTATGGTTAAGAAGGTGAAGGCTATTGGTCATCCAAAATCTCTTTCTAAAGATTTCAAGCCTTGTGAGGCTTGTGCCATTGCAAAGTCACACAGAAAGCCATATCAGAAGTCTTTTATAAAGACTACTCATCTTTTGGAGCTTATACACTCAGATGTACATTTGTCCTCTTCTAAAAGTATTGGTGGTGCAACATGTTTTGTCACCTTTATTGATGACTTTACTAGATATACTTGCTTGTATCTACTTTCTTCAAAGGAAATGGTTTTTGATCACTTCCTAATATTCAAAGCTTATGTTGAGAAACAGTTTTCTTTTAAAGTTAAAGTTTTAAGATGTCATGGAGGAGGGGAATACATCTCCAACAAGTTTCATGAATACTGTGAAGGTGAAGGAATAAAGAGAGAGTTTTCTTGTGCTTATTCTCCATCTCAAAATGGAGTAGCTGAGAGGAAAAACAGATCTTTATGTGAATGTGCTAAAGCAATTTGAGTAGCAGCTTCTTTGCCTATTGATTATTGGGGTGAAGCTATAAATTGTGCAAACTATTTGTGCAATAGATTACCTCACAATGCACTTGCTGGAAAATCACCTTTTGAAGTCTTGTTTAAGAAGAAACCTAAGGTAGATCACTTTAGAGTTTTGTGTTGTGCTTGCTTTGTTAATGTGCCCTTGGAAACAAGGAAAAGAGATGATCCTAATTCTATTAAAGGGATCATGGTTGGATATGCATCCAACAAGAAAGCTTACAGAATCTATGTTCCATCTACCTCAACTACAATTGAGAGTAGGGATGTTATATTTCATGAAGATCAAAAATACATTCTTGAGGAGGCCGAGTTCAAAGATTCTCACAAAGATACTCCAATCATCACCCTTGAAGATTATCATGGAGAGATGGGGCCGAGAATTGAGGAGGAGTCACCTCGAATCTTTTCACCAAGGAGATCTCAAAGAGAAAGATCCGAGCCTAGAAGGCTTACCTATGAAGATAGAGGCAAGCAAGTGGAAATCAACTCCACTAATTATGCCTATTTTATTTCTCATGAGGAGCCGAAGGATGTATATGATGCACTCAACTCGAAGGAATGGTATGAAGGAGGAATATGAAGCTTTGATGGCCAATACGACATGGGAGCTTGTGGATCTTCCATCCAACAAGCACATCATTGGTTGCAAGTGGGTTTTTCGAGTCAAGTATAATCAAGATGGCACAATCAACAAGTACAAGGCTAGGCTTTGTGCTAAAGGTTTTGCTCAAGTTTATGGACTTGATTATGAGGAGACCTTTGTCCCATGGTATCAATTAGAATCATAATTTCTCTTGCTTGTTTTTTCAATTGGCAAGTTCTTCAACTGGATGTCTCTAATGCATTTCTAAATGGGTATCTAGAAGAAGAGATTTATATGGATCAGCCTATTGGGTTCATCCGTGATAAAGAAAAAGTTTGCTTGCTCTTCGAAAGTTTATATGGACTGAAACAAGCTCCAAGGTCATGGTATTCTCGACTTAACACCTTTCTTGAGTTACTAAGACTTAATCTTAGTAACTATGATCCTTCATTATATGTCAAGTTTTTTGATAAAGATATTGTCATTCTTCTTATTTATGTTGATGATATCATTCTGACAGGAAGTAGTATCAAGTTAGTTGAGGAAACCAAGATTGCACTTGGAAAAGAGTTCAAGATGCAAGATCTTGGAAAATTTCACTATATTCTAGGATTAGAGATTGACTTTCTTAAAGATAAAGCTTTTGTATGTCAATCCAAGTATGCTCTTTCAATGTTAAAGAAGTTCAATATGTTGAATTGTAAGAGTATAGAAACACCTATGGAGCAAAATGTAAAGGATTCTAACAAAGGTGATGAAAGATCCCTCGTGGACATCACATTTTTTAGAAGTCTTATAGGCTCCTTAATTTGGCTCACAATAACTAGACTTGACATAAGCTTTAGTGTTCATATGTTGAGCCAGGCTATGCAAAATCCTACTATCTATCATTGGAAATTGGCCAAGAGAGTGCTTAGATATATATCTTCAACTTTTATTTTGGTTTATTGTATAAAAGTGAAGATCTTTCTATTATTGGCTATTTTGACTCGAATTTTGCAAGTGATAGAGCAGATCGAAAATCTACAATGGTTATGTCATTTATCTTGGAGGAAACTTGATATCTTGGCTTTCCAAAAAGCAAGATATTGTATCACTCTCGTCATGTGAAGCTGAGTACAAGGCACTCACTACAACAACAAAGGAAGTGCTTTGGATCAAGAGATTACTAGTGGAACTAAAGATAATCTTGGAAGAGTATCTACCTATGATCATGTGTGACAAAATTTCAGCCCAAGCCCTTGTCAACAACCCGATATTCCATGCAAGGAGCAAGCATATCGAAGTTGCACATCACTTCGTGAGAGAGGAGCTCATTGGAGGGGAAATCAATTTGGAGCACATCGACACATCATCTTGCATTGTTGATATGCTCACCAAACCTTTGAGCAAAAGTTCCTTCATCAAGCATAGAGCCAATCTTGGAGTTATACCAAGATCCATGCTCAAATCAATATAGATTATTTTTAGGAGGAGTGTTAAAATTGGAAAAACAAATCTATATTGATTTCTTGGCTTGCTACAAATGTTGTACCATGCAAGTATGTAGCTCATAAATGCAAAATGCCAAGTTTGGCCTACATAGAACTCGAGCTACATGGTAATGTAAAGTCTAGATTGAAGAATACAACTTGCATATAGTTTGTAGACATAGAATTGACAAAGCCATGCTTGTAGAAACTCGTGGCAATTCACATGCATTAATTGTAAGTGATCCATAGTGACATGCAAGGCATACACAAAGTGTAATGGACACATGCATGATGATTTGTACTTTGTTAGTTAGAACTAGTACACTTGTAAAAAGTTGGTAGAATTTCATGCATGGCAAGTGACAAATGTCACGTAGACTCTAAATGTCACTTTAGTTGTCATTTTGGAATGGATAGATGTGGTTCTACCTCGACCTACCTCAAACTCCATAAATATGTGTAGCTCTCCTCACAATCAATGATGAAGAACCAAAGTTTTGTAGCTACCTCATGCCATTTTGGATCTAAACTATTTTGCTTGTTATCTCTCTAGCTTTCTCTCTCTAACTCGTGTTGAAGCTAATGCTAATACATTAAAATCTTCTACTTTTGTTCATTCTTTGATTCATTGCTATCATAATCTGATGCTTAGCATGCTAGATTGTGGTTAAGCCATTTCTTCTGAACTAGATCTTGCTAAACAATCTAGAATCAGGTTATTGTGCTAATCACAAAGCTTAATCAAGATCAATCATACTTGTGGACATTCCCCACACGTATTCTGGAAATTTTGTCACTTATACCCTCCAAGGCCCATGCACCACTAGTAGTGCACTGTGACATCTCACTGGACACCTCTACAGCCTATCTGGGCCACGTCATCCAGTTTCCCAATGACTCACTAATAGACCCATACAAATCCACCATCAAATGTTTAGGCCTACAACCATTAATTATGACCATGTACACATAAGGGCCCCAATTCCCTTATAGTCACAATTAACTTACAGGTTATTGGTCTACCAGTCCCTAGCATGGACACGCTACTCAAAACCAATCATGGGCATGACATTATTCCCCCCTTATTCAGGTTTTGTCCACAGAACTTAAAACTGGAAAAATTCTTATGTAAGCTTCCTTCATGTTTTTAGGAATCATCATCGTCTGTACATCCATTCCATTGAAACAGATGTTCGGTAACTATACAATTTCTTAATCATTTAGTTCTTGTATCCAAGATTTTTTCGGGTTCAAAACGAGATACACTCAATGATTCATCCAACTGGTCCAATTGATCTCCAAATCCAAGATGCTATCTTTCATGTAGACTCTTCTTGAGATGGCTAACGTGAAATATGGGATGCACTTGCGATCCTTCCGAGAGTTCCAATTGGTAAGCTAAGGATTCGATCTTTTTCAAGATCTTACACGGTCCTCTATATCTAGGAGACGATTAGTAATGCTAGACGATACGCATTACACTTGAATCCTTTAGGATTCCCAGATATACCCAATATCGCACTTGGAAGTCTCTCAATGATCTTTTCAGATTTGCATAATGTGGGTCCCTATCTTGGGCACTCTGGGCATTCTCAAGTGCAATTTGTAGCATTTCCTGCATATCGTGAAGGAAATTCGCTACTTTCTGAAACTTGATCGACCGAGTCTCAACCGCAATGGGTGACCTAGGCTCAAATCCGTACATAAGCATAAACGGGCTATAACCAATAGCCAAATGCTAACTCAATCTCCATCAAGGATAACTTCCTCTTTGAGGAGATTGCTATCAAAATATGAATACATATTTTATCTGATCTTTTGATCACGCAGGTAATCTTTCTTTTAAACGATCAAGTATAACTAGAATCTGAACTATGATTCGTCAATCATAATTCATCGGATTCTTGTCCTATACTCAATAAAAGAATGTGATACCCTCACATAGGCAACAACCAATGATCAGAAGAACATTTAAGCTTTAAAGTCATCTCTAGTTTAGCAAATACGACCGACCAAAAAGTGACCAGTGAACTTCAAAACGTGAATGTTCATAATGTCACTTTGGTAATCTGTAAAGCCTAAACAGATACTCTATAACTTCTTGGTCTATACCCAAATAAACATAGTCGATTTGGTAAGGTGATCAGTTGTACCAAAATTTCACTAACCTGGTTATTCATCCAGGGTATGAACAATATCCTCTCCTATGGATTAGGTACTTTCTAGAATCTGAGTTATGATTTACCAATCTCAACTCTCCAGATTCCAGAGAGCTATCATAAGAGTGCATCACAATTCTTAAAAGACACATGAGTTGTACCACTGATAGACCCATACAAATCCACCATCAAGTGTTTAGGCCTACAACCATTAATTATGACAATGTACACATAAGGGCCCCAATTCTCTTATAGTCACAATTAACCTATCGGTCCCTAGCGTGGACACGCTACTCGAGACCAGTCATGGGCATGACAGATAGAGTCATTACTTTGATAGTTCATAGCTCGAATGTTTAGCAAATATGGAAAGCAGTAGAACATTTACATTATTCTTGCACTCAAATAGATACTATTATCAAAAAACCTCACAGCACATCTCATGATTACATCCAGAGATAATTGTGTGCATTATTCATCTGTTGAGCACATACATATTATGTTTTTTATTGCTATCACAAGCTTGTACTGAGATGAGCAGAAAACGTGTTGGGAGGCCCACTACAAAGGCTTTTAAAGCCTTTGGATTATGAATCAAGGCCTTTTAAAGCCTTTATTTATAATCCAACAAGGTAAAATATAGCTGAAAAATAAAATACAGTACTAAAAAATACCATAAAGCATAACCACTTTCAAGACGTCCAGCTGATACCTGCCACCATCCCACACAACAAACCGCACAAGTTAGTTACGTGAGGAAGACATGTGTCATAGCTAAACGTTAGTTGTTATTCATGTCCAAAAGGAGTTATACCATTTAATAGCTTTAAATAGCAATCTGAAACATAGTCCAATCTTCCCAAGAAAACATTATTTTGGCGATAGGCCAAGTCGTCATATCATCGTATCAGGACGAGCACCATGCTGATAAGCTTAAGGTCAATTGGTCCATATCTGTTCATTTTTATTTATGCAAAGAATATGAAAAGTTTAAACCATTTTCGTTTTGCTTAGCCAAAAGACTTGGTGTGGACACATGTGCTGATATTAGAGCAAATCCATTCTATGCTAACCCAAGTGACCCTTACAGAGCAAGGTGTGTCACGCACTACTGTCCATACTCCTGAGCATATCCATGTTTTCCAGTTGTATCTCACCAAAGGTCTAAAGTAACACTTAACAGGGTAGATTTTAAGCAAAGCCATGAATGTTATATAGAAATCATATAACAACCATGGTATGGGACATTGCTTCGGATAGACAAAATTAGTTATTAGTAGGTGATTTCTAATGTCTTTACTAGGTACTAGGGCATATCCGTGTCATTCTAATCCTTTTGTAAAAACAATGTATCTTACACATTTCCATGCTGTCTAAGACCATTTTATTGGAGTCCTTACTGTAAGTTTTCATTGACAAGAGTTTCTTTGCGAATTAATCAGTAAATTCTTGCTTTTTGAGAAATAGTATCTTTTTTTTGTCGTTTTTATTGACAGGAGGAAGAGGTTTTTTGAAGAGATGTGAAATTTTTTTTCTAATACTACTTATCCCATTTATGCTTGTGTCTTGTAGAATTCGCACTTGAATCAATAACGAGAGTCATACCTGAATGTTTGTAGACGAGGCTTCTTGAGAAGCTGCCATTGTTGTTTTTTTTGTAAAAGTTTTCTCTCTATATCATAACGACAAAAAAATGGTTTTTTAGTCCATAGTTACGTTTAGGAGTAAAAAACGTCTCAGATAAAGTATACGGAGTATGTTAGATAGTCTGCTTTGTGAAGTTTCAGTAAGTAGCATACCTTTGCTTTGAGTGTGATCACGCTCGGTTTGAGTATGAACCCGAAGGTAGAAGATAACATGCCATATAGTATCGTAGATTAAGGAATATAAACGTAAAAAACGTCATATGAGAAAATCAACATATTAAATTCAAAGAGTAGAGCCAATTCTTAGAGATGAGTTATCAACGATCCTTCTATCCATTGCTGGATAGTAGAAGGTGTGAGTGTAAGAAATGACCATTGTTTACAAAATAATTCATCTCTCTGTCCATCGTTGGACAACAAGCACGATAACTTCAAAGACCATCAGAGACTAAAGTATGTGTGAGCCCACTCACTGCCCATCACTGGGCAGTGGTGTGTGTTTTGCTTTTATGGTACTATCAAAAAGTGGAAGATGAGGCTTGTTGTCCATCGCTGGACACGAAGCACATCTAGCTTGCATAACTATTTACCAAAGTGCATGCGGTATGCTAGTTGTCCATCGTTGCTATCCATTGCTGGACAAAAGCATTAAAACGTGTTTGATTTGAAGCAAACGACTAGCTTCAAAGAAGCTATTCCATCGTTGCTCTTCGAAAAAGAATATGTATTCATATGTATAAGAGGCGGATATCAACCAATCGCTATCTAATAAGCAGAACTGAAGCGATGTAGTAAAGAGTATTATGGTCATCGCTGACAAGCAAGATGCCTTTACATAACAAGCCATTAAAGTTTCCCGAAAGGTCATGAAGGAGGGAAAAAACCTTCCAATCAGGCTTTTGAATTTCAAACTTTTGTAGAGTGTGTCTTATTTAAAAAAACCAAAAAAGAGAGAAAACCCGTTAATTAAGAAAATCTTTTTATGCACGAAGGGGTTGCTTTGAGTTATAACCTTGTGTTTTTGAGGAAGCGATAGTTCGTCTATTGTCCACTTGTTTGGTAGTAGAGCAAGGCAAATTTAAATGTAGAAGCGTCTATGAGAGAGAGAGAGAGAGAGAGAGAGAGAGAGAGAGAGAGAGAGAGAGAGAGAGAGAGAGAGAGAGAGAGAGAGAGAGAGAGGGTTCAAGGGCACCTTGGAACCTCACCCTCTACCCAAGTACAACTAAATCATGCCACATCATTTGTCATCATGTGTGGAATCCAGATAACTCAATACATGATTTGAAAAAACTACGTGAGTGTCGGAGTTTGACCTCACTTCATGCACTAATCCAATACAAGACAGAAGGAACATTAGACAACTCAAAATCCTTTTAAAGAGCTACAGAAATAAAAATTGTCTCAATTCATGATAAAAAATAAAGATTGACCTTCAATGAGGTCAAAGCAAATTGAAGTCTAAATTAAATCGATTCCAAATTCGACCCAATCACCTCAATTGTGTGTCTATTTTGACCCTACATCTATTTTGATCTCTAATCTTATTTTGGCCATGGACTATTTCAATACTACAATTATTTAGACCAGACACCATAATCAATCCAAGTCATAACCTGTCACTTTCATGACTAATGAAAACTACTAACAAAATACTAATTAGAGAAAATTTGGCCTTGGAAAGGGCCCTATAAGGATTGCCATGTAGGATGACAATTTTTTGGCAATGTAAAATACTAAAATAAAATCTTTTTCTGCCCGCAGTCCTGCCCACACAGTCTTCGATGATTAGCTATTATGTGGGTAGTATAGCCTGTGATTGAAAAAAATCATAGCTTTTGAATGACAACTCGGATTGAGACGATTACAGTGCCATTAGAAAGCCCTCGACGAGAACCCGGACAATTGTGCTTGAAAGAGATATCGGGTTGACCAAGTGTTGACCGACCAAAACTTTGACTAGCCATAACTTCTTCACCGTAGCTCGGAACGGGCCATGTCGGTGTCATTGAAAAGCTCTCGTTGAGCGCTTTCTAATGGCACCGTAATCATCTCAATCCAAGTTGCCATTCAAAAGTTACACTGTTTTTTTTTTTTTTTTTCTGAGTTGCATACTATACTACAAATAAAATGGCTTATTTACGGGCTGCCCCCGACGCAAAATTACAGTTCTTTCAGAAAGAAAAGAAAATCAATTTGAAGGAGCTACGTTATGTAGATTTCAAATTTGAGTGTTTTGATTGGACCATGTAGAAAAAACTTTTGAGAAAAAAAATAAAAGGTATCTTTTTGAAAGGCCCCTTTTGTGCTCAAATTTTTTCTAATTAGTAGTTTCTTTTAAGTATTTGGAAAAATCGAGATTAGAAATTATCTAAGCTAACTCAAATTAGCATGTACATATTATAAGCTATAGCTCAATGAGCAAAATTAGAACACAAGACAAGCTCAAAGTGCATGGGAGTAGTGATCAAATCAAATATTGGATTGTACATCTGCATGTTCAATAAGAATTGGCGAAGAGCACTTCTACCCACTAGTGTCTGAATGTGTATTGTATTTGTCTGAATCACTCGAGTCCTTATATCATTTCTATTTTGTTAATTTAGTAGCCATCTAATCACTTATACTATATTCATGGTTGTCACAAACGCTCCTTGAATCAATAGCATGGTTGTCTCAAACGTTCCTTGAATCAATGCACGGTTGTCTCAAACGTTTCTTGAATCAATAGCACAGTTGTCTCAGATACCCTTCTGATCAGATCAAAATATTCAGACCTACTAAGTGCAAGATCTCTAGGAATTTTTATTGTTGTTGGCTATGTAAGAATATTGATTTCACTCTGCATTACAGCGATCTCCAAAGTTAATAATAGCTTAATCGCATCCCACATTAACCAACTTGGTATGATAGCCATTGGTATCATCCCACAACATCCGACAATTATTTAAAGTAAATATTGTGCTTTTTAAAGTCATCTAAAAGGTGAGACTGTGTTGTAAAGCTACCTTTACAAGCTTTACTTCCGGCGCCATCGGCGCCAGCTATGTCCCCGGCGCCAGCAGCGCCCCTGCTGCTCCCGGCGCCAACGGCGCCGGCGCCGCTCCCGAAGCCACTGTGACCAGAATCCAGCCGGCGCCAAGTTCCTATGGCTGAAAATCTTTGATCGGTTCTAGCGAAGTCCAGAGAGCTCAGATCGATGTGCAATCACCTCACACGATCTAGGCATGATTAAAGGAAGCCTGGGGATCAATAAAATCTAGAGAGAGAAAATGACTTTCTAGAAAGAGAAAATTCTAGAGAGAGAAAAACGTGCTTTACCAGCTTGGGTAGAGTGCTTGGTATGAGGGGGGGGGGTGCCGAATCACACCAATACTATAGGGGAGTGCAGGTTGCGACTCAGGGCGAGCTCCAACCAAGTCTCAGCCTCCCTTGCTAGAATGTTGTCATGGCTCTCGCCTTGGCATGCTAGCGCCCCGGAGACTAGGGTCGGTCACACACTTGAAATGTAACCTTCTCAGATTTATCAATAAAGTGGGATTTTCCTCAAACTGACTCTGATTACCTTCTGGGTTTCAGTGTTCGGTAAAAGCGCCAGTTGTAAGGCCGCTTTCAAAATTTTTAACTTGGCACATAGCTGAGGGTCGTATCCCGGGACGCCAGCAGTATGCCGTCGGGACCATTCGGTCCGTGGCGCCAGCGGTATGCTGTCGGGACCATTTGGTCCAGGAACTGGTTGTTTCCATATCTGTCGCGGCTTGTGGTTCTGAGTGTTCCTGGCATGAACGTGAATGGGTTAAGCTCTTGGGGAACGGGCTCTAATCTGTCGACTGAGTTGGATGGCTTGCTTGGGTGGATGTTACCTGTTTATGGCTGTCCAGTCTGGCGTGGCGCCAGGTTGGCTTCCAGCGCTCGTGACGAAGCTTTCAGTTGGTTAAGTCTGATGTAAGTCAGACCGCTTGCTTGGAATGGATGTTACTCGTCTGTAACGAAGCTTCGAGTTGGTTAAGTTTGATGTATGTCGGGCGGCTTGCTTGGAGGGAAGTCACCCACGTCGGGACCCCCGATCTGGCATGGCGCCAGGTTGGATCTCAATGTTGGTCCTCGGAACTTCAAGTTGGTTAAGTCTGATCGTTGTTGGCGAGTTGGCTGCTTGTATGTCAAGTGGGTTCGGATGGCAAGAGTTGAAGGCTGGGAAGCTAAGTCGTGGTTCCCGGCTCCCTTTGGGATGCCTGCGCTACAGACTGGAGCAATCCCAACACTCTTAGAAGGCATCATCTTAAATGAATTTGAAAGCTAAAGCCTTGGCTCAATGAAAGCCTTCGAAAGTTCTATGAAAAACCATATGAAAGTGACACCTCTACGTAATTATACCTTGGGTGTATAGGTAGCCCAGAAATCCATTCAAAAGGTCAAATCTCAAGTCAATTCAATAGAGCTAGATCTTGAGGCCACTAAGGTCCCTAAGGTGTTAGATTTTTTATGCCCAGCCTTAAACAAATCGTTCAAGCAATGAGCATCCTGAAAAACCGAAGGCCGACTTCGTAATTTTGGACCTTCATATTTTCGGACCTTCACATTTTTCCTCTTTCTTTTACCTTAAACAATTTTTAGGCACCTTCGCCTTTTTCACTCCTTAGCGAAAAATGCAACACAGTGGCCAAGTGGCCAGAATGCCTTAGAAACCATTCTTAAGGCACCTTTGCTTTTTCCGCCTTCTTCGCCTTTTTCGTTCACGAAAAATGCGACACACTGGCTAGAATGACTTAAACCATTTTTGGACCACCTTCACCTTTTTTTACCTTTTCGCTCTTTGCAAAAAATGCGACAAAGTACCTAGAAAAACCTTAAAACCATTTTAGGGCACCTTCGCCATTTTCAGTTTTCTTCACTGCCTCTAAACTAAGGCACTTTTCGTCTTTCTCACTGTCTTTAGTTTAAGGCACATTCGCCTTCTTCTCTGCCTTTAGTGTAAGGCACTTTTTGAATTTTTTCGTCTTTTTCGCCTTCTTCGCTGTCTTGAATCTAAGGGCGCCTTAGGGATTTACATACCTTTAGTGTAAGGGCACTTTCAGGAGTTGCATACATTCAGGCTAAGGGCACCTTCGGCTTTTTCACATTTTTGCTACATTGGCTGACCGACATCGCCAACTTATCAACAACCCTAAAACAGCTGGACAACCAAATATCCCAAAGGCGGTTAGTGGTTACCAACTTTGTACATATGCAAAGACTGGCGTAAATAACATTAAAAGCTTGTAAGGTATTTTGTCTCTCAACACTTGTAAATATATATACTAGCTGAATCAAGCTATGTAAGAGCTAATTCAGTAATTGAAATTCTCTTTCAATTAGAGTTATTTGTAACCAACGTTATCACGCTCGGCAAGTTGAACATTTGCGCATTTTGTATGAATGCTTCTACTTGAATAATTCTGCTGCTAACTGTTGCGTTTTCGTTCCTTCACGCCGTGCTAAATCATCGAGCTTCCGCTGTTGCTCACGCCCACACGCGATTTTACGACATAAGGAAGCACTATTTTGAGTGCATAGGACATCTATAAAAGACCCTAGGTATGAAATACTCCACTTATGAACCGATAACTTGAGCTAGGATAGGAGTATGTTAAAAATAGCCTAGTCCATTATGAGAGAATTGGGAAATAAGTGAGTATCACACATAGCCCATAGCCTTTGATCAAAATTGCGGTTCCATTAGACATGGATCGAGACTAGATATCCACACTAGTGAAGAATGGAAACCTCACTCCTTATAGTCATATCTTCATTGTTGGGGAGTACGAGATATTAGGGACAACCTTAGAATTGGACAAGACATACAATCAATATACCCCTGCTACTTGCATAGGAGAAGAACACCTCCAAAATTGGGACGCCTTGAAATGTCTAGGATCTACTAATTTAGAAAATCTAAATACATATGCATAACACAACTTTTTCTTTACAAAATATACATTGGAGTTGCTCAAGAAATTTCATAAAAAAAAAAGGTAGACCTATCACACATTATAATTCTAGTGAAAAGCTTTCCAAAGAGGGTAAGCCTAAAAAAATAACAAAATTTTATTTAAAAGTCTTGTGAGTGTTTGAATCTATCTAACTATCATGCATCTAGATATTGCTTTTCAATTAGTGTTCTTTAACCTAGGAAAGTGTATTTCACCAAATGAAGATCTATAAGATATTATAACTTCTTTGAGAATTTGGACATATGAAATAAATTACAAGTTATAGCCAAGGCATAAAGCCCACTATCACGAGGCTTTTACCCACATAAGCACTAAGAGGGCTTTAGTTACTTTCTACCTTTGACTTTTATGGGGAAAAAGGCTTTGACTTTTATGGGGGTAAAAAGCCTTGACCAGGCCAATATGAGTATAATTCCTTGCCTAGGGTATCAAAGGATTTCAGCTGGCAAGAATGTTGAATTATACCTTGTTAAGGGCAATGATTTTTATAAACGGACAATCATAAAAAACTGTAGGATTATGCAGCTAATCTCCAAGAAAAGTTTTGAGAGAAATGCTTTCAAACTTCATATTCTATGGTGCATTGTCTCTACAGGTATAGTCATATATGATTCCAAATTTTCCATTTTTTTCTTTGCACTTTTGGAGATTCATATCTACCAAGCAAGAATAAGATTAAGGAACAGATTTTATCATAACTGAATATCTTCTCCCCTGTGAATTCATTACCCAGAGGCCTAAATTCGGGTTCAGTTACAACCAGCTCCTACAAGCCCACATATCATTTGTATCGATCATCAACAAACTGATAAGTCCATCTTTGAATGTCCAATAAATGACCGTTGAACATGCTTGTAGATGAAGCTATGTATTCTAGCAGTCAGATCTTCCTCGCACCTGTGATCCCCACAGTAGGCATAAAAGCAACAGATATCATTTAAGCTTTATGACGAAAGATTCAAAGAGCAAACAAATAAAAGTGTAATAGAATCACTTATTCAACTTGAGAAAGACTAAGCCAGCAAAAGTGCACAGGTATGTAGCCATCAAAATGTGACTATTCTCTCCAGAACAAGTCTGTAAATGCTGTACTTTTAACTACTGATTGCTGATTACAAGTTTGATTAACTGCTATTCATTGGGATTCGATTGATGCTAGGATCAGATTAAATCTTACTCCGCAGTATCTACTCTCTGGCTAATGCTAAATTAAGTCTTTTGGAAGCATTGCGAAGGTAAAAGGTATTTACAAAATTCCACAGCAAGTCCTGGATGCTTTCGTCCGAGACTCTGGAATCCTTCATCTAGCTCATATTCAGTGTAGCATCTAGAGACAACATCAAATGCAGCATTCTTTACAAGAAAGGAATCACAGAGATAGCCGACTTCCAAGTAGGTCAAGACACTATCTTTAGTAAGGTATTTAACCATAAAGTTCTCACACACCCCTTTCAGCAGATCAACTTCATATTTGTTTGCGGCAAGCAACAAATTTGGAGAGTGTTGTTGCAAGTCCTCGGCACTAGCATTTGCTGAGTATAGGAAACGCACGAAGGAATGCAAAACTGCAGTGTTCATATCCTCGAGCTTTATCGTTTTCGTTTGGCGTTCGACCATGTTTGCTTTTAACATTACGTCGAAAACTCTCGACCTGCTAACCTGTACTGAACTTGTTCCATTTAGTATCTAGAACTCATTCTTCTCAACAGCAAAACTTCATGTCTAATGACAATTGACCTCTACTCAAAGTCAAAAGTGGAAGCTAGTTTTGCCGGCGGGCGTAAAATGCTTAGACTACTAATTGTGTTTTTTTCCCTTGGATGCAGTACAATGACTGAGTTGAGATACTCACCAGAATGAGACCATTTACAGGAACGCACTCGCCATCAGATGCTTGCAGTAAAATAAGCTCATTTTCGCAGTCCCTGGTACCTTCAGGCTGCCACTTTAATTGCAAGAAGTCCATCTTACTTTCCATTTGATCCATCTTTTCTTTGTCACACATGTTGCAGTAGTGCTTAGTTGCACAGTTCGTCGAACAAAGTGAGCACCTTGGTCTTTTCTCTTCCTTCTTTTCGTCGCACCTGCGACAGTAGTACTCAATCACAGACCTCAGAGGCTCATGATATTGATTGGAATGATTGGAACAGCTTGAACAACGTGGTGATCCATATTGCTTGTATAGCTCCCCAGGATAAGCCATAATCTTAGCCATTGTACAGACAGATCCAACTGATGACGTTGTTGAGTTGATTTAGTGTCGGTAAATAAAAGCCTTGGTAAATTTTGTCTGTGAACTGGAAGTTCAAAGTGCACCGCTATCCCAAAAGCAACTGATCACACAATGTTGGAAATCAGAGCGCAGATTCAAACGATCGTTTTACTATGAAGATCCAGTGCAGTAAACAAAACTATAATAGAATTAGAGAGACAGAGAGAAAATGTCAGCAATGATATACAAAACGCGTTTTGAAAATTTTCATTGGTCCACGTTTGCCACATAAGACGTTATTGATGGGCAGTTAGGAATAAATTTGAAGCGCGTTTGAAAGACAAAGACGTTGAATTTAGATAGATAACACGTGCTTTTAGAAGGTTCTGGAAACAGAATTATTTAGAGAGAGGCGCGAAAGGTATAGAAATCTTGAAGATGCAATGCACGATCGAGCTATGGCGATGGCGTGGAGGGCAACAGCTAGCGTTAGTGTAAATCCGATCGTGTGAGGGAAGCAGCAGAGGCAAGAGGAAAGAAGCGCAATGATGGTGCGGTGCAAGCTTGGCAGCGGACTGAGCGGTCGGCAGTGAAGCGAGAGAGGAGACGAAGGAGAGGAGATGGCGGGTGGAGAGAGAGATGGGTGGAGACGAGAGATGGCGGGTGAAGGAGAGGAGAGAGCGAAGAGGGAGATGGGAGGTGAGAGGGAGAGAGAGAGTAAAGGGAGAGAGAGATATGGAGGGTAATGAGAGATGGGTGGAGGGAGAGAGAAAGTGCTGTTTAGGGCTAAAGGGTTTTTAGAATTAGGGTTTTCTTAGGGTTCTGAACCTAGACCACTACATGTACATTACCATTTATTTTAAAATTTTATATATGTACAATTGTGGGGAACTTTGGTTGCAATGGTCACTCAATTCCAATGCCTCCAAAATGTAAATAATGAACTCGATGAAATAATTTCTTGTTTGGACTCAAGACCATCAGTGCACCACCTTTATCTAGATCTAATTTTAGATCAACCCTCAATCATCATTTGCGCACAGGTCCCACCAATCCTCCCAACACCCATAATGTCTAGTCTCAACTTCTAATCCATTCCAATTTTTTTTTTCATAAGATCACATGCCTCCAGTGCTTGCGGAAAACTTTTATCCAACCTAACACAAAACCTATTAATTTTTTTTAGGCTTTCTTGTAACTCATGGGCCAAAAGCCTTTGATTCTATAAGGAGAAGTCTAAAAAAAAAACTTTTAAGAAGGCTCAAATTTTTATACAAAGCTTTTTCATTAGGATTTTGATTGATTCAAAGTTTGGGTTAGTGTTCGAGAAAGATGGCAAAGTAAAGGAATGGAGCTGGCATCTTTCTCCAGAAATTGACTTCGTGAAAAACTTACAGTAAGTTTACTTTTAAAAAATTGACAGGTTTTTTGAAATACGAAAAATTTTGTCTTCATTGTTGTCAAATGCTGAAAATTTATGTGTAGTAAAGTAGGCAGATCCATATAAAGCTTACGTTTACATAGCTTTATTAAGTCAATAAAATGATTTACTAATGTACTTGTAATATTTTGCCGGCAAGCAAATTGAAATGTAGGATTCATAAGGCAAGATTTTACAAAAACCAATAGCAACTAGAAAACACAAAAAATTAGGGTTATGCAATAATTAGTATCAAAATTTTAAAATAGTACAATTTGATATTATTAGAATTTAATAATGATTAAAAAATACTTCTATGATCTTTGTAAAATGGCATGCACTTTGTTAAAACTTCGCTAATTATTTCTAAAATTTTAAACTAACTAATTCATATGAAAATGAAAACCTATAGAATAATATTTTATAAGCTCATAACCTATAAGCGCTTAAAAAGTCTTTTCAACTACAGAACTTGCATCAGATTTGCACTGTTGTAGCATGCGACTTCTCTTTTTGATGACCTAGAAAAGCTGCAACAACCATTGCTTTGATTTCCTTCTGGGACATTGTGTAATCATCTACAGCTTCAAGGTCAAGAGAGTCTTGTTTCTAGTTTTGAAAAGATGGCGTATTGTTATAAGCATGTCCACCAACTCTTCTTAAGGCTCTAAAAAAATGCTTCTCCTCAATCATCTGTCAACTATCCATGGGTTTCCAAACTTGTATAGAGAATGTATAGTACATCATGTTAACTTTTTGATAGGATCTAGTGTAGTATGCAGATCACATCAAACATTCACCATAGCTACACCTCTCAAGTTCTCAATGATGGCTCTCAAAGATGGCACAACAAAAGTTAAGTATATTACAAAGGAAATATGTACATATAGTGAACTCACAAACTACATAAAAATTGGCCTACTACTTGCCAAACTAAGCTCCCAATATGGCCAAATTCAACTATCACACTCCAGACATGCCCCCGAATATAGCAAGTACTGTAAATAACACTGTACATCTGTTTTCCTATCTTTGTGTGGCTAGTCGGCTAATCCAAGTAGCTAGATACAAGACAAGTGCCCCCGATTGATATGTCGATAGTGGGTCATGTCCCAATCTCTAACAAATACTATAAAACCAATCAACTGTACAACACTTACAATATCACATTTAAAGCTTATACAATATAAATCAGTTCAGATTTGATTTCTAACTCTCTCCCTTAAGCTCAAATGTGATAAGAACAAAAAACAACAATCTATAGCAATATCTAGAGTATCCAAAAGATGTTATGCATGTCCTGCCACTTTGTACTTGACTCATACTCAAGCACACCAACAAACCACCAATTTGGCTCACAAAGTCTCATGCACACACAATGCTCACACAGAGAGTCTACCACACTCTCTACCAACTGACTTGTCCCCAGTCCAACTTGAACACAAGTGGACCACATGAGCAACATGGCTCAAATTGATAAAATCCAACTGACACCATGAGACTTACATCCTCCATATTCTACCTAAGCTGACATCCTATCAGGCCCTTATAAGCACAAATCTGGTATGGAGATTACCAGAGATCCCGCAAGCGGAAGGGTCACTATAAGCCAAGAGTCCTATCTGATCAATGTACTTCGCAAATATGGCATGGAGGATTGTAAGCCGATAGACACACCCATGGATCCAGGATCCAAACTGTCTAAAGACATGTGCCTCAGAACTCATGCAGAATAGCAAGATACCCTTCTCAGTCCATCATAGGATCTATAATGTATTCTATAATCTGCACACGACCTGATCTAGCATATGTAGTAAGCACACTATCTCAGTACATGTCCAATCCAAGCTTACAACATTGGAAGGCTCTACAAAGAGTACTGAAGTACATTCAAGTTACGAAGCACTATGCTTTGTGCTATAATGGTAATACAGAAGCTACTTTCATTAGTCACTTATTCAAATTAAGATTGGGCAGGAGACATGGATACCAGAAAGTCCACATTAGGTTATATTTGTTTCCATGCAGGAGGACCCATTTCATGGAATAGCAGAAAGCAGAAATGCATTTCATTGTCCTCTATACAATCCGAATACGTTGCAACTACACCAGTAGTGAAGGAGATAATTTGGCCCAGAAGGTTGTTACAGGATCTGCAATTTCCACAGATTGGTCCAACAATACTCTAGTGTGACAATCAGAGATGCATACCTCTATCTCTGAACCCACGTACTCATACTAGAACTAAACACATAGAAATTTAGTTTCATTTTATTAGAGAGAGAGTTCATAATAAATATGTTGTACTAAGCTACTGTCATATAGACAGTACGTTGGCTGATATTTTGACAAAGCCATTGTCAAGAGATAAACATTCTACCATACTAGATATGATAAATCTCAATTTTAATCCAGATTCGTAGTAGTAAGCTTCAAGGGGAGTGTTGGAGTTTAATCTTACTCCTACTCATCCTAACTGCCCTCCATTTCTTCTATGTAAATCACTCTCTCGAAGAAGTCACCAAAGTCATCGACATAGAAGTGATCGACGAGTCCTCCTGCAACCATTCCCGAAGTCGAGATTTCAGGCCATTCTGATGAATATCGCATTTTTTTGAAGAATGCAAAAAATGCGAAACTCTACAGATTTACACGGGATTTCACGTACAGACTGTCTACGTCTTCACGCTCCAATAATAATTGACCTAATTGATCAGTTAAACAACTATTAACAATCTTGTAATTGTAAAGTTAGAATAACAAAAGATCATTCAGCAAATGTGTGTGTGTGTGTGTGTGTGTGTGTGTGTGTGTGTGTGTGTGTGAATGAGCGGATGATGACAAAGTAGTTGTTGATACTTGAGATTGATACTAAGTCTACACGACAGAGATCAAACGACCAAAAACAAGTCTTCATAGTATCTGAGTCCTCAAAGTTAAAGAATATATATATATATATATATATATATATATATATATATATATATATATATATATATATATATATATATATATATATATATATATATATATAGAGAGAGAGAGAGAGAGAGAGAGAGAGAGAGAGAGAGAGAGAGAGAGAGAGAGAGAGAGAGAGAGAGAGAGAGAGAGAGAGAGAGAGAGAGAGAGAGAGAGAGAGAGAGAGTAAATATGCAGAACTATAGCAATTGAACAGGATCACGCGCTTATTAGCACAATTGTTTTGTGATTTGATAGTTGTTATCACAACACTGAATATACATATTCGCTATTGTTCTATCTCATTGCAATCTTGTTGAATGTTAATTAACTCTCACTTTTCTTCCGCAAAGTATTATAAATGAAAAAATTGCATGGCTATCTCAGACGCCTAATCATTTTTTTGCAATCTCTCTCTATGGTTGTCTATGACACCTACACTGATACTCATTAGTCAACACAATCAAAACTGCTCTATAACTCCATTCTCTGCGTAATTTAGATCCTTATCACAGTTATCGTTTTTCCTTTTTCTCGTTCGATGGTGTGAGTTGACATCACCGTACCCAACAGAGTGGTATCAGAGCAGGTTTTGGATTTACTAGAGGCTGTAGGATATAAAGGAAAACTTAATACATTTTTGTTTTTCCAGAGCTAGTTTATATTTTGTTTGTGTTCAATCTCTATTCATCGATCATAATGAAAGGTTCAAGCTCAGAGATCCGCTTGATCAACAAGTTCAATGGAGATGATTTCCACATGTGAAAATTCAAGATGAGGATGATCTTGATCGAAAAGGAGCTATGGAGATACGTAACCGATTCGATAGCCAGACTAGCGGAACCAGAACTACTCCCAACATGGGAAGCAATGGATGACAAAGCTCTTGCCATTGTATCCTTGAATCTGAAAGACACTCAGATTTCTCACGTATCAAACAATACCGCCTCCAAAGAAGCATGGGATATCTTAACAAGTATCCATGAGACTTCAGATGTGTCGACTCGTCTCTTCTTGAGAAAGAAGGTCCTTACACTCAAAAGAAGCGAAGGCACCTCAGTCAGTGATCATTTGAACGAGTTCAAGCAATTGCTAAATCAACTAGTTGCAATAGGTCCCCCTATTTCAAAAGAAGACTCAACAATATCTCTTCTCACCAGTCGTCCATCCTCCTATGACAACCTAGTATTACTCTTGAGCAATACTCCTGCGCTATCACTCCAGAAGCTGACAACAAGTCTACTGCAGGAAGAAGTTAGGAGAAAGAGCTCATCTACAATGAGTAGCAAGTCAATGGTATTGTACCCTAATAAGCAGCAATCCAAGAAGAAAAACTTCAAGAATAAGAAGATGAAAGTGGGGCAGCCAGATTCAACGCAACAACAACAACAACAACAACATAACAAACAACAACAACTTGCCAGGACCAAACTCTTTTGCAGATACTGCAAGAGAGCTAATCATGACATCAAGGATTGTTGGATTCTCAGGCACACTGAAGCGAGGAAGAAGATGCAACAACACCAAGAAGGAGGTTCTGACTCTGTCAGAGATTCCCAAGAAGATGAGAAGGCGCTGATGGTACAAGATCAAACCAAGCAAAGATGTATGCGAATGATATCTTAATTCATGTGCTTCACAGCACATGACGCCATGTAAGAACCTATTCTCCACTCTCACAACAACCGAATCAAAGTACATTTTCTTCGAAGACTCAAGCTCACACAAGGCCGAAGGCCAAGGCTCCATTCAGCTACAATTCCTTGATGGCATCACTAGACAGTTAGATGGTGTATTTCACGTATCCAAATTAGCAAATAATTTATTGTCTATTAGCAAGATCACTGATAAAGGCTATAGAGCTTTGTTTACTGCTAGTCGATGTACTATTATTGATGGAAATTCTAATGAAATCATCTCTGCACACAAAGAAGCAAATTTGTATATCTTGAGTCATGATGATGCACTTTCTGTGAGTAACTCTGATGCTCATGTTTGGCATCAAAGATTAGGTCATTTAAACATGAGGTCTATCTTGTACATGCATCACAATAGTATGGTCAAGGACACGAATATTAATGTTGTCTCCATAGTAGATCAGATTGTTTGTGAAATCATTAGGGCCCTTTTTGGACTGAAAAAGGGCCTCTTCACTAATTATAATTAGTGTTAATGACGACACGTGTCCCAATAAAATATTGACAACTGAGTGGGAATGGTCCATATGACATGGCAAATTCAATGGTGCAGATTAAATCAAGTGTGGGCCCACAAAGTACACCTCTAACATTAACCCTACATTAACCCAAGATAAAGCAATAACTATGCCTACAAGTTAACATCAACTAGCCTATCTATCTACTAACAGCCTTATCCTAAGTGAGCCTAGTCGTTATTTCAAATTTTGAATGCTCACAAGCTTGTATCTCTCATCTGTCTCTCATTTTGTAGTCTCTCTCTAAACGACCTCTCTCTCTCTCTCTCTCTCTCTCTCTCTCTCTCTCTCTCTCTCTCTCTCTCTCTCTCTCTCTCTCTCTCTCTCTCTCTCTCTCTCTCTCTCTCTCTCTCTCTCTCTCTCTCTCTCTCTCTCTCTCTCTCTCTCTCTCATTCTGTATACTCCACAAATATTCTATTTTTTTTATTTTGGTTCACCTTATCTGAAGATCTACACACTATTTCGCATATCCTACATTATCATTACATCATCCATTATGGCCTCTACTCAATTAAGGAAGCCCAAGAATCAACTAGCTTCCATTGTTGCACACATCAAAGATTCCAATGAGCATTGGGTGCCCCATACATTTTCAACTTTTGACTGGGTTTACATGCAACCATCAGGCAAAGGAACTCACAAGGTTGCAAAGAGGAAGCGAAACAACCAAGACTACCATTGGAAAGGAAGGATGCACGAATTCAAGATCGACCAAAACGACGAATACCTTGCAAATGTGCAACACGTATACATGCGTTGAGATATTTTATTGGATGTGGCTGTTGCTGATAGAACCATACAGTCACATTGTAGGTCTCACCTCTTTTATTCTTGTGTTAACTATTATGTTTGAATTATTATTATGTCATCGTAATGGATAATAATGTTGCATTAATGCCTGGTGCAAATGTCTTTCCTTCAAATAGCTTCGACTGGCAAAACATGAATTCCTTCACTGGAAAATTCTCCGCCATACATGCCAAATATGGAGAACTAATATATGGTGGGTTGGCATCCTCTGCCTTGATCAAAATGGGCATTTTCTTTTACAATCACATATACGAAGTTCCAAAAAAAAACTTTGGCCAAGGCAAATTAGCACCAATTTCTGAGCCTGCGATCAATTCTCACGAGTGGTCATTTGTTGACCAACTGACTATTGAATTAAAGAAGAAACAACTTCTCAAAGAGATTACTGGTAATATGAAGCCAACATTCGGATCCAAATGAGTCTACACTAGCATCTCTGTGCCGATCACCGTATTTGTTGCCATATTTAAGGCGGTCCCCTCTAGGAAAACAAACACGATGTGGGCATGGAAAGCAACAAAATCATCACTGTTGGATAACATATTTGTCGCATGGGATTCAAAGGAAATGGAGCATAAAGGAGGTTTAATAAGGTGTAAGCTCTCTTATGAAACAATGACCATAAGGTATCATATTTCACGTCAAACATGCTCCTTAAGTTTCGCGATATAAGTTTGGTCATGGCCGATGGGACCCTCTGGATGCGGAGACGAATCAGCAAGAAGTGGAGATATCCATACATTTGCCCCATGATGAAATACGAGAAAGTCATATAAATAAGGAGTGCAGCCTAGAAGATCTTCGACATATGCTTGGATTGACTTTTGTTGTTGTGCCAGTAGATTTTGTCTTCACTCGTAATGGACAAAATGTGAGTCCCTAATTTTCATCAGATTCTTAAATTTTAAATAGTAATGTTGAATAAATATAGGATTATTAGCTTTGTGTCTGGTTTTGCAGATACGGAGACGAGTCGAAAAAGATCATGAATGTGTTTCATTTTTACAAACAGGGACATTAGGAGTCCAATGGGAATAAAGGATTTAATCTAATGGAAAATAGAAAACACAATTAGTTAATTGTGTTTTGACTCTATTCTAATATATTTGGTTACGTTTTGACTTTACTTTTACGTTGTCACATTTTATATGCCTGTTACTACATTTGTGGATGTCCAAGGTTGAAACTTGTTAGGGTTTAAATCGTTTAGTGATATGTATTTTAATACTATTACTAGTTTTCTTCGAAGATTTTCGCTAACTGGCAATTAGGATTTTTACTCATGAACCTAGACAAGAACATACTATATTTGAAAAAGAGGCCAAAACTTCTACAGGAGCACTTACTAAAAATAGAACCCTTCACTATGTAAGGGTGCTTGGGTCCTCATTTCTCCACTTAATCCCTTGAGTGTCAGAGTGTCAGTTTTTTTAAATTCTCTGTTTTTCATCTCTCATATTCTCTGATACGTTTTCAAAGGCTAACCAATGTCGGAGGAAATGGCACGGACGAAACAAACGGCTAGAGATCCCAGAGTGACTGCATCGCTCCATAGGGATGCACTAGCCACCCTCGATGAGAGAGAGAGACGGGAGAGCAGAAGCAGGAGTAGGAGTCGCAGCCTATAGTGTCTCAGGAAGATCCGTCCACTCAACGTGAAGCTGAGGAGGACATGGCCCATACAGCAACTGCACAGGAGGACCATACTGAGCAGCAGCAGCAAGAAGACCAGCAACAGCAGGAGGACCAGCAGCAGCAGCAGCCACCACGAGAAAAAAGCCCTTCCCCGACGACAACTGAGCGGGAGAAAATAATGAAGTTCCTAGATGAGGAGCTTGCGGCATCGGGTGAGTTGCCAGTTCTGAATGATTCTTTCTTCGACCCATTTCCACCAGTAATGGACATGGACATATCAAATTTAGGCATATCGTGGGACACCCAACCCACCGTGTCACCTCCAAGTCACGGCCCTGTGATGGGTCCGATGATGTCGTTGCTGGTGGGTGTTTCTGATGAGGGCACCCCGATGTCACACACAACAAGGATGAAGCAGAAGGCGACCCATAGATGGTCAGACAGAGAAGCACACGAGCGAAAAAGAAAGAATCCTTGCAAGGCAGGCTCTACATCAAAGCGACGGAGCCCTGCAGCTCAGCAGCCATCACCACTGCCCATACCGCCAACATCGCCTCCACCGCCTCCACCTCCATCGCCTCCACCCCCACCGCCTCCACCGCCTCCACCGCCTCCACCGCCTCCTCCACCACCTCCACCACCACCACCACCACCTCCACCACCACCACCTCCACCTCCACCACCGCCACTGCCTCCAAGTTCTGCCGCAACTGGCCCAAGTAGGACCGTAGAGCGTGACAGGGGTAGGCCGGCCCCTCGTGCAGCACCATGGGCTGGAAAGGAGCTCCGCAGGATGCAGCCACCATCTCCTTGACCGCGTAGAAAGTGCAGGATTGCAAAGTGGCTCCAAGATATACGGAGCTATCAGAAGTCCGTAAAATTTTTGATCCCTAGAGCCTCTTTTGTGAGGCTTGTAAAAGAAATAGTCAATGAATTTTCCTTGGGGAATAGAGTTACGGGAGATGCGGTGTCTGCAATACAAGAGTCTGCGGAAATGTACCTAACGCAGCTCTTTGAGGACTCATTTTTGTGTGCAGTGCACGGGAAGAGAGTTACAATACTCCCAAAGGATCTCCACCTAGCTAGAAGGCTAAGGAGAGAGCGCAATTAAAAATATCATGTACATGATTTTATTTATAATATACTGAAGATTTGGTGTCAAGTATCTTGCAGAATTTCAGGTTATGTGTATGCAAACTGTTGCAATTGAGTTTGATATCTGATTTCAGTACTGTTTATGTGACTGTTTGAAAATTTTAGTATCATCTATGTGAATGCAGTGATTTAAAATTTTCAGTACTATGGGAATGGTAGTTTCTTTAACCATGTTGTAGCTAAGATAGGTTTCCATCTCCTGGCATGAAATTCACGCCAAGGCACGACCAGGGGACGTTTGACCTGGTCAAACAAGCCCTGGTCGTGCCCTCGCGTGAAAATCACGCCAAGGCGTGACCAGGGCCCGTTTCACGCGAGGGCGCAACCAGGGCCCGTTTGACCTGGTCAAACATCCATTGGTCGCGCCTTGGCGTGATTTTCATGCCAAGGTGCGACCAAGGGACATTTGACCAGGTCAAACGAGCCCTGGTCGCGCCCTGGCGTAAAAATCACGCTAGGTAAAAAAAGAGAAAAAATATTTATCAGAAAAAAAAATTAAATTCTAAATTCAATGAATAAGCACATCATATAATGACAACAGAGAATTAGGAGAGTCCTCAAGAAAAAAATGACAAACTCTTTATTCACATTTGATCCATTTCCTTCAGAGAGGACTTCAGCTTCTCTGATCGCTTCTCTGATGACAGTACTGGTTTTAACATTTCTAATGCTAATTTAGGAGCATCTCCCTCATCCTCATAAGGGCCAATTAAACTTGAGAGAATGGGCCGGGTCTCGAATCCAGGGCAGAAATCATTCAAAACGGCTTTTCAGAGGACACGGTAAGCCTTTGGCGCTGACGGTGACAAGTCCAGCTCACCAATGTGCTTGGAGAGTGCTTTGCATTTAAGAAGCTCCGTCTGTCCATCTGGGCTGTACTTGTTGCTGAAGCAGAAAATAAAGTTGTTGGGCAAGTTCCCAATGTAGTGGGCCATAGACCTGTCCAGAGTTCCTGCTTCAACTTTCTCCCGAGCGCCACCCCTTCGCATTGCAAATGCATGAAGCTCCACTGCATCCTGCATTTGGTTCAAATTATTGCAAAATGAGTATAATGAAGACAAACAAACATAACAAACACACGCAAGTTGAATTGTCGGGTCAGACTTGCCTCGGTGCCTTCATCAATGTCTTCGGTTTGCGCAAGGTCAATTCCTTTGCCTTTGTACTTCACGTCAGCAGTTTTCCTTCGAGTACCTTGAATGGCCTCGTTTAAACTGGTGGTGGTTGAAGAGATTTCAATTGGCAAAGCACTCTTGCCAGTGCTTGCCAGTGCTTGCTCAGTGGTATTCAAAGGAAATGGAGCATAAAGGAGGTTTAATAAGGTGTAAGCTCTCTTATGAAACAATGACCATAAGATATCATATTTCACGTCAAACATGCTCCTTAAGTTTCGCGATATAAGTTTGGTCATGGCCGATGGGACCCTCTGGACGCGGAGACAAATCAACAAGAAGTGGAGATATCCATACATTTGCCCCATGATGAAATACGAGAAATTCATATAAATAAGGAGTCCAGCCTAGAAGATCTTCGACATATGCTTGGATTGACTTTTGTTGATGTGCCAGTAGATTTTGTCTTCACTTGTAATGGACAAAATGTGAGTCCTTATTTCCATCAGATTCTTGAATTTTAAATAGTAATGTTGAATAAATATAGGATTATTAACTTTGTGTCTGGTTTTGTAGATACGGAGACAAGCCGAAAAAGATCATGAATGTGTTTCATTTTTACAGACAGGGACATTAGGAGTCCAATGGGAATAAACGATTTAATCTAATGGAAAATAGAAAACACAATTAGTTGGTTGTGTTTTGACTCTATTCTAATATATTTGGTTACGTTTTGACTTTACTTTTGCGTTGTCACATTTTATATGCTTGTTACTACATTTGTGAATGTCCAAGGTTGAAACTTGTTAGGGTTTAAATCGTTTAGTGATATGCATTTTAATACTATTACTGGTTTTCTTCGAAGGTTTTCGCTAACTGGCAATTAGGATTTTTACTCATGAGCCTAGACAAGAACATACTATATTTGGAAAAGAGGCCAAAACTTTTATAGGAGCACTTACTAAAAATAGAACCCTTCACTATATAAGGGTGCTTGGGTCCACATTTCTCCACTTCATCCCTTGAGTGTCAGAGCGTCAGTTTTTTTAAATTCTCTGTTTTTCATCTCTCGTGTTCTCTGATACGGTTTCAAAGTCTAACCAATGTCGGAGGAAATGGCACGGACAAAACAAACAGCTAGAGATCCCAGAGTGACTGCATTGCTCCATAGGGATGCACTAGCCACCCTCGATGAGAGAGAGAGACGGGAGAGCAGAAGCAGGAGTAGGAGTCACAGCCCTATAGCGTCTCAGGAAGATCCGTCCACTCAGCGTGAAGCTGAAGAGGACATGGCCCATACAGCAGCTGCACAGGAGGACCAGACTGAGCAGCAGCAGCAAGAAGACCAGCAACAGCAGGAGGACCAGCAGCAGCAGCAGCCACCACGAGAAAAAAGCCCTTCCCCGACGACAACTGAGCGGGAGGAAACAATGAAGTTCCTAGATGAAGAGCTTGCGGCATCGGGTGAGTTGTCGGTTCTGAATAATTCTTTCTTTGACCCATTTCCACCAGCAATGGGCATGGACACATCAAATTTAGGCATATCGGGGGACACCACACCCACCGTGTCACCTCCAAGTCATGGCCCGGTGATGGGTCCGATGATGTCGTTGCTGGTGGGTGGTTCTGATGAGGGCACCCCGATGTCGCACACAACAAGGATGAAGAAGAAGGCGACCTATATATGGTCAGACAGAGGAGCACACGAGCGAAAAAAAGAGAATCCTCGCAAGTCAGGCTCTACATCAAAGCGACGGAACCCTGCAGCTCAGCAGCCATCACCACTGCCCACACCGCCAACATCGCCTCCACCGCCTCCACCTCCACCGCCTCCGCCCCCACTGCCTCTACCACCACCACCACCACCACCTCCACCACCACCACCTCCACCACCGCCACCGCCTCCAAGTTCTGCCGCAGCTGGCCCAAGTAGGACCGTAGAGCGTGGCAGGGGTAGGCCGGCCACTCGTGCAGCACCATGGGCTGGAAAGGAGCTCCGCAAGATGTAGCCACCACCTCCTCGACCGCGTAGAAAGCGCAGGATCGCAAAGTGGCTCCAGGATATATGGAGCTATTCGGATCATTTCGAACATTGGGATAGTTAAAAAAGACCTTGGACTCCAAAGTGTCATTAAACACAAGTGCTCCAACGAGATGAACTTGAATAAAATCTGCCTCATTCAAATTTTTGGGCACTTTGACAAAATGAGACAACATTGTTTTCTTCTGATCCATGCCATCTATTAATAACAAGGCCCAAATATTTTTATGGACATTCCAAACATTTCTTTCGATGCTTGGCCAACTTTTGTCTTTCAACTATTTGTTGATCTCTGTGCAGTTGAAGAGCTTTTGCAGCATCCACTGAAAATACAATGATTCACTTATTTATTACAATAAAGATCATACCATAATGATATTAAAAAAGATTGCAACTTAAATTTTTTCAAAACATAAAGTATTAAAATAAATGACAAATTTGATTAATATTTACCTGTCTCATCATTGGTCTTTGCAAGTTATTTTGCAAACTTTAACAACTCGCAAGTGGAACATACTGTCATTCGTGATTTTTTGGAAATCTTTACCAGTCCAGAATCTCTTTTCCAAATTCTAAGAAAATATGAGTAACTCAAAAAGGGAACATTTTTTGTTTTGGCAAACTCTTTGTACATCAAAAATATTCTAATTTTGTAAAATTATCCGACAAGTGAAAATATAAGGAATTAGGCAATTTTTCTTCATGCACATCTATAAAATGCTTTAGCCAAGCAGTTGCATTTAAAGCATCTAGAGAAACAGTTCGACCTTGTAAGGATCCCTGTAATGTTGGGTCTTTCTGAAGTCGTGCATGCATTCGTTGAAGCCGTGAGTTTTCGTTCTGTTCAAGGTCGAACTGTTTCTCCGGATTTCTTAACTGCAAAATCGTGGTTGACACATTTCATTAAAGTTTTTGGTACTTTATTAAGGTAATGGATGAAATTTTTCTAAAGAAACTTTTTCTTTGCAGATTCTCAATTGTCTCTGATAATGTTCGAAATGTCGAGGATTTCTTTTAAAATTTCGGATAAACCTCAAGATATTCCACTGAAACATAAGAAAAAATTCATGTACTACTTCACCAGAGGGGTCAACAACACAAAGCTGTTTGAGCTTTTTATTCATTTAGCTAAGAAGCCTGGCAGGGAAGACTCACAATTCAAAATTCAAGGAAGATTGCTTGCTGATCAACCAGATGAGAATGAGGAAGAAGGTTTTGTGAACGTGCTTGTAAAGGAGACGGATAAGTCTCATCCTATTTTCATTCTGAACGAGAATATGATAAAGATTCGACTTTGCATATGTGTGACAAGCCACATCATGACCATCTAACTATTTACAAGTCATATGACCAAAACTAGTCAAGCTAGAATTGTGAATTTTTAACACTCCTCCTCACTATCTAGCTTGGTTCAATCATTGCTTTACTGATCACTCCAAGTGATAATCTGAACTTCATAAAATGTGTCTTTTGAAGTGGTTTAGTAAGTAGATCAGCTACACATTCATTGCTTGGAACATGCTCCAAAGCAATCTCCTTGGCTTGCACCATTTCTCTCACAAAGTGATGACATATCTCAATGTGCTTAGATCTTGCATGGAAGATTGGGTTAGATGCAAGTTGTTGGGCTGATATATTGTCATTGTAGATTATTGGTGCCTCCTCTGAATCCATGATCTTTAGCTCCACCAATAATCTCTTGATCCAAAGTACCTCCTTTGTAGTGGTTGTCAAAGCTTTGTACTCAGCCTCGGTTGAAGATAGAAATATAGTTTCTTGCTTTTTTGAAAGCCATGAAACCACACTTTCTCCTATGAAAGGTGAATAGGCACTTGTTGATTTCCTATCCCTCTTGTCCCCTACAAAATCTGAGTCACTAAATGCATGAAGGTTAATCACATCTCATCTATATAGAATCCCAAAATCCAATGTACCCGAGATGTATCTTAGAATCCTCTTAGCCTTTTTCCAATGGATATTCAATGGCTTTTGCATGGATTGGCTCAACCTACATACACTAAAGCTAAGATCTGGTCTAGTTATAGTGATCCACATTAAGGAGCCTATAAGTTGCCTAAACAAAGTGATGTCCATGAAGGATCTTTCATCATCTTCATTTGGCACTTTTACATCTTGCTCCATTGGTGTGTCAACACTTTTGCATAGTTTACTTGACTTATAAAGATAAAATCAGACCCTCTAAGTACCTCTATGCCTAAGATGAAGTGAACACACTCTAGATCTACCATTTTGAACTCTAAGGATAGATCTATCTTGATTTTTTTAATACCATCAACACTATTTCCACTAATGATGATGTCATCTACATAAATGAGTAAAAGTACAATACCAACATCATCAAACTTAATGTAAAGAGTGGGATCATATTCACTTTGAGCAAAAGATAGTGAAATAAGATAGCAATGTAGTCTTGAATTCCAAGATCTCGAGGCTTGCTTCAAGCCATAGATGCTTCTTTGGAGATGGCATACTTTGTTCTCCATTCCATGCTTGATGAACCCTTGTGGCTGCTCCATATAGATATACTCTTTCAGAAAACCATTCAAAAAAGCATCAGAGACATCCATTTGACTTAGGATGCATCCAAAATGTGATGCAAGTGCAATGATTAGCCTTATTGTGACCATCTTGGCCACGGGTGCAAAAGTTTTCTCATAGTCTATCCCTCTCTCTTGAGCATAACCTTTTGCAACTAATCTTGCTTTATGTTTGTTAACACTCCCATTTGCATTCAACTTAAGCTTGAAGACCCTCTTGCATCCTATTACATTCCTTTGAGGTCTCTCAACAAGCAACCAAATTTCATTCTCAATCAAGGCATCATACTCATCCAACATAGCTTTATACCATTCTTTGGAGTTCAATGCATCTTCAACATTAGATGGTTATTCAAAACTAGATAAAGCATAAGAAGTGGATGAGATATCCTCAACTTGATGTCCTTTGCCTTGATATGTGAGCCTTGATGGCTCCACTTTTGCCCTTGAAGATCTCCTTGGTGTGATAGGTGGGTTTGGTGCTTGCTCCTCCATGAGCTCCTCCTCAAAACCAAGATCTTGCTCCTCGGCCATCTTCTTCTTGATTGTTGGAGCACTTGAGCCTTCTTCAAGCATATGCATATGATGTTCATCAAAGATAACATCCCTTGAAACAACAAATCTGTTCAAGGATGGGAGATAGACTTTGTAGCCCTTGCTTGAGCTTGCATATCCAAGCATGATCCCTCTTGTGGAAGATGGATTCTCCTTGGTCCTTGTTTCCAATGGCACATGCACATAACATATACACCAAAAAAATTTCAAGTGATTAAGATTGGGTTTCTTTTCATACAACATCTCATAAGGAGTTTTGCCTTCAATTGCTTTGTAAGACACCCTATTCATCAAGTAGTTTGCACATACAAGAGACTCACCCCAAAAGGATTTGGGCAAGCAAGCATCTAATCTTAAAGCCTTAGAACATTCACATAATGTTCTATTTCTTCTTTCAGCAACTCCATTTTGTTGAGTGTAAGGACAAGAAGTCTCTTTCTTGATCCCTTCCTCCTCACAAAAGGCCTTGAACTCATTGGAGATGAATTCTCCACCATTGTCACTTCTAAGAATCTTGATGCTATGATTATGATGCTTTTCCACAAACAACTTGAACTTTACAAAAGTATCACCCAACAATATCTTGAGTAGTCATCAATAAAGGTTAAAAACATGGTTGAACCTCCATTAGATTTAGTGCTAGCAATGTGCACATCCGAGTGTATGAGTTCAAGAGAATGAGATGACTTTGTGATGGAGTTAGGAAACACCTTCTGATGTGCCTTGGATAAGGCACAAGCTTCACAAACCTTGTCTTTCTTCCCAATAGACCTTGGTAGGCCCAAAGCATACTCCTCCTTGATCATAGCCTCCATGGAACCCGAGTTGACATGTCCAAGTCTTTTGTGCCATAAAGTAAAGGTAGATATCTTGCTCTTCTTGGCCAGCATGATAGCATTAGTATCCACAAATGCATCCAACTTATAAAGTTTGTCAGGTCTAGTGCCCTTAGCCACTATCTTACCCTTCTTCTTGATGAAACATTCATTTGAAGCAAAGTCAACATTGAAACCATTGTCTACCATTTGGCCAACACTTAGTAGATTCTTTGTTATTGTAGGAATGTACAAAACACCTTCTATGTTGATCTTTTTGGAAGATCCTAAGCAAAGGGGAATGCTACCAACTCTTTCAATCTTACAAGCTTCATCATTTGCTGCATAGATAGACTTTGTAGGTCCATCATAAGATAAGAGAGAAGAGAAAAACTCCCTTTCACTAGTCATGTGTGAACTAGCACCCAAGTCAATCCACCAAGGATCTTCTCCTTTGAAGCTTGTTGAAGAAAATATGGACATCATGAAATAGTCCTCATGTGAACTCTCCTCCTCCTCCTCTTTGCTCATGTTGGCTTTTCTTTGATCTTGCTTCCTCTTGAAGCATTCCGAGGTATAATGCCCCATCTTGCTACAATAGTAGCACTTCACCTTTGATTTGGCCTTCTTGACTTTGGTGGTTGATCGAGATGCCTTTGAGGGTCCTTCTTGATCCTCAAGCTTTGTAGACTTCTTGAATGTTGATCCTTTGCCTTTGGACTTGCCTTTGCCTTTGGTGAAGAGAGCTTGGTCATCTCCACCTTGGATGGAAAGCCTATCCATCCTCTCTTGCATTGGCTCCTTCTTGATTCCTCGGCCATGAGTGTGCCTTGGAGTCCTTCAAGTATGGGTAGCTTACCCATAATTGCATATCCCTGAACCAAATTGTCAAATTCAAAGCTTAGTCCATTCAATATGAGTTGACCAAGCTCTTCATCCTTGATAGGATCACCTATGAAGGCTAGCTCTTTGTTCAATTCCTTTACTCTTAGGACAAAAGTATGTCACTCTCTCCTTTCTTTTGATAGCTTCTATAGGTTTGATTCTTCAAAGCTAACATTCTAGTTTGGTTCTTGGATTCATAGACCTTTTGCAAAGTCTCCCAAGAATCTTGAGCCGAAGTGCAATCTCCTACCTCTCTTAAGAGTTCATTTGCAACATTCATTTTTATGCAATGTAGTGCAACATTGCACCTCTTGATGTATTTGGCTTTTTCTTGAGGATGAATAGGTTCACCCTCCTTACCATTTACAATTTCCATCAGATCTTGCATGATCATGATGGATTCCATTCTAACTTTCCATATGGAATAGTTATTTTTGTTGAGCCTTTCATTAGTATCCAAAAGATATGCATTTATAGATGCCATCTAGTCTCCTAATCAAGGACTTGACACAAATGAAGGTTACTTCTATTGATTTGATTAAAGATCTACCTTACCCCACTTCTTAGGGACCTGAAAAGATCAGTAATATATTTTCTATAAAGATCTAAGAATGATCTCTAACAAAATCAAATCATAGAATACTAGAAACAATGCACTTGCTTGATTGAAGTAGACAATACTAGTAGAATTGCCCCTCTTTCTATAAAGAACATTAAAGCTTCCAAATGATCTGATCAAGAGTGAATTTCAGCAACATAATATACTTCCAAAATCACTTGTAAAAGATCTAAATGGAACTTAGTGAGGATGCAACAAAATCTACTATGCAATCACAAGCAAAAAATGATCAAAATTGATGAGAAATTGATCTAATTTGGTGCATAAGTCAAGCAATGGTTGGAATGAACCTAAATCACTTTAGGAGGTGTCCACTACACCTTAGAACAGCCTTGAAGAGTCCCCAAAACTTTGATCTTCCCTCTCCTTGAATGCTAGAAAGCCTCCTCTATGAAATCACCTCCAAAACTCGCTTAGAAATCAATGCTTGGAGCAGGCAAAACTTGCTATCTTGGTAATGTGAATTGAATTCAACTTTGCCTCTGGTTTTAGACACCTAAAAACCTGAAAATGAAGTCACACAACACCAATCTCCAATGTATTTGACTCACTTTGAGTTCTATAATCAATGCTAGATGCTAAGATCCAATCTACACAAGATTTAGATCAAAAATTGTGATGAAATTGAATGAAAACTAAGGATTTAGCTCATTTCAGCCTTTAGGCTCTGATACCATGTGAAAATTACAGAAAATAAGGATCCTAAAACACTTGAAATGATGAGGGAAACAATAGATTATGATTTCATAAGATTAGCACAAGTTGAACCATCAAAATCCATCAAAAATCTATGCTTGAACCTCACTAAATGGCCCAAATCCTTGAATAAGGCTTCACCTGCATGAAAGTACGGCCTCCCACAGTCTGAGTACTGTACACCAGACCTACATTCAATCCTATAATCATTAGTAATAACAAGTACTCAAACAACTATGAACATAGAGAGCAATTGCACCATTATGAGAGAAAAATCATGAAATTGCTTGATTGATTTTGGTGAGATATCATCACCTATACATACATGATCCATCACGGTTTTGGGCAGGTATGAGTAGCCCTAAACCTATCCCTAATGCTAATTTTGGTGGATTTTTCATCCCTACCAAGTTAGGGTTGGAATCTTGGATATCCCTCAACAATGCAAAAACTACCAAAAATAGCTCCTATTTTTTCTCTCTTGTATCTAAGCATAATTTGGACTCATTCCAAAGGTTCTAACACTTAGGTCTACTTGAGAACATCCTTATGAATGGAATCCTATGATATTTGGCACGTGTGACAAGCCACATCATGACCATCTAACTATTTACAAGTCATATGACCAAAACTAGTCAAGCTAGAATTGTGAATTTTTAACAATCCCTTCACTCAAAGAGAAAATCAATGGATCTATGGCCATCCATCTTCAGCGAGACAATGCTACCAATCATGTTCAAAATGATTCGGCAAGAGGAAACTCCAGTGCTCAGTCGGATAACTTGGATGAAATCATTGCTTTAATCAATGCCTTGGAGTTACAAAAGGATACCATTGTCCTACATCAAGGAGCAATGCGTAAGGCAACAAAATTGGATGCAAGGACAAAAAAAGATGCATCTGGAATTGGATAGCCTATCCAATCAAGAAAGATACTAAGGAAGAAGACTATCGAATGTCATGTTGCTTAAATCCTGACAACCCATGCAAAACTTATGCAGCTTGAGGCTTTCTTGTGTTTCATCAATCTCTTCTTCAGTGATCTTATCAATTCTATGGGATCAGTTGTAGATCAAAGGATTTTTAAAAAGAAGACTTGTTTGCAACCATGTTCTACGACAATAAGCTGGAAGTTGAACCTGAGGCAACGATATTTGATGAACAAAAGATGGCTACTAATAAGAGAAAGATAGAGAAAGATGTTTCTTACTCCAAGGTGGCCCAATATTTTTCGAGCGGTACTATTGACTGTGAAAGTCTTCAAGTGAACGCTTATCATAAACACTTGGATAGACTAAGCAACCAACCAACCATGTCATATCCATAGTACCAATTGAGTGGACACTCGACAATACCACTGGGGGAAGTAGCGACGATCTACAAGGATTACTATCAACAAGCTTTACTTGGGATCCTCTGATGGATTGTCTCGACTACCCATTTGTCGATGAACAAGGTTACCAGGAATGGCCACCAGACCCATATGAGTATTATTGACAGTCTGGCAAGTCCATGTTCTTGCTGATCACCATCATCCAATAAAGCCTACATTTTTATGTAAGCAATCTCTTATCCACGCTTTTCCTGAAGCAGCTCATCACCAGCAATAAATGTGTTGACAACTCTCTTCCACGACAAACAAAGGCAGGTGCCATGGGACCGACACCTCTTTAGGTGGAGGATACTTTTGGGTTTTTAGTGGACCCCGCCACTAAAAGTACTATAAGGCTAAGCTTACCAAGTGCCATGACCACAGTACATTGTACACGTAGAATAATAAGTGTGAGGGCACTAACATCATGTGTGTATAAGCTTAACCCATTGAGCACAGCTAGCAAGTTATAATTCCTAGAAATAAGTGACTAGGGACTTAAAATTCTAAAATGACATTGGAGGCCCTAGTAAGTCAAGCTGCCAATAAAAGCTAAAAGGGCCCAAATTAGAACTCACATGATACATGTTAGCTTCCCTTGTGCTTTCTTAGAACCATTAGATTTAGTTTGTGTTTATTTGAAGGGCTTGGATTAGAATCCTTATCATTGAAGTGTGCCCAATCAGAGTGAAGGAGACTCACCTTCAAATCTATAAAAGGGAGCCATTTCCTTTGTATTTGTTCACAGATTCCACTGAATCTGTGAACATGGTTTTTCTTTCTTCTTTTACTTCTTTCTTACTGTTCTTTCTTCGTTCTTCTGTTAGTTGCCATTCTTACGGTTCTGGACTTCTTATTAGAATGATTACTAGTAGAAGTGTTTCCTCAAACCTCAACGAGTATTCCCCAGCCTGTCAGTGGGGAGAGGCAGATTCGATTCTCAGCTACATGCATAAACAAGCCATGCAATCAGTCCTAGCTCAAGTAGATCAGCATTTTGGATCAGGGAGCAGTTCTACAAACTCTTTACCTAGTCAGAAACAAACAAGAACTAGATTAAACTACTCAACCAAGAAACAAGAAACAAGAATCCTAAATTCCTAACAGCATTCTAACAGTCCAAGAATCAAGAAACACCCATTTCTTGATGCTTAGAATGCCCGAAAACAATCAAGAACTGGAATGTAAGAAAATATGCAAGATCTACACCACAATTCCAGCCTATTTAGTTTACTTGAATGTTGATTCCTACCTTATTCCATAAACAAGAAATAAATTCTAATCCACAACTAAAACAAGAGAGAAAACAAGAACCTAGCTAATCCACAATACAAAGGAAATCAAAGCATGCTCATAGAAACTTCACTCAAGAACATTGCCATAAACAAGGAGCTTAGCAATTATCAAGAAATCATGGGAGGATCTTCTTTATTTACTCAAGAGAACTTGACAATACATTCAAAGCTCCCTCACAAGAGAGGACGGGCCTTAAATAAGCAAGAAGGCTGCCCATGTGGAACCCAATTGGCAATTCCACCAAACTGGAAATTACATGCGGATTTTGCCCTTCCACTAGAGGTCACCATCAAAAGGTGGCTCACTCTAAATTATTTAAGGGGGGTCTACCTTTATTTACAAAGCCTAAGAAATATGACTAGCTCCTACGTGGTCGTTCCTTCTCTGGGATACACCATGTAGGCTCACATAGATAAATCACTGTCACCTTAGCTAGTAATCTCTCAGCTCTCATGCTCGGCTCTTAACTTCTTCAGCTCTCCTCCTTCTGAGACCTCCTCAATCATGGGTGAGAGATATTTTGGGTCTTCAACTTGGCTTGGGGAATTCTCTGGAATCTGCTAACATTATCCACCCCTAATCTGTTGCGAGACCCACTGCAACACCGATGATGTCTTTCCGCTTGGCACTTGAAAAAGCGTGGATCTTTGTTCGCTTCCGTAAAACCAGGTGCTTATTATCCGCAACACTTATTTCTCAAAATTGGAAGTCTCGCAATTGGCCGCTACATTCCAGCCCTCTTGAGAACTTCTTGCGAGTCCTTCTCGCCTCGTCATCGTGCCGTTTGCTTTCTCTCGCTCATCTTCCGCCCCAGGGTTTCAAATACTTAGAAGCGGAGCTTACTTCTGAAGTTGAGAGGCCCCATGTATTCTCTTATCTTTTCCACAAAGCCAAATTTCTTGCCAGTCTTCCACCATGGTCACATATTGTGACGACATGAAGGCCGCTCTATAGTATAGTCGGGCCATCATCTCATGGTCTTCTTCCTTCTGGAGGGCTATATTGGGGTGATCTTGATGGGATCCAAGCCTCGATCCCAGAAACAATCTTGTTGCATCATAAAGTCATAGATTTGCAATATTCGGCACTTTCTTGCATGCAAAGATCGGCACTTATTTTGTACTTGTGCCCGAAGTCGAGTAACTGCAACCTCAGATCATCTGGGGAGGTTCTCTCTGGAATTTTCGGAATGACTGGCCAGTTTACCAACTCCACCCGTGGTTTTTCTGCTGGCCATGGATTTTTGCGTTTGAGTGGCATGTAGAAGGGATCCACTCGCTTCCATGCCGGTGCCTTCAGGTATTCTTGGAGCCCTCTGCTATCTTTCAGGACTTTATTTCGCCACTCCAGTTGCGGTTGTAACGCCGCAATGATCTCGGCCCTGGTGGAGTATTGGCTTTGACTTATATCCTCTTTGACTCCCCTCATGTTGGGAGGGTATTTTCTCTTGAACTTATCTAACTCACTGGTGTCCACCATTTTGCCTCTGGGCCTGTAGGGAAAGTTGTCATACGCGATTACGATGGCCTTGCTAGGTAATCATCTAGGGCCTTGGTGCCCATATCTTTTTCTTTGCTCTCTTGCTTGTTGATGGCTCAGCTGCGCCCGTGTCTTGCCTGGGTGAGAACCTTCTGGCTTCCGATTGATTTGCCAGGAAGTCATCATCACCTCTAATGTCGGTGTTAGTTTCTGAAAGGTCAGGGATGGAGTGATCTAGAGAGAGAGGTGCGGGAATGACAGGTTTAGGAGGCGGTGGGTTTAACAAGTTATATGCCGCACCGGGGGAGTGGAGTTGTTGAAGGAACTTGTCCCGTCGGGCTTTGTATGTGTCAGCTAGACCTTTTGATGGGCCTATAATTTTGCTAGGAGGTGGTGGAGAGAGAGAAAATGAAAAAGTATGGTAAGTGGGACTAGATGTTTCAGAAAAATTAAAAGCAGAGGAGGAGGGGTTAAAAGTGGGAGAGGTCGGGGAAAAGTCCTAGAAGTATCATCAGCTCTCTAGCCACCCAATCCTGAGCTACCATCTGATGGTTGGTTTTGCCCGACTTGATTCTTTGCTCCATCATTCCCATCATTGTTCCATGGCTTCTTTGAATGATCGCCTGCTTGGGACTTGCACGCCATGTCCCACAATTGGTTCAAGTTGTCCAAGACTTGTTGTAGGGCCTTCGTTGTGTCTTCCAGCTGCTTCTGGGACTCTAGGATGATCTTCTCTTGCTTGGCCACAATATTTTCAAAAAATTTCTTCTCGACCTCTCATTCCGGATGGCTGAGGCCTGTGGGGCCTGGAATTGAATATCCTCGGGCTTGACTACAGGAGCATCGACTATCATTGCACCCGATGATCCGTCTCGTACTTGGTCGATTTGGATCATCTGGTGTTTCAGTTGCTGCTGGACCTCTTCCAAAGTGGTCTTTTGCCCGGCCATCACGGATCTGGTTTCCACTGTCTCTTTCTCTCTCTCTTTAGCCAGCCTCTGATATTTCACAATTTCTTGGTCTTGATGCTGGACCTTGCTCTCGAGCATTTGATATTGGCTTACCAACCAATGCATATGGTAGCTCGTTTTGGATAGGCCAATCATTGAGCGCTTGGCTTCTTCGGTGAGCTTCTTAGGGTTAGTGAGGGTTGGGTACTGATCAAGAGTGTGGGATGGTGAGGCTAAACCAAAAAATAAACATTGTGTTAGAGCTGAAGATGGAGGTGGGATTGGAGCGATAATGCTAGTTACCATTGTGGTGGTGGTGGTTAGTGGAGTGGTCAGACTTCTTCTTGGCTGCTCCACCTTCTCTGGCTCATCGTCACTTATTTCCATCAGGTCCACAGCATCAAAATATCGCGATGTGTCCAATGTGTGGACTTGCTGGGCCTGTGGTTGTTGAGCTGCTTCCATGTTCTGGGGACTGGATATCCCCACTCCTCCACCCCCCTAAAAAAAAACTTGTGCCAATGGTGATGTTGGTGGCATTGGCATGGTAATCAATGTGAGTGGGGTGGTGACTTTGTCTGGTTGAGCAGCAAGTTGCGATGGTGTCATAATTGGGACTGTTGTAGATGTCGTTGCTGCATCACCCCCGTCGATGACATGTGAGGGTGTCGAGTGTTGTTGTGAGGCCGTGGATGAGCTTCCATCATCGGAAGTGGAACCATCTGAGACTGATCCTGCTGGAGATGTGCTCCTAGCTTGAAGCTTTCTTTGCATCCTTTGTTGCCTTGTGTCTGGCAACTGGGCCTTGGAGGTATCGGCCTCTTGAGCTTCGGAAGTTGCGGCTACTTGTGGGTCTGGTTGTGGGCTTCTTTGCTTCTGTACCATAGGGAGAATACTGGTGTTTACTCATTTAGGCTGGGATCCTGATGGCGAAGTAGCCCTTGATCATGCACGCTTGGACTTTTTTGACTCGATGAGAATGTCCCATGCCTTGTCCGCAAGTTGTAGGTGTTGTTGAAGCTTTGGCCCATTCTGTACTTGTTGAAGAGGATATCTGTCATAAGATATCCTAGTACTATTATCGGCTGCTTGTTCTTAAGGCACTCATGAAGGCAGTTCGAAACAAACTGTGTCCAATCATAGAGGTTCTGGACATGCAGTCGTGAATTTGCCGTCATGTGAAACAGGGACATGGGTATCCTCTGCAACTTGGTTCTTGGTCGTTGTGTGCACTTTGTCAAGTACGCACATGTCACTTGTAGTTGTGGATCATTGATTGATTCAACTATGTACCCATCCTTGTTCTTCCACTTGTCCACGGAGGGATCAATGAATTTGAAATATGTTGTCCGCTCAATTTTTTGAAGTTTCCTGGTGACAACATTTGGTGGGAACCCAAAAGGTTGCAAGTCGGCCGGTGCAAATGATATGTTATAAACATAGTTCCTCACAGGAGGAACTATTAGCTGGCACGACCTTGCTATAGCATTGTAGTTGGCATACATCATGTGCACGAGGTACGGGCTTTGATACCCCATCAGGACAGGCATCTGGAACTCAATGGATTTAAAGAAGGATGTTGTCTGTTGGTACCAGTGTTGCATTTCAGTAATATCCAATTTGGACAATTGAATGTCGAGCTTATTGGCATCAGGGTCATCAGAATTGGAGGCAGGGTCGATAGACATGATGAAAAGATTGGGAAATAGGGTTCTGGAAAAAAGGTGTCGGTCGAGAAGGCAGATAGGGTGAACGGGCGTCGGTTGAGATTTGATCAGAGAGTGTCGTTTGAGATGTGAGCGGAGGGCGTCGGTTGAGATGTGAGAGGGAGGCTTGTGTGAAGGGAGTTAGGGTGCGAATGGAAAGAACTGTGAAGAACTGAGGTTGGGAAGGGAAGATGTGTGAAAGCGGAGGTGTTGCGGATAGAATGGTGTGGAGGATGTGTGTCAAACAAAATAAAAAGATTGGAACAAAATGATATGGGATAAGAACGATGGAAAGTGAAGTTTGGAAAAATGGAGGTGGGGGTATATGGTTGTGAAGGAGCTGTAGAGGTGAAGATAGTGGGCAGAGATGGAGATGTAAGGCAAGTAGGTTTCTGTGGAAATGAATGTATGGTGATGATGAATAACAAGTGTTGATGATTATGACGTGATATTCAATAGTGTAATGGAAGCGTGATGAATGCTTGCGTGACACTACCCCTCAGCATGCGAAAAGTTTCAAATGTTATGTTTTCCACTGGCGATCTAAGGTTTGGAGATGGTTTGTGATGGCGCTCTCAATGGGAAACAAACGAGGATGGCTGATAGGTGGTGGAGATGGTGGAGAAGCAATGACAGATGCACATAAATGGAGAGCGCCAAGATCGTGTACGAGATCAAGAAAATTGCCAGTAGATTGTCGCTAGAGAGCTCCAGAATTCGCACTTCGCTGAGGTGCGAATGGCATCGCGGTGATGACATTTATGGACACCGTCGGCTGGGTTGGGCGCAATGGGACGTGTCTGTTCATTGAATTTTGAATTAGAAGCGTCGGTCAAGATTTGATGGAGTCATGCCAGTCGAGAGCTGATAAAAATTCATCGGTTGAGATGTAAGAATAATCCATCGGTTGAGATCTGATAGAATTTGTCGGTTGAGATATAATAGAAATCGTCAGTTGAGATCTAACGAAATTCGTCGGTTGAGATTTCAAAAAACTCATCGGTTGAGATTTGAAAAAACCCGTCGGTTGAGATTTGACAAAACCCGTCGGTTGAGATTTGACAAAACTCGTCGATTGAGATTTGACAAAACCCCAATATGAAGGAATGGACTTGTTTGATGCAAGTGAAGAACTTCAAAGGGAAATATGACTGTGGCTCAGAGTAGAAGTTCTTATGAAAAAGGTGTATCTCCAGGAATATTTGTATGCCTGAGATACCAGTCAAACAGGTGGCTAAAAGTGTGAGAATCATTTCATATGGTGTAGCCTATCATTTGTGGGTCTAGAACACCATGATCCATGATTATTTACAGGAAAAAGAAAATGCATAGAAATATAAACAAGGAATGTGATTGAAAATAGATATGCAAAACGAGAATTACAAGCAAGGAAATAAGAAGATAAAAAATGTAAAATATATATTAGTGAAAAGATGTTTAAATGGGGTCAACAAAAAACAACTCTTCGTAATACTGCCGTAGACGACCACCGTTGACGACAGTGTCTAGGAGTATTTCCTCAAGTGTTTGCAACTGGACTGCACCATTATGAAAGATTTTATTAATAATATACGGTCCCGCACTACTGAATGTCAATTTGTCAGGGTGCTTCTTTGATGTATAAAGAAGCACCTGGTCACCTAAGTGTAGATTGCATAGGTGACGGTCATGCCATGCTTTTTGGCGTCGTTTGTTAACTAGTTGTTTGTGGTAAGATACTAGTCTCGTCTCGCATAACTGGGTTAACGTAAATAGCCTGGTTTTGACTTGTTGTTCGATTGCAACTTTTTTACAGAAATCTGTTGAAAAGGCTTCCATGACTCTTAGCGACGATACTAAGAATTCTACAAGCATTACCGCATCTTAACCATATACTAAGTGGAAAGGGGTAACCCACCCAGTGGCTTTCTTCGGGGTGGTGTGGTAAGCCCAGATAGCTGAAAAAAGTTTTGTTTCCCAATCAGAGCGACTGGTTTCAGCTATTTTGGTCAAAATTTTACATATTGTCTTGTTAGTTGATTCAGCCTGGCCATTACATTGAGGATAGTACGGTGTACTTTTTCTGTGAACAACAAGGTAATGGTGTAGGAGGTTATCAATGATCGGTATCTCGGAATTCTCTGGAATCCGCTAACAGTATTGTATCTTCTATTCTCTTCTTAATAAAACTTTGTTGGTTTCACTTCAAGCTCTCTCTCTCTCTCTCTCTCTCTCTCTCTCTCTCTCTCTCTCTCTCTCTCTCTCTCTCTCTCTCTCTCTCTCTCTCTCTCTCTCTCTTTGTGCTATGTAGGTTGAGGTGAGGTTGCCACTCCCAACGACGAATCCCTATACTACAACTATGACACAACACCTGCTATTTGTGAGTTTACGATATGTACATATTTCATTTGTAATATACTTAACTTTTGTTGTGCCATCTTTGAAAGCTTGAGAGGTGTAGCTATGGTGAATGTTTGATGTGATTAGCATACTACACTAGATATTATCAAAAAGTTAACATGATGTACTATACATTCTCTATAATACAAGTTTGTAAACCCATGGTCATTTGACAGAGGATTGAGGAGAAGCATTTTTTAGAGCCTTTAAGAAGAGTTGGTGGACATGCTTATAACAATACACAATTCCTTTCAAAACTAGAAGCAAGACTCTCTTGAGCTTGAAGTTTTAGATGATTATACAATGCCCCAAGAGGAAATCAAGGCAATGGTTGTTGTATAGAAGATGCAAAAAGCTTTTCTAGGTCATCAAAAAGAGAAGTTGCATGCTACAACATTGCAAATCTTATGCAAGTCCGTAGTTGGAAAGGTTGAAAAGACTTTCTCAACTTGCGGCAACAGTCGTAAAAATTCAAATTTGTTGAAAGCTAGTGTATTCGTAACCTTGACAACAACATGAGGGGGCCGTGGAGGCATTATGCATGTGATCTTATGAAAAAAATATTTAGCATGGCTTCCAACTTTGATTAACATGCTAGAAGTTCAGACTAGACATTATGGGTGTTGAGAGGATTGGTGGGACCTTTGTGCAAACTATTGAGGGTTGATCAAAAATTAGATCTAGGTGGTGCAATGATGGTCTTGAGTCCAAACTCTAAATTATTTCATCCAATTCATTTTTTGCATTTTTGAAGGCAACATTGCAATGGTCAAGTAGTGGGGGCGTGTTGGAATTGTGTGACCATTGCAACCAAAGTTGTACATCTATAAAATTTTAAGAGAGATGGAAATGTACATGGTACATGTAGTGGTCTAGGTGGTGACCTACTAAGGTTCACCTAGGCATAATGATTTAAGCCACTTGATTCAGACTCCATAGCCTTCTCCAGTCAGTTCAGTCAGTTTTATTCTACTGTTCTCTTGTATTCAATCTCTCACTCTCACTGACTCTCTCACACACACATTCTCTCTCTCTCTCTCTCTCTCTCTCTCTCTCTCTCTCTCTCTAAATCATTTCATGGATATGGTTTTGTTTACTGAGTCTCACACACACATTCTCTGTCAGATGTCTGTCTCTCTAAATCTATTTCATGGATATGGTTTTGTTTACTGCACTGGATCTTCATAGTAAAATGATCGTTTGAATCTGCGCTCTGATTTACAACATTGTGTGATTAGTTGCTTTTGGGATAGCCGTGCACTTTGAACTTCCAGTTCGAATACAAAATTTACCGAGGCTTGTATTTACCGACACTTCATCAACTCGACTTCATAAGTTGGATCTGTCTGTACAAAGTCTAAGATTATGGCTTATCCTGGGGAGCTATACAAGCCATACGGATCACCACCTTGTTCAAGCTGTTTCGATGACTGTGCCTCTGAGGTCTGTGATTGAGTACTATTGTCGCAGGTGCGATGAAAACAACTTAAAGAAGGGAAACAGAAGACCAAGGTGCTCACTTTGTTCGACGAACTGTCCAACTAAGCACTACTGCAACATGTGTGTCAAAAGAAAGATGGATCAAAATCATCAAAGGGAAAGTAAGATGGCCTTCTTGCAATTGAAGTGGCAGCCTGAAGGTACCAAGGACTGCGACAATGAGCTTATTTTACTGCAAGCAGCTGATGGCGAGTGTGTTCCTGTAAATGGTCTCATTCTGGTGAGTATCTCAACTCAGTCATTGTACTGCATCCAAAGGCAAAAAAACACAATTAGTAGTCTAAGCATTTTACGCCCGTCGGCAGAACTAGCTTCCACTTGTGACTTTGAGTAGAATTGTCATTAGACATGAAGTTTTGCTGTTGAGAAGAATGAGTTCTAGATACTAAATGGAACAAGTTCACAGGTTAGCAGGTCGAGAGTTTTCGACGTAATGTTAAAAGCAAACATGGTCGAAAGCCAAACGAAAACGATAAAGCTCGAGGATATGAACACTGCAGTTTTGCATTCCTTCGTGCGTTTCCTATACTCAGCAAATGCTAGTGCCGAGGACTTGCAACAACACTCTCCAAATTTGTTGCTTGCCGCGAACAAATATGAAGTTGATCTGCTGAAAGGGGTGTGCGAGAACTTTATGGTTAAAAACCTTACTAAAGATAGTGCCTTGACCTACTTGGAAGTCGGCTATCTCTGTGATTCCTTTCTTGTTAAGAATGCTGCATTTGATGTTGTCTCTAGATGCTACACTGAATATGAGCTAGATGAAGGATTCCAGAATCTCGGACGAAAGCATCCAGGACTTGCTGTGGAATTTTGTAAATACCTTTTACCTTAGCAATGATTCCAAAAGACTTAATTAGCATTAGCCAGAGAGTAGATAGTTCGGAGTAAGATTGAATCTGATCCTAGCATCAATCCCAATGAATAGCAGTTAATCAAACTTGTAATCAGCAATCAGTAGTTAAAAGTACAGCATTTATAGACTTGTTCTGGAGAGAATAGTCACATTTTGATGGCTACGTACCTTATTGTATAAGCACTTAAGGTATGGTGATATTATTTATACAATGCGGAGTTTTATGTGTACACAGACAATACCCAGAGGCCTAAATTCGGGTTCAGTTACAACCAGCTCCTACAAGCCCACATATCATTTGTATCGATCATCAACAAAATGATAAATCCATATTTGAATGTCCAATAAATGACCGTTGAACATGCTTGTAGATGAAGCTATGTATTCTAGCAGTCAGATCTTCCTCGCACCTGTGATCCCCACAGTAGGCATAAAAGCAGCAGATACCATTTAAGCTTTATGACGAAAGATTCAAAGAGCAAACAAATAAAAGTGTAATAGAATCACTTATTCAACTTGTGCTCCTTGCAGCAAATATGATAATAGATTTGGGTTCTTGTCACAGGATTTTCTAAATTAGTAGATCCTAGACATTTCAAGGTGTCCCAATTTTGGAGGTGGTAATTTCCTTGGCAAGTAGCAGGGGTATATATTGATTCTATGTCTCGTCCAATTCTAAGGTCGTTCCTAATATCTAGTACTCCCCAGCAATGAAGATATGACTATAAGGAAAGGGTTTTCATTCTTCACTAGTGTGGATATTTGGTCTCGATCCATGTGTAATGGATCCACAATTTTGATTATCAAAGGCTATAGGTTATGTGCGATACTCACTTATTTAGGCCTTTTTTAATATACTCCTATCCTAGCTCAAGTTATCGGTTCATAAGTGGCTAGGATAGGTGCAAGTCTTTCGATCCTTATGGCGTCCTGAGATGGTTTTTCCAAATGACTTCTATACTCAATTGAAAATTCTTGTACGTTTAAGTATATATCATGAGTATTTCATACCTAGGATTTGGACCAATCCAAGACATGGTCTTTTTCGAATGTCCTATCCACTCAAAAGAGGTCCTATGCATTCAAAATAGTGCTTCCTTAGGGACCTTGGTGGCCTCAAGATCGAGCTCTATTGTATTGACTTGAGAATTGACCTTTTGAATGGATTTCTGGGCTACCTATAAACTAAAGGCGTAATTACTTAGAGGTGTCAGCTTTGTATGCATATGGTCCTTGATAGAACTTTCGATGTCTTTCATTGAGCCAACGATTTAGCTTTCAAAATCATTTAAGATGATGCCTTCTAAGATTGTTGGATTGCTCCAGTCTCATCTTTTAGATGACTTCAATAAGCAAAATTTTTACTTTAAATAGTTGTTGGATATTGTGGGATAATACCAATGGCTATCATACCAAGTTGGTTAATGTGGGATGCTATTAAGCTATTAGTAACTTTGGAGATTGCTCTAATGCAGAGTGAAATCAATATTCTAACATAGCCAACATCAATAAAACTTTCTAGAGATCTTGCACTTAGTAAGTCTGAATATTTCAATCTGATCAGAAGGTGTCTGAGACAACTTTGCTATTGATTCAAGGAGCGTTTGAGACAACCATGAATATAGTAGAAGTGATTAGATGGCTACTACAAAAATAATGAAATAGAGACTATAGAAAGACTTGAGTGGTTTAGACAAATACAATACACATTCAAACTATATCGTTCACGAATTCTTATTGAACATGCATATGTACAACCCAATATTGATTTGTTCACTACTCCCATGCACTTTGAGCTTGTTTTGTAATCTCATTTTGCTCACCTCCCTCAGAGTTCACGAATTTCTTGAAGCCTCCAACTCTCTCAGAATCATTGATCAATCCAAAGCTATTATTCTTCGCAAAAGAGCTCACCTTATCTGGTTACGGGAAGCTGATCTTCCCTCGGCCTTTTTCTTCATAAAGCTTAAGGCTCAACAGAAGTGTGAAGACTCATGTGGACTCGCTATTAATGGTTCGTCCCTCCCCTCCTCTGAAGCCATCTGCCATTCCTTCTTCAACCACTTCTCGAGTCTTTTTAAACGTGTCTTGCCTCCCTAGATCCCCATTCAGGACATTCCCAGTTACTGCTCCTTCCCCTCTCCGTTGTCGTCTGTTGACGCTATTCTATTTCCTGCCCTCTGTCTTTAGAAGAACTTCACTTTGCCCTTAAATCCATAAATATAGATAAAACTTCTGGCCTCAACGATGTCACCCCTGATCTTTTCCTTGATCATTGGATATTGTGGGTCCTTCCCATCTTTTGGCCTCCAATAACGCTCTCTCTACCTCCTGCTCTTCTTCCTTCTCCCATGGTATAACGATCGCCAAGTGAAGATGTTCAAGAATCCTATCACATGCAAACCAAAAGGACACCTGTGAAGGAGCATGAACCATCCAACCAATATGGAGAGGCTAGTCAATACCCTAACCAATCCACCCCCAACCCACAGTGAATGAACACAAGAGAGGAAAGGAAATCTGGCTCAAGAATCTGAAATTCCAATAGGGATATGGGAGAGTTTCCATGGTAAGTATTCTTTCCAAGAGGAGAGAATATTCTTCTTAGGACCCTCAAGCAACCTATATTAAGCCACTGACCTCCTAATATTCTTGCATTAAAGCAGTCATTCACCATGCATGTGCTCATATGTCCAATTATAGGTCTGAGTCCTCACATGATTATTAATTACTTGTGACGACCACGTCCGGAATGACGTAGTATAACTGATAACCACATACAACTGGAGTGACCGGCTATCCACGTTAGGAATTATTCCGATTCCCTTATACAGGACATGGACATACCATTCTTCTCTCCTTGAGCCACTTCTATCTCTAGAAGTGAAACCTAGGGAAATTCTTCTTTATGCTTTCGACCCGCTCCCATGAATCATCATCCTTAGTTCGTCCCTTCCACCTAATCAAGCACTCAGAGATAGAACAATTTATCAATTGTTTATCTCTAGTTCTGAGTACCTTTTCAGGTTCCAAAGGTACACTAAGCGATAAGTCTTCCAAATGGGTAAGATCTTCCTCTGAACCAACTACGTCACCTTCATGTTAACTTAATTTTAAACAACTTATATGAAACACAAGGTGACTATAGACTTGTTCTGAAGATCTAGTTCGTAAGCTAAAAAACCAATTTTCTTTATAATTCGAAACGGTCCACAATATCTGGTAGACAATTTATAATGCTTCCCTGTACGCATAGTCTTAGAATTCTTAGGTATTCTAAGATATATCCAATCACCAAGAGATAGTTTTGGATCTTACTGATTCATAAAATTCTCACATGGTATCAGGACACTCATAAAGAATCCTCTTCTTTAACTCATCATCCATTGGTACACAAATTTTTCCATTCTAAAATAGTAAACCACCTCGGATAAAGAATTGTTCCGCTATCTTCGTATCTTTCTTAGAAACCTGAGACCCCTATGAATAAATCTCTATTCCATTCTCATTTTCTCCTGTCTCCATCATCTTCCAAATGGGACCAAAATGAGAATCTAATTCACACCTCTCTCTCAATGAAAGATATAGATCAATGGTAATCTGGGTGAATGAAAGTTCATTTAGTTCACCAATCTGACTATGCGCATCTGCAACTTGGTTAGAGTTGCCTTGGACATATTGGATCTCATGATCAAATTCCTGCATAAGCTCAGCCCAGCAGGCTTTACGACCCCTCGGATCATTTTGATTACAAAAGTGCTTTAGAGAGCAAATACTCCTTCTCCTCAGTTGTGTAACACAACTGAGGCCCTATGAGTTTCTTGCTTTCAAACGCTATCGGCCTATCTTCATGTAGAAGAACTACTCCTATCATCGAATTACTTGTGTCAGTTTGCACGCAATGTAAGGTATATAAGGATTCGCGATCTGTAAAACATGAGCTGAAGCAACCATTAATTCATAATTACTGAGTCTCGTCCGAAAGAATTCTAATATGATGATATCCGGTTCTATGATCTATCTTTGTGAAGTATTTAGCTCCAGCTAATCGATCTACCAGATCATCCATACGAGGCAGAGGATATTTATTTTTTAATAATTACCTTATTCAACCCCTTGTAGTCCACACACAACCTGAAGCCTCCATCTTTCTTCGATTTAAGAAGAACAAGAGCACTCCAAGGTGACTTACTTGGCCGAATATGATCCATCTTCAGGTAATTTTCAATTTGCTTAGTAATCTCTATCTCTTCTTTCTGAGAGAACCTATAAGATTGTCTAGAGATAGGGTGACTACCTGGAATTAACTCTATCTTATGGTCTACCAATCTGGACGGCGGTATTCCATGAGGTAATTCTACTGGAAATACATCTTTAAATTCAGACAATATCTTATTCTTCTCAATTTGCTCTTGATCTAAGTCTACAGAGCTAAGAATATTTGACAATTCACAACTACTTAGATGCATTTCAGATAAATCTAAAATTGGCTTAGCAAATAATTGAATAACCTTCATATTGTGAATCGAAAATTTCCATTACATTAGCAAACGAACTCATTTTAGATGGATGGACATATTTGTCTCCAAAAAATGTAACTATTTCTTTACCCTCCTGAAGAGAACATGCTTCTCAAAATCTATCTTAGGATGCTTATTAATTAACCACTCGTATCCTAGAATTATGTCCGTACGTGCTTAATCTAAAACATGAAAATCTATCAACTCTCTATAATCTTGGATCCAAATAGGGAGTCTTGGAACTTTAACATCTCACGTCTCCCATTAGAGGAGTTCTAAATCCAAAAAGACCCTTTGTAAAGATTCTTTTTATATTTTTTCTCAATTTTTTCTTACACATGGACCAATCAAAACACTCAAATTTGTAATCTACGTAACATAACTTTTTGAGTCCACATTTTGATTTCACACTAAAAATGGCATAACTTTTTAGTGGTAAGTCCGAATTTAGCGGAGTTTGGTGCATTGGAAAGCTCTCAACAAGGGCTTTCCAATGATATGTTAGATAAAATACTTCTAAACTATGATCAAAAAGTTATGGCAAGTCAAAAATATTAGTTTTATAATATTTTAATAATATAAACTACATCTTGCACGAATTTTTAAAGGGTCTTTTTGGAGCTCAAAACTCCTCTAATGAACTCCAATCCTGAAGCTAGATATACTCAATATCTATGGTTACAGGCTTCAGTTTCTAGGCCAAGTTTCTACGCAAGACTAAAGTTAATGAAATTATGAGTAGATCCACTGTCCACTAAAATACTAACTTCATGTCCTTTAACAATGCCTTTCAAACGAAATAAATCATTTGGCAAGAATGAAGTAGTACTAAAAGAACATTCGCACTCACAATTAACTTTATTAATTTCCAACTTAAGATTTTCTTTACTTGGCATCTCAATCACTTGAGCTGCGCCTTTCTTTCGCTCCAGGCATAATTTTATAACGTGTCCAGGCTAACTACAATGGAAACACACATTGGTCCTTCTTGTCTTTTTCCAGGATAAACGCTTCTTTTGTCTAAACTCAGATGCAGCTTGATCTAGTTCATCAAAATACTTAGATTTTTTGTTACCACGAACTCTTTTCTTTTCTTTTTTTTGGCTAGGTCCGAATGATCCAGATGGATTAGCCTGCAATTGCTTTGTAGATGCCACCAATGTGGAACCATATGCTTTCGCGACTCGTACGACGTCATCGAAAGTTTGAAGCACATTACGCTTACACTCATTCTAATAATCTGCAGGCAAACCTAGAATAAACTGCCACAGTCCCAGATTTGCATCGAATGAGGGAACTTTATCCCATAAATCCATAAAATCTTGTAGGTACGAGTCCAAACTTTGAGTACCCATTTTGCAATTAACAAATATTTGGTAGAAATCTGTGTAATGATGGCTCTCAAAGGAAATATGTACATATAGTAAACTCACAAACTGCATGAAAAAACAGGTGTCCTAAAATTGGCCTACTACTTGCCAAACTAAGGTCCCAATATGGCCAAATTCGACTAACAAACTCTAGACATGCCCCCCAGTATAGCAAGTATTATAAATGACACTGTACATCTGATTTCCTATCTTTGTGTGGCTAGTCGGCTAATCCAAGTAGCTAGCTACGAGACAAGTGCTTCCGATTGATATGCCAATAGTGGGTCATGTCCCGATCTCTACCAAATACTATAAAACCAATCAACTGTACAACACTTACAATATCACATTTAAAGCTTATACAATATAAATCAGATCAGATTTGATTTCTAGCTCTCTCCCTTAAGCTCAAATGTGATAAGAGCAAAAAACAACAATCTATAGCAATATCTAGAATATCCAAAAGATGTTATGCATGTCCTGCTACTTTGTACTTGATTCACACTCAAGCACACCAACAAATCACCAGATTTGGCTCACAAAGTCTCATGCACACGCAATGCTCACACAGAGAGTCTACCGCACTCTCTACCAGCTGACTTGTCCCCAATCCAACTTGAACACAAGTGGACCACATGAGCAACATGGCTCAAATTGAGAAAATCCAACTGACACCATGAGACTTACATCCTCCATATTCTACCTAAGTTGACATCCTATCAGGCCCTTACAAGCACAAATCTGGTATGGAGATTACCAGAGAAGGGTCACTATAAGCCAAGAGTCCTATCTGATCAATGTACTTCGCAATATGGCATGGAGGACTGTAAGCCGATAGACACACCCATGGATCTAGGATCCAAACTGTCTAAAGACATGTGCCTAAGAACTCATGCAGAATAGCAAGAAATGTGAAGATACACTTATCAGTCCGTTATAGGATCTATAATGTATTCTAGAATCTGCACACGACTTGATCTAGCATATGTAGTAAGCACACTATCTCAGTACATGTCCAATCCAAGCTTACAACATTGGAAGGCTCTACAAAGAGTATTGAAGTACATTCAAGCTATGAAGCACTATGCTTTGTGCTATAATGGTAATATAGAAGCTTCACTTTCATTAGTCACTTTTTCAGATTCAGATCGGGCAGGAGATGTGGATACCAAAAAGTCCACATTAGGTTATATTTGTTTCCTTGTAGGAGGACCCATTTCAAGGAACAGCAGAATGCAGAAATGCATTTTGTTGTCCTCTATAGAATCCGAATACATTGCAGCTACACCAGCAGTGAAGGAGATAATTTGGCTCAGAAGGTTGTTACAGGATCTGCAATTTCCACAGATTGGTCCAACAATACTCTAGTGCAACAATCAGAGATGCATAGCTCTATCTCTGAACCCATGTACTCATACTAGAACTAAACACATAGAAATTTAGTTTCATTTTATTAGAGAGAAAGTTCATAATAAATATGTTGTACTAAGTTATTGTCATACATGCAATATGTTGGCTGATATTTTGACAAAGCCATTGTCAAGAGATAAACATTCTACCATAGTAGATATGATAAATCTCAATTTTAATTCATATTCGTAGTAGTAAGCTTAAGGGGGAGTGTTGGAGTTTAATCTTACTCCTACTCATCCTAACTGCCCTCCATTTCTTCTATGTAAATCACTCTCTCCAAGAAGTTACCAAAGTCATCGACATAGAAGTGACCGATGAGTTCTCTTAAAACCATATCCGAAGTCAAGATTTCAGGCCATTCCGATGAATATCGCATTTTTTCGAAGAATGCAAAAAATGCGACACTCTACAGATTTACATGGGATTTCATGTATAGACTGTCTACGTCTTCACGCTCCAATAATAATTGACCTAATTGATCAGTTAAACAGCTATTAACAATCTTGTAATTGTAAAGTTAGAATAACACAAGATCATCCAGCAAATGTGTGTGTGTGTGTGTGTGTGTGTCAATGAGCAGATGATGACAAAGTAGTTGATACTTGAGATTGATACTAAGTCTACACGATAGAGATCAAACGACCAAAAATAGGTCTTCATAGTATCTGAGTCCTCAAAGTTAAAGAATATATATAGAGAGAGTAAATATACAGAACTATAGCAATTGATTTGTTTCTATAAGTGGGATCACGCGCTTATTAGCACAATTGTTTTGTGATTTGATAGTTGTTATCACAACACTGAATATACATATTCGCTATTGTTCTATCTCATTGCATTCTTGTTGAATGTTATTTAACTCTCACTTTTCTTCCACAAAGTATTATAAATGAAAACATTGCATGGCTATCTCAGACGCCTAATCGTTTTTTTTGCAATCTCTCTCTATGGTTGTCTATGACACCTACACTGATACTCATAAATCAACACAATCAAAACTGCTCTATAACTCCATTCTCTACTTAATTTAGATCCTTATCACAGTTATCGTTTTTCCTTTTTCTCATTCGATGGTGTGAGTTGACATCACCGCACCCAACAGAGTGGTATCAGAGCAGGTTTTCGATGTACTAGAGGCTGTAGGATATAAAGAAAAACTTAATACGTTCTTGTTTTTCCAGAGCTAGTTTATATTCTATTTGTGTTCAATCTCTATTCATCGATCATAATGAAAGGTTCAAGCTCAGAGATCCGCTTGATCAACAAGCTCAACGGAAATGATTTCCACATGTGAAAATTCAAGATGAGGATGATCTTGATCGAAAAGGAGCCATGGAGATATGTAAACGGTTTGATAGCCAGACCAGCGGAACCAAAACTGCTCCCAACATGGGAAGCAATGGATGACGAATCTCTTGCCATTGTATCCTTGAATCTGAAAGACACTCAGATTTCTCACGTATCAAACAATACCACCTCCAAAGAAGCGAGGGATATCTTAACAAGTATCCATGAGAATTCAAATGTGTCGACTCGTCTCTTCTTGAGAAAGAAGTTCCTTACACTCAAAATGAGCGAAGGCACCTCAGTCAGTGACCATTTGAATGAGTTCAAGCAATTGCTAAATCAACTAGTTGCAATAGGTCCCTCTATTTCAGAATAAGACTCAACAACATCTCTTCTCGCCAGTCCTCCATCCTCCTATGTCAACCTAGTATTGCTCTTGAGCAATACTCCTACGCTATCACTCCAGAAGCTGACAACAAGTCTACTGCAAGAAGAAGTTAGGAGAAAGAGCTCATCTACAATGAGTACCAAGTCAATGGCATTGTACTCTCTAATAAGCAACAGTCCAAGAAGAAGAACTTCAAGAATAAGAAGACGAAAGTGGAGCAGCCAGATTCAATGCAACAACAACAACAACAACAACAACATAACAAACAACAACAACTTGCCAGGACCAAACTCTTTTGCAGATACTGCAAGAGAGCTAATCACGACATCAAGGATTGTCGGATTCTCAAGCACAATGGAGGAAGAAGATGCAACAACACCAAGAAGGAGGTTCTGACTCTGTCAGAGATTCCCAAGAAGATGAGAAGGCGCTGATGGTACAAGATCAAACCAAGCAAAGATGCCTGCGAATGGTATGTTAATTCATGTGCTTCACAGCACATGATGCCATGTAAGAACCTATTCTCCACTCTCACAACAACCGAATCAAAGTACATTTTCTTTGAAGACTCGAGCTCACACAAGGTCGAGGGCCAAGGCTCCATTCAGCTACAATTCCTCGATGGCATCACTAGACAGTTAGATGGTGTACTTTACGTACCCAAATTAGCAAAGAATTGATTGTCTATTAGCAAGATCACTGATCAAGTCTTTAGAGCTCTGTTTACTTCTAGTCGATGTACTATTATTGATGGAAATTCTAATGAAATCATCTCTGCACACAAAGGAGGAAATTTGTATATCTTGAGTCATGATGATGCACTTTCTGTGAGTAACTCTGATGCTCATATTTGGCATCAAAGATTAGGTCATTAAACATGAGGCCTATCTTGTACATGCATCACAATAGTATGGTCAAGGACATGAATATTAATGTTGTCTCCACAGTAGATCAGATTGTTTGTGAAATGTGCTTACTAGGGAAACAACTTAGAACAAAATTTTTAAGAGGACAAGCCAAAAGAGTAAAGTCCATTCTATCACTAATTCATAGTGACTTATGTGGTCCTATGAGTGTGCCCTCTTTGGTTCAGGCTTCATATTTCATCACTTTTATAGATGACCTCTCCAAATTAACCAGAATCATGTTCATCAAGAACAAGTCTGAGGCATTCAACTGTTTCAAAGAATTTAAACAGTTTGTTGAGACTCAAACTAGTAAGAGAATCAAGAACCTATGGTCTGATTCAAGAGGAGAGTACATGTCTGATGAAATGACAGACTATCTATCATCATGCGGCGTGCACCACCAATTCATAGCCAACTACACTCCACAACAAAACAACATAGCTGAATGAAAGAATCGAACATTGTTGGAAGCTGCACAATCCATGATGTCCAATGCTCAATTACCCAAGAAATTTTGAGCTAAAGCAATCTCTACAGCCTGTTATTTGCAAAATTATTCCAGCACGATGGCAGTCGACTCCAAAACTCCGTTTGAAGCCTACTACGGCTACAAACCAAGTCTGAAACATCTATGTGTGTTTGGATGTCTCTGCTATGCTCAAATGCCATCTGTTCTGAGAAAGAAACTAAACCCGGTGAGCTGTAAGTATGTCTTTATTGGCTATTCAACATCGTATAAAGCATATCGCATTTATGATGATGAAACAGTTCAGATCTCAGTCAGTCGCAACATTGTTTTCCTTGAAGAAAAGTTTCATGATTTCAAGCAGAAACTAAAAAATGTAGGAGTTTGTTCCAACAACTCCATTTACCATCGATAGGCCCAGACCTATGATTATTCAGCCACAAGTTGAAGTTATCCCAGTCATTCACCCAGGAGAAACATCTGCTCAGGCACCTACAGTTCTAAGATCTACACAACAACGATAGCAACCTGGTCGTTTCGTCCCTCAGGCATTCTCATCAGTCATGATGAACCTGACATTGTTGCAGAAGCACTGTCAATGTCAGATGCAGACGAATGGGAAGCTTCCATGGACGCTGAGTATGATTCATTAATAAAAAAAGAAGACCTGGAGTCTTGTTAATCCTCCTGCAAGTATAAAACCGATTGACTCTAACTGGATCTTCAAGCTAAGCTTAAGCCAGATGGATCAATATCCAAATGGAATGCTCAAGTAGTGGTTAAAGGATTTGAGAAAATTTATCATCATAGATTACACTAACACCTTCAGTCGAGCGGCATCAATCTATTCGCACCTTGCTAGCTATAGTTGTTGTAGAGGGTCTGGACATTCACCAGATAGACGTCCAGACAACATTCCTTCACGGATGCATACAAGAAGAAATATTCATGTATCAACCAGAAGGTTACGTCCTTCAAGGCCAAGAGCATTTGGTATGTAAATTACATTAGGCACTATATGGCCTCAAGCAACCTCCTGGGGCCTGATATGAAAGAATTAGTCACTTCTTGTTGTAGCATAACGTTACTTCTTGCTCTGCAGATTCAAATGTGTATCTCAAATGTAAAGGGTCAAGCTGTATAATAATAGCCCTATATGTTGATGATTCGTTAATTATCAACAATTCAAATCAGTTAGTATATGAAGAATGTGAGTGTCTACATCTCTTGCCCAACTAGCATCTGAATAACCATTGAGAATATTGAGTTTGTCGTTGTCGACTTTTCCATAACAAATGCATAAGTCCATAGTAGCTCAAATGTATCTCAAAACTCTAATAAGAGCCTTCTAATGTGTAATGCCAGGATTACTCATGAATTGACTTAAGGAATTGACTGTAAAAACTATGTCTGGTCTGGTACAGATCATTGCGTATATAAGAGAACCTCTTATTGAATGACAAGGATACTCATGCATCCGCTCCTCTTCGATCGTTTGGGGGCATTGGTCCTTCGACAATTTGAGTCCTGGGTCCATTGGTGAGTGGGCTAACTTGCAATTCATCAAATTATATCTTATTAAAATATTGCAGATATATCTGTGATGAGTAATATAAATCAACTTTTGCTCTTTGTCTCTTTGGATTTGAGTACCTAAATGGGCTTTGCCTAGATAGGTCATGTCGAATTTTGAAGACAACATTGATTTAGCTTCTTGTATTAGATCAATATTGTTGTTGAAAAGAAATGTGTTGTCCACATACAAAGTGATAATAATAAAAGAATGTTGTACTGACTTGAAGTAGATATTAGAATCTGAAGTGGTTGGTTTATAGTCGTGATCGATAAGAAAACTGTTGATCCTTTGGAACCATGCTTGAACAAATTGCTTCAAGCCATAAAGTGCTATGTGGAGTTTACATACATGATTCTCTTTGCATTAGATGTTATAACATTTGGATTGCATTATGTAAATATCTTCTTTGATAACTCCATTAAGATAGGTTGTCTGTACATCCATTTGATGTATCTCTAAATCTGGTGCACCAGCAAATGACAATAGAAGTCTGATTCAGCCCAGAAGAATTTCGGAAGTGATATGAGCAAGCATACACTTAGTTGATTCAACTAAGGTTCTATTCTTTCTCTCATCAAGTCCATTTCTGAACATGGCTATTCCAAAATACAAAAATAAAAAACCCACTAAACTCGCAAATTATTACTCACAATTTGTCCAACTCCCATCTACCTCCACCTGCTCATGGGGACACCCTTCACAGTGCACATCCAGTTGCACAGCTCTTGGAAACTATTTGGTTCCATTGTGAAAAGGAAGACTAAGTTGAAGACCATGTTGCCAACTCTATTTGAAGTCCCTCCTTTTTTTAATCACTTTCTATTGTTGAACTCATTGGGAGGTTGACAATGGGGCCTCCCCTTTGACTACGTTGCTAGCTTTTCAAACAATTGTGCTTACTTCCAAGCACAATGCTAGTGTTGGATTCTAGCAACTTACCAAGCACAAATTGCCTAATTTCAAACTTGTGTGGGAACGTTCTAGAGGAGCAATGGGATTAAATGTTGGCCTAAAGCTTTAGACATATCAAAAGTGTTAGGAATTCCAATATCTCTTGTCTAGTAGTTTCTCCATATGTCCATGTTAAGCTTTTGCAACTCATAAGACTTAGGTACCAATCGATGATGAGTACTATGATGAGTGATATCTGCTTGTGTCTCTATCTTGAGGGATTTTCCCTCCTTGCATACAAGTAAATATCTTGTTTGTCATGGTCTCTAGCTCTTGCTCTACTCATCACCAAAAATGTCGTCACCAATGGATATGATGTTTTTGAGGTAAGACCCCTTCACTTTGAAATTCAAGGCTATCTTGGTCTTTTAGGAGATCAAAGCCAACCCAAGTTCCAAGTAAATGAGAAGATCAAAGTTGGAGCACATAGAAAGTTGAATATCATCGAATTGGTTTAATTTGATTGTGACAATAAGATATGCACTACAAAGAAAATGGATGGGGACAATTGCATCAGCGCTTGATATAAGGGCTGAAGAGACAATAGATGCAATAAAGAAAACAAGCCAATTATATCAACATAGGAATAAAACATGCTTATTTATCATACTCTATTATTGTTACTTCAACAGCTTGGGTTTTGATGTAGCTCTCTTATTAATATTAAAAAAAGTGATGATATTGACTTGATCTACTCCAAATTCTTATAGCTTGCATGAGTATTTTAAGATCTTCCAAATTTATTGGATTCCTAGTTATGAAATAACTCTTTGGAGTTTAAAGGGGCAAAGGACCAAAAGATTTAGACTACTATTTGCGTTGTTGTTTTCTTTGTAAATCATAGTGTAGGATTGAGATCTCAATACAAAGCCTTGCATCTTTTGTAGTTCTTTTGACAATTACAAATCTACACCTACTTTGAAATAACCATAATAGTTTGTTTCGACACTATTAAGTTATGGGAATTTCTCATTTTAGTAAAAATAGTCTTGATCAGCCGAAGCATCAAAGGTCTACATAATCAACTCAAAAGGCCAATTTTATCTAGTTTGTTATGAGCTTGAATTGGAACAAGAACCCCTTACACTTGTGATGTAAAATAGCATTTTTGGATAGAAACCAAGTGTTCCTGAGCTGTTGCAAGATTAGAATGGCACGGATCTGCCCTAGTACCTAGTAAAGACATTGGAAATCACTTACTAATAACTGATTTTGTCTATTTGATGCAATGTCCCATACCATGGTTGTTATATTATATCTATATAACAGTCATGGCTTTGCTTAAAACCTACCCTGTTAAGTGTTAGACCTTTGGTGAGATATAACTGGAAAGCATGGATGTGCAAAGGAGTATGGACAGTAGTGCGTGACACACCTTGTGTCCACACCAAGTCTTTTGGCTAAGCAAAACGAAAATAGTTTAAACTTTTCATATTCTTTGCATAAATAAAAATGAACAGATATGGACCAATTGACCTTAAGCTGATCAACATGGCGCTCTCCCTGATACGATGATATGACGGCTTCGCCTATCGCCAAAACAATGTTTGCTTGGGAAGATTGGACCATGTTTCAAATTGCTATTTAAAGTTGTTAAGTAGTATAACTCCTTTTGGACATGAATAACAACTGATGTTTAGTTATGACACATGTCTTTCTCACGTAACTAACTTGTGTGGTTTTGTTGTGTGGGAGCTAGAAAAAAGAAAAGAAAAGAGTTCGTGTTAACGAAAAATCTAAGTATTTTGATGAACTAGATCAAGCTGCATCTGAGTTTAGACAAAAGAAGCGTTTGTCCCATAAAAAGACAAGAAGGACCAATGTGTGTTTCCATTGTAGTCAGTCTGGACACGTTATGAAATTTTGCCCAGAGCAAAAGAAAGGCGCAGCTCAAGTGATTGAGATGCCAGGTAAAGAAAATCATAAGCTAGAAACTAAGAAAGTTAATTTTGAGTGCGATTGTTCTTTTAGTACTACATTCTTGCCAAATGATTTATTTCGTTTGAAAGGCACTGTTAAAGGACATGAAATTAGTATTTTAGTGGACAGTGGATCTACTCATAATTTCATTAACTCTGGTCTTGTGCAAAAACTCGGCCTGAAAACTGAAGCCAGTAACCATAGATATCGAGTATATCTAGCTTTAGGAGCGAAGTTGGAGACGTGGGATGTTAAAGTTCCAAGACTCTCTGTTTGGATCCAAGATTATAGAGAGTTGATAGATTTCCATGTTTTAGATTTAGCATGTACGGACATAATTCTAGGGATTTTGAAAAGCATGTTCCCTCTTTTTAGGAGGGTAAAGAAATAGTTACATTGTTTGGAGACAAATATGTACATCCATCTAAAATGAGCTCATTTGCTAATGTAATGGAAATTTTTGATTCACACTATGAAGGTTATTTTTTATTTGCTAAGCCAATTTTGTATTTATTTGAAATGCATCTAAGTAGTTGTGAACTGTCAAAGATTCTTAACTTTGTAAACTTAGATCGGGAGCAAATTGAGAAGAATAAGATACTGTTTGAATTTAAAGATGTATTTTCAGTAGAATTACCTCATGGAATACCGCCATCCAGATCAGTAGACCATAAGATAGAGTTAATTACAGGTAGTCACCCTATATCTAGGCAACCTTATAGGTTCTCTCAGAAAGAAGAGATAGAGATTACTAAGCAAATTAAAAATACGTGAAGATGGATCATATTCGGCCAAGAAGTCACCTTGGGGTGCTCCTGTTCTTCTTAAATCGAAGAAGACTGTCTTAGATATTCTCAGATGAGAGAAACTTTATGCTAAAGAATCTAAATGTGAGTGTTATTAGCACGAGTTATTGTACCTCGGTCATAAGATCACCCGTAGTGGGTTGAAGATTGATGAGAGTAAGGTCAAGACAGTGCTTGAGTGGCCGATACCGAAGATGGTTAGAGAAGTTAAATCTTTTCTTGGTTTTACAATTTTCTTTCGTAAGTCAATTGAAGAGTATGCAAAAGTTGTGACATGTGAAGGATTTCAGATCATTCAAGATCCAATCCATGTCCCTGATCTTTGGTTACAATAAGGAGCAAACCAACAATCCTGCCAATGTAGAAAAAACAGCATCTACATACAAAATGAGATGCAAACTCTAAGAGATATTGATCAAACATGAACTAAAACATAAAATATATTTGCTGTCCATACAATTACAGTACCCTACTATATTTCACACGTGTGGAACCGAAAATAGCAAAATATGAACATTCTACACACAAGATTGCAAGATATCACCAAGATAGTCCACCAATGAGTAGTAGAACCCAAAGAGAACCATGTATAATGATGAAATGAGAGATAGAAGAGAGAAGATATGTCTCTCACGAGTTACATCCTTTTATAGAGTGTCCAAACCCTATTTGGCCACTTGGCTTTCCCTCCAAAATGTAAACCCTACTATTTTTGGGTCTAGAATCAATGTACCCAAAGTTCAATTTGAATCTCTCTCAAACTCGACTACCAACTTTCCCACACTTTCAAAAAGTGTTTATTGAATGTATTTTGAACTAATATAACTTCAAAAAGTTTATCTCTAAGTCTAAAATGAGTTTTGGCCTCTTATTGACAATTTACCAAAATATGACTAAACTAGACTAAACTAGTTGAAATCTCTCACACTCCCTCTTCAACTAGTTTTGGCATAGTTTTGACAATAGAACTTTGATCCAACTTTAGAATGATCTCCATCCAAAGTATAGATCTCCTTTATAAGGTTCTAAAGTATCTTTCATAATTGATATAGAGAATAGCGTCCAAATTGGATGCTTCACTATTTCTTACATCAATTTTACACATCAAGATATAACTAGAACATGAAGAACCAAATAGAATGTGAATGAAATGATTCCTCCATGTTTCAAACTTTGAACTCTCTGAAAAATTACAGCAACCAAACAATAAATGTGAGTGATGACCATTTGCTTGCTTGTCTCCTCCAACTTTGTCCTTTTTTGATATGTCTCCACCATAAAACTCCATGAATGAGCCTCCATCTCCATCTTGCCACAATATATCATCAACACTTGATGACTTGGCCATGAATGAGTGACATAATGAACCTCCATTAGCTTCATTTCCATCAGCAAAACCAGCCAAGAATACTAGTACAACTCCAACAATAAGATATTGCAAGACAATGTAGCTAGTTTGTCCATATCTTGACAATTTGCACACATTCACATGAAATAGCTCAAACGTGAGATAGAACAAGTAAAGTAAACTTCAACAACACTTCCTTGTTGCTCCTTTGACCTTACTTGAGTTTGAATACTCCTGCAAAAATAGATCCATAACATCTTGCCAAATAACCTTCCTTTGATGCTCTTGACTAGCTCCAAATTTCCACCTTTCCTTTTGTGTTGTTAAAGCCCTTTGAGACCAACCTCTTGATCTTCCTCTTGGCCATCAAAGTCATTGAACAAACTTTGTTTTCCATATCCATTACTTGCTTTTTCAGTATGAAAACCATGAGAACCAATATCCACTTGCATAGCATCATCTACACAAGAAAATTCTCCAAAACATGTGAGTAAAGCAAAGTGAGTCACTTCCACTTGCTTACCTTTCTCTTGATCATCAAAGATATCAAAGATATGAATATCTTCAGACTTCAACCTCTGGAAATACTCTTTCTCAAACATATGTCTAGATCCAACAAGATCTCATCAATGCTTGATCTCGAATTTCCACAAAGGTTAGTGAAAACAATGTCACCAATGTCACCATCATAAATCAAAAGATAGATTCCAAACTTTCCATCCAACATGAAGTAGAGTAGGTGAAGATGAGTATCAAACCTAATAAATCCAGCCTTTTTGAGTCCATAACATAGAGTATCACACATAACCCATAGCCTTTGATAATCAAAATTGTGGATCCATTAGACATGTATCGAGACCAAATATCGACACTAGTGAAGAATGAAAACCCTTTCCTTATAGTCATATATTCATTTCTGGGGAGTACGAGATATTAGGGACAACCTTAGAATTGGACGAGACATAGAATCAATATATACACCTGCTACTTGCCGAGGAAAAGACCACTTCCAAAATTGGGACACCTTGAAATGTCTAGGATCTACTAATTTAGAAAATCTAAATACACAACACAACTTTTTCTTTACGAAGTATACATTGGAGTTGCTCAAGAAGTTTCATATAAAAAACTGTAGACCTCTATCACACATTTTAATTCTAGTCAAAAGCTTTCCAAAGAGGATAAGCCAAAAAATGACAAAATTTTATTTAAAAATCTTGTGGGTGTTTGAATGTATCTAACTATCATGCATCTAGATATTCCTTTTCAATTAGTGTTGTTGAGGAAAGTGCATTTCACCAAATGAAGATCTATAAAATATTAAAACTTCTTTGAAAATTTGGACATATAAAACTACATTACAAGTTATCGCCAAGGCATAAAGTCCACTATCACAAGGCTTTTACCCAACATAAGCACTAAGAGGGCTTTAGTTACTCTCTACCTTTGACTTTTATGGGGGGTAAAATGCCTTGACCAGGCCAATATGAGTATAATTGCTTGCCTAGGGTATCAAAGAATTTCACCTAACAAATTTCTTGAATTATACCCTTGTTAAGGGCAATGATTTTTATAAATGGACAATCATAACAAAAAGGTACGATTATTGAGCTAATCTCTAAGAAGGTTTTGAGAGCAATGTGTGAGGATTATTAAAACATTATCTTCCTATCTCGAGTTTGGGGTCATGTCCATGATAATTTCCACTAGATTTCATGTTGTACATATAAGGAGAGTGAATTGAACACATATCCTTCTAGTGTAGTTCGGATTTGAGTTAGATAGGTTCAATTGTGACATGCACATGTTTTGATGGCATGCAAAGTCTTACTGTATGCATGCAAGCCACATGCAATCAGTGCATGCAACATGCAAAGTAGTTTATGTGATTTACACATGTCTAGGCAATTTTATGAGTTGACATGCAGTACATGCACCATACATGCATGCAGTTACACATGTGGATCTCTGGTAGGTGAATTATTTCAGTTAAGTGGACTTTCCATGCAACTCCATTGGAGGAATTTGAGTTTCTCTCATGTAGGGAAAGTTGGGCATGTTTTGCTATTATTGTGAATATTGAGATTTTGGTGTTTTGGACTCACTCTCTCTCTCTCTCTCTCTCTCTCTCTCTCTCTCTCTCTCTCTCTCTCTCTCTCTCTCTCTCTCTCTCTCTCTCTCTCTCTACCCGAGTTTTCTATGTAAGATTTTCTCTCTCTGCCCGAGAGCAGCCTCTTTTTCCCATACTGAACACTTAGAATAATTTTTGACATTCATTTCTCATAGTGAAGAGTTAGATTTTTTTATCAGATGTATGCCATTGTGCTCTTGCCTTAGATTTTTCAAGCATACTGTTCTTTGATCAATCTTGTGCAATCACAACACCTCAGTAAGATCCTGTAGGGTGTGTGGTGAAGTTCACACATGCTAAAAACTTCACATGGTATCAGAGCTCCATGCTTTGAAGAGGTGAGGGTGTATACATCAGATCATCAGTGTTTTTGCTTGCAGGAACTCGAATTTTGGAGAAGGATTCAAACTCGCTGAGAAACAAGCAATAGATCGAATGTTTAGCAAATATGGAAAGCAATAGAACATTTACATTATTCTTGTATTCAAATAGATACTGTTATCAAAAAACCTCACAGCACATCTCATGATTACATCCAGAGATAACCGTGTGCATTATTCCTCTAATGAGCACATACATATTACGTTTTTTATTGCTATCACAAGCTTGTACTGAGATGAGCAGAAAACGTGTTGGGCGGCCCACTACAAAGGCTTTTAAAGCCTTTGGATTATGAATAAAGGCCTTTTAAAGCCTTTATTCATATTCCAACAAGGTAAAATATAGCTGAAAAGTAAAATACAGTACTAAAAAGCACCATAAAGCATAACCACTTTCAAGACGTCCAACTGATACCTGCCACCATCCCACATAACAAAACTGCACAAGTTAGTTACATGAGGAAGACATGTGTCATAGCTAAACGTCAGTTGTTATTCATGTCCAAAAGGAGTTATACTACTTAACAACTTTAAATAGCAATTTGAAACATAGTCCAATCTTCCCAAGCAAACATTGTTTTGGCGATAGGCCAAGCTGTCATATCATCGTATCAGGGCTAGCGCCATGCTGATCAGCTTAAGGTCAATTGGTCCATATCTGTTCATTTTTATTTATGCAAAGAATATGAAAAGTTTAAACCGTTTTCGTTTTTCTTAGCCAAAAGACTTGGTGTGGACACAAGGTGCGTCACGCACTACTGTCCATACTCCTTAGCATATCCATGCTTTCCAGTTGTATCTCACCGAAGGTCTAAAGTAACACTTAACAGGGTAGGTTTTAAGCAAACCCATGACTGTTATATAGAAATCATATAACAACCATGGTATGGGACATTGCATCGGATAGACAAAATTAGTTATTAGTAAGTGATTTCCAATGTCTTTACTAGGTACTAGGGCAGATCTGTGTCATTCTAATCTTGCAACAGCTCATGAACACTTGGTTTCTATCCAAAAATGCTATTTTACATCACAAGTGTAGGGGGTTCTTGTTCCAATTCAAGCTCATAACAAACTAGATAAAATTGGCCTTTTGAGTTGATTATGTAGACCTTTGATGCTTCGGCTGATCAAGTCTATTTCTACTAAAATGAGAAATTCCCATAGCTTAATAGTGTCGAAACAAACTATTATGGTTATTTCAAAGTAGGTGTAGATTTGTAATTGTCAGAAGAATTACAAAAGATGCAAGGCTCTGTATTGAGATCTCAATCCTACACTATGAATTACAAAGAAAACAACAACGCAAATATTAGTCTAAATCTTTTGGTCCTTTGCCCCTTTAAACTCCAAAGAGTTATTTCATAACTAAGAATCCAATAAATTTGGAAGATCTTAAAATACTCATGCAAGTTATAAGAATTCAGAGTAGATCAAGTCAATGTCATCACTTTTTTTATATTAATAAGAGAGCTACATCAAAACCCAAGCTGTTGAAGTAACAATAATAGACCATAAATAAGCATGTTTTATTCCTATTATAAGAACCACCAAGTGAAGATCTACAGGATTCCAGTCACATGCAAACCAAAAGGACACCTGTGGAGCATGAACCACCCAACCAATATGGAGAGGCTAGTCATTACCCTAACCAATCCAGCCCCAAGCCACAGTGAAGAACACAAGAGAGGAGAGGAAGAACTAGCTCAAGAATCACAATTCACAATAGGAGGATGGGCGAGTTTCCACTAGACTTATTCTTCTCAGGAGAGAGAGAATATTCTCTTTAGGATTCCCAAGCAACCTAAATTGAGCTATTGATCTCCTATTCTTGCATTAAAGCAGTCTTCACCATGCATGTGCTCCTATGTCCAATTATAGGTTTGGGCCCTCATATGATTATAAATAATTTAAAACGATCACGTCCAAAATGATGTAGCATAACTAATAATCACATACAACTGGAGTGACCGGCTATTCACATCAGGAATAATTCTGATTTCCTTGTACTGGACATGGACATAACATTCTTTCCCCCTTAAACCAAATCTATCTCTAGAAATGAAAACTAGGGAAATTCTTCTTTATGCTTTCGACCCTTTCCCATGAATCATCATCCTCAGTCCGTCTTCCATTTGTTGATCACGTAAAGTGTTCCTGTTGTTTATCTCATTAAGTGGTTGGCTTAATGACTGACAAATTTGCAGATAGGTAGGCATTGGCACCTGACCATCGAGAGCTGCATTTGCATTATCGTCTGTGCTAAAAATCAATGATAAACTTCATTGTTATTGTTTACAAGGTACATCAATGTTGACAGTTGTGACCATCTGTCATTAGCCGTAGGCTAGTCTATTAGTCTACTTGTAGGTTTTCTCTGTCTATCAGGGGTTCAGGGTTTATTTGTACTTTTTACATTTTGTATGAGTTAGTCTGATAGAGTGACAGTGCGTGCTCTTCTTCCGCCTTCTTGTGGTGATTGCTTATGGTGAATGCTTGATGTTGCATATCTACTTTTTGACATGGTATTAGAGCATCAATAGTCTTGCATGCCTGATCAGTGAATACAGCTTGTCACAGGCTCCGCAATGAAGTGAGAAAGTCCTTCACGGGAGGTGAAAGCTTGGAGAGATAAAAACGGCTGGAAGAAATCCTTCTTTGGTGTATTTTGCAGGTTTGGAGCTCAGAATTATTAGTGGGGAATGAAGACATAGTCCCAGAGACATCAAAAAGGCTAGGGCAGCATCAGACAGATTGAAAATCTGTTGAGTGGGGGAGATTCTTACAATACTTCCTAGTTGTTGTGGAAAGTGCTATTTGTGTGAGAGGTTTGCCAAGAAATCTCTCATTTTTCTGTTTGGAGTACCACAAATCACACTAGATAGTGTCTAGTACTGTCATTCAGAGTTAGGAAGCTTCATACTTTTCACATTACTGATCTCTGTCTTTTGAACAATCACACATTTTGAAATCTTTGCAAAGAGGAGGTGGCGTAGCCGTTGCGCCAAAGTGGGGAATCTAGAATAGTCTGTCTGAAAGTTCTTATATTCTCTCTACTTTTCATCTTGTCCGTACCAATATCGGATCGACGCGCCAGAGGTAAAGAAAACCAAGAGCAGTCGTACATCTTCACGTCATACCGATATCACATATCAGTACCAATATTGGAGCGATGCGCCAGAGGTAAAGAAAATCCAGAGCAGTCGTCCATCCGCGCGTCATACCGTTATCACATATATGTACCAATATCGGATCCTCGCGCGCAAGCTAAAGAGAATCCCGAGTAGTCTTGCACCTGCGCGTCATACCGATATCAGGTGTCCAACCAAAAATTTACAGTTTTGTGGTGTGATAAATTTTGTGAGCTAGACTCATCTATCCAGTAATGGCAACTCTAAGCGAGAGTGTCCTTAATGAGTCAAGCAAATTGGAAGGTGCTGGCAACTATGCAGTTTGAAAATTCAAATTGAAGAACATTTTGATGGAAAAGGAGTTGTGCGAGATCGTGACAGGTGAAGAGACAAGGTCAGTGATTGAAGAAGATCAGCGGACATTTGATAGGAGAAAACGGAAAGCCTAGAATGTCATCAACTTATCAGTTAGAGATGCACTTATTCCCTATATTTCAGATTCAGAAGGACCAAAAGAAGCATGGGATACATTGAAGGCATTGTTTGAAATGCAAATACATCTCGAATATTGTTTCTGAAGACGAAGTTGCATACATTGCGGATGGATGATGGTGCAACTATTGTCGATCACATACTGAAGATTAAAGAGATCCGTGGCCAATTAACAGCAGTTGGAGAGCGAGTACAAGATCGTGAGATTGTGCAATTGACATTGAATAGTCTGAGTGAGTGACATCAGATGTTTGTGACAAGTATAGCCACAAGAGAAAATCTTCCAACCTATGAAGAACTAGATGGATTGCTTTTGTAAGAAGAGCAATGTCAAGAGAACTTGAATCATCGTAACAGGAGCTATGATCAAGCTCTTGCAGTTAGAGGACGAGGTGGAAGATTTGGTCATGGAAGGTATCAATCGAGAGAAGGAAACTCAAGCCGGGGATCATTTCAACAATTTCATGAGCAAGTCAATGATAGTCCGAATCGAGGCAATTGGAATCAAGGTCGAGGTGAAGGACGCGACTATTCAAGACAAAATAAACTTGGAAATTGTAGGCAACAAACCTGGCCACTGGGAGCGTGAATGCTTCAAGAAACAAAAGGAGATGGAACAAAGAAAAGACAAACGACAAGCGGAAAATTATGTTGATCAACATCAATTTGATGACTATTATTATGAAGACAATTATATTGATCAACATCAATACGATGATGATCAATATGAAGATGATACTGGTGAGAGTTCAAAATTGTTCATTACAACATTAATGACAAGTGATGAAGCCAAGGATACATGGTACTTTGATAGTGGTGCATCCAAACACATGACTTAAAGGAAAGAGTGGTTTTCAGAACTCAAGGAAACTGACAATGGTGATGAAGTTGGACAAGCTGATGACAAATTGCTATTTGTTAAAGAAGTTAGCCAGCAGGAAGATAAAGCAGATAAGCAATGTGCAATATGTACCTGGCTTAGCTAACAATCTACTATCTGTTGGGATGATGGCTGATCAACAACTCAAGGTTGAGTTTGACAATGGCAAATGTCTTGTCAAAGACATCAAGAATCACTACAAAGTGATTGCTACAGGAGCTAGAGTCAACGGGAATCGACTCTACAAATTGAACGTGAGATCTTTTACTTAAGCTATGGTAAGCACTGTTGATAGTCAAAGTGATCTTTGTCATCAAAGGTTTGGTCATATCAGTTCTCAAAGCTTGCAAATTCTTAAAAGAGATAATCTAGTTGTTGGATTGCCTGATATCTCTTTTGAAGAAAAAATTTGTGAGGGTTGTATTTTGGGAAAACAACATAGAGAGAGATTTCCCAAAGATGGAGCAAGAAGATCCAATGACATTCTTGATCTTGTTCATAGTGATCTGTGTGGACCAATACAAAGTAGGTCCATTAGTGGTTGTTACTATTTCATCACATTCATTGATGACTATAGTAGACATATCTGGATTTATTTCATAAGCAAGAAATCTGATGCGTTTGCCAAGTTTAGAGAGTTCAAGGCTCTAGTTGAAAAACAAACAGGTTGTTATTAAGACCTTCAGATCAGATGGTGGCGGTGAGTATTTTTCAACAGAGTTTATAAACTTTTGCAAGGATCAGGGGATGAAGAAACAAACCACTACACCCTATTCACCACAACAGAACGGAGTTGCAAAACGGAAAAACATATCCATTGTGGAGATGGCTAGGGCAATGCTTAAGAGCAAGGGTTTGCCAAATACTTTTTGGACAGAAGCATGCAACACAACTACTCGTATCTTGAATCGATGTCCTACGAAGTCCGTGGAGGGTAAGACACCTTACAAAGCTTTTACTGGAAAGAAACCTAATGTTTCTCATTTACAAATATTTGGTTGTGATGCTTACACTAATGTACCTGTTGAAAAACGAAAGAAGCTGGATGCAAAAGTTGTTAAGTGTATTTTCCTTGGATATGATGAAAGAGCCAAGGCATATAGGATGTATGACACAGATGCACAAAAGATCATGATTTTCAAAGATGCTACTTTTGACGAGATGGGTCAAAATGACCAAATAAAATTGACAATTGATCCCTTTGATGATAAAGCTAAAGTGCAAGTGAAGGAAGAAGTTGGTGTTCATATGGAAGAGCCAATGGAAAAAGATAGGGTCAATAATGAGGTTCCTAGGAGAGTGCCTAAGTGGTACTTGTCAGTAACAAGTGATGCTAATAAGGGAGATACTCTCGAATCAAGTGAGCAGGGAGAGCTTAGAAGATCAAGTAGAAATCGAAAACCTCCTACAAGATTAGAGATGAATCTAGCCCTAATGGGTTTTGTGCTCAAGGCTCAAGAACCAAAAACTTTTGATAAAGCAAAGGAGCACAAGGAGTGGCGTGAAGCTATGGAAACAGAAATGGAAGCTACAACAAAAAATAGGACATGGAACTTGGCTGAGCTACCTGATGGTAAGACGCCTATCACTTGCAAATGGATATACAAGATCAAATATGGAGCTGATGGGCAACTCAACAAGTACAAAGCACAGTTGGTTGCAAGAGGATTTGAGCAGCAGGAAGGTATTGATATTGAGGAAACCTTCGCACCCGTAGCTAAGATGGTAACTATACATTCTATCATTGCTATTTCTTTTTTCTATGGTTGGAAGATCCAGCAAATGGACATTAAATCTGCTTTTCTTAATGGAGTGCTAGATGAAGAGGTGTACTTAGTACAACCTCAAGGATTTGTTGAGCCAGGGAGAGAGCATCTCGTTTGTAAGCTCAACAAAGCCATTTATGGATTGAAGCAAGCACCACGGGCGTGGTACTCTTGCATTGATGAACGCTTCAAGCGAAGGGGAATGGTAAAGAGTGATGCTGATCCTAATCTTTACATTTGAAGGCAAGACTCAGATATAGTGTTCATTGTGTTGTACGTGGATGATATGATTATTACAAAAAGTAATGAGAGCTTAATTGATGAAATAAAATCAGATCTTTCCAATGCTTTTGACATGAGGGATCTAAGATTGATGCACTATTGGCTTGGCATTGAAGTATGGCAAAAGGAAGACATGGTCTTTCTTACACAAAGCAAATATGCACGAGATTTGTTTTATAAGTTCAATATGCAGGATTGTAAGTCTTTGAGTACACCTATGGATGTCAAGATGAAGCTTACTGCATATGATGAATCTGAGAAAGTGGATGCTTATTTGTATAGACAGCTGGTGGGTAGTTTGATTCATTTGACACACACACGACCTGATATTTCTTATGATGTTGGTGTTGTTAGTCAATTTATGCAAGATCCTAGTCAAGCACATTGGAAGTCTGCTAAACGTATTTTCAGATACATTCGAGGGACATTGAATTTTGGTTTGAAGTATAATCAGCCTGACGCGCCAATGTTGGTAGGTTATACAGATGCCGATTGGGCAGATAATATTGATGGCAGAAGATCTACCAGTGGGCATACATTCAGTTATGGTACAACTACAATTTCATGGAACAGCAGAAAGCAACCTACAGTAGCCTTATCATCGACGAAAGCTGAATATCGAGCACTCAGCAATGCTACACAAGAAGTGGTATGGTTAAGAAGATTGCTTGTGGATTTAGGTCAACCACAGGTGGATGCGACTACTATATCTTGCGATAATCAAAGTTGCATTCACCTTGCCAAAAATCCAGTTCTATATGCTCGAACCAAGCACATCGAAATACACTACCGTTTTGTTCGAGAGAAAATTCTTGATGGAGCCATTGATCTTGTTTTTTGTAAATCTGAAGATCAAATGGCTGATATTTTTACTAAGTCATTAGGTAGATGTAAATTTGAGAAGTTTCGTACTCTATTAGGAATAGAAGAATGTAATTCTATCATTGAGGGAGAGTGTTACAAATCAATGATAAACTTCATTGTTACTATTTACGAGGTACATTAATGTTGACAGCTGTGACCATCTGTCATTAGCCGTAGGCTAGTCTATTAGTCTACTCGTAGGTTTTCTCTCTCTATAAGGGGTTTAGGATTTATTTGTACTTTTTACATTCTGTATGAGTTAGTGTGATAGAGTGACAGTGCGTGTTCTTCTTCCACCTTCTTGTGGTGATTGCTTATGGTGAATGCTTGATGTTGCATATCTAATTCTTGACAGCCTGCTATATTGATATCCTGACATGCAAAATTTGCTTAAATTAGTCGAGATCCAATCATCAACCAATAAGTGAAACGTTCAAAACCTTCATAACTGGCTAATATCATTCAACAATGTCTTTCACTCGTTTGAGCAAACTTTTGCAAAATCAATATCAGAACAAATCACGGTGACAACACTTTTTATGACCAACCACTAACTTTTAAAAAAAAATTAAGATTTTTGAAATCCGTTCGAAATGGACCAACTGTGAAAATCGATTAATCAAATCGATTTTGCAAAAACACAGCCACTGTGTCAAATCGATATCATTTCGAAAGATCCTGCATGGAACTAACTCGACATGCACTGACTTTTTCAAAAAAGTAAAATTTTTCCGTAAATGGCCTAGATGCTAGGAAATCTACTTTTTGATCTAGAATTGCCAAAAATAGTCACATGCAAGATATCTACTAATAAAAAAAATTGGTTACGCATGTAACATGCATTTAAGCATGCATACATGTCTATCCATACATTTCCATCATTAAAAAAGCACTATACTGATTTACAAGCATGCATGCATCAGAACAATTTCAAAATTTTGCAAATTTTAGTTCAAAATTGCCAAATTCAGACGACCATATCTTTCTCTACAGGACACCAAATTGGTCGTTGTAAAGCACAGTATGGAGGGAGAGTGGGTCTACAAGGCACTTGCCATGTCACCCTTCACCCCTGGCTTCACACGTGTGAGCATTAAATGTGAAAGTACTGTACTTTAGGACCATAAATGGATCTACAAAAGATCCACAATAGTGATTGGATGTTTGCTTAACAATCTATCAAAAAACTAGACACAAAAAAGTTGATCTAGATTGGCAATTTGACAAACAACAAGCATTAACAATCAAAAGCATTGATAAAAATTGAAATCCGAGCCCACACGTGTGTACTACAGGTTGTAGTACGGCCTTCAACCTGAGAAACAAGTAGAAATTGATTTGGTTTCATTTGGATCACAAAAACTCAATGTACATAGTGAACTAGCTTGAGATTGCCAATGAGCTCCAAAAATTTTCTATCTTCTCACTATGGAGAGAGGGAATACATAGCAAATTCGACTTCCTTCTTGAAGTTAGGTGGATTTCCAGCATGTAATAAGGAAGTTAACTCACTCTCCTTCACCTAAAATGAAACCCTAGTCTATTTCCTAGAGTTATGCTTGGTAGGTAGCTAGTTGGTCAAATTTTCACCTTAAACTTAGGTGTGGGTCCTATAAAGTAGGGATGACCACCAAATAGACATGACCAACTCTCTTGACTTGACCTAACCTACATTAGGATGGGTTTCCCATGTGGCATCATGGCCTCACATGTGTGGGACCCACTTGTGTACACAGTTTACACTATTCTACATGGTTTTAGATCAAGCTAGATTTGCCAATTTTTGGCAATTCTTCACACTCCTCCTCAAATTTAGCTTGATCTATTTACAACTCTCTTGATAGATCAATGAAAGCTTTTAGAAGTGTCTAAAAAATCCAGCTACAAAGAAGGAACTTTTGAGACTCCAATAGAGAATGATGTCCATGAAGGATCTTTCACCACCTCTTAGAGGATCCCTTACAAGATGTTCCATAAATGTGTCTATATACATGTAGCACACTTCAAAACTAAACATCATGCCAAGGCATGGATTCGAAGGCATTTTGTGCACTTGAAGATACATCAATTAAAATATTAAGTGCATAAATAATGTTGCCAAAGACAACTTGCCTTGCTTGATCCATATGATTGAGCCTTGATGGCTCTATCTTGATACTCAAGATTCTTCTTGGAGTCCTCGAGTCTTGAGCTTGCTCCTCCACTTGACTTGACTCCAAAACATCAATGAATTGAATAATGTGTTGATCCAAAGGTGCTTCTTCAAGTTTACAAATCTTCCACTCTTGAAAGATCACATTTCCACCATTGACAATTTTTTTGGTTGAAAACAATTAGATTCTACAATCTCTACTTGAAGAGCAAAACACTACCATAATTCCTATCATTGAAATAGGATAATCTTTGGTCCTTACATTGGAATGATCATGCTCAAAGCATGTGGACCCAAAGATTTCCAATACAAATGATGTTTCATCTTTTATGACACTATTCAAACTATTACAAAAATAGTTATCCAATGAAATTGCTTTATCAACAACAAATGTAGATTTCAAAGCATCTCATTTCATTGTCTTGTCATACAAAGTAATAAACACCATGAATCTTAAAGGTAAGAAACAATTCACCTCATGTCTACTAATACTTTCCAAAAAGTATTCAAAGATAGTAGACTCTCCAATGCTCACCACCCTTGCAAGATGCACACTTGAATGGACAATTTGCATGCAATTTGATGACTTGGACATTGTCATTAAGGACTCCCTTGGAACTCTCATGCTTTGAGGCTGATCCTCAAGATCTTCCTCCTTTTGATGCTCCTCCTCAATGCAAGCAAGATCACACTTTGCCAAGATCTCCTCTTGAGTGATCTCCTCCTTTGCCAAGCTCATTCTTTTAAAAGCAACACTAGCTTCCAACTTAAACAATCTTCCATGTTTAAATCCCTTTGCAATGCAAACATCATTCTTCAAGATGAAGCAAACACCATGCTTAAAGTGGACATCCAAACCACTTTCTAAGAGTAGACCAACACTAAGCATATTCTTGGTGATTGATGGCACATAAAGGACATTTTCTAGATCCATGCATTTTGAGGATTCTAGACACAAAGAGATGGTGCCAACACCATCTATCCTACACTCTTCATCATTTGCAGTAAAGACAAACTTTTTAGCATCATTGAAAGAGTGTAAGGTTGAGAAAAAGTCCTTTTCACAAGACATGTGGGAGCTAGCCCCACTGTCGATCCACCAATTGTCTCTTGAATTGCTATTGCTTGTTGGTGAGGATGTAGATGCCATCAAGAATACATCTACTTCATCCTCCTCCTCCTCCTTTGCAAGGTTTCCTTGTTTGTCCTCCTCCACTTGTGCTCTTAGTCTCTTGTAGCATTCAGATGCATAATGCCCCTTCTTTCCACAAAAGAAGCATTTTTGCTTTGACTTGTCCTTTGAACTTGATGCATCATCCTCTTCTTTGGCCTCCTTTGGATGCTTCTTCTTTCCATTGGTCTTCTTTTTGCCCTTGAATGAGAAATTGGCTTTCTCATCACCATCCTGCAAAGACAAGGAACTCATCCTAGATTTTGCATGGAGCATCCTACACTCTTCAGCCACTAATACACTGTGAAGTTTTTCTATAGTTGGCAAAGTGTCTTGGATGGCAAAACTTTGGACCAAATTTGCAAAGTCATCTCCTAGACCATTAAGGACAATTTGTACAAGCTCTCCATCATGAATCTTCTCTCCAATGGAAGCCAACTCCCTATTTAGAGACTTGATTCTGAGTACATAATCCTGTGCACTCTCCTCACTTCTCCTCATGCTTTGCAAAATTTGATTTCTAAGCATAAGAACTCTAGAAGTGTTGCTAGACTCATAGATTGATTTTAAAGACTCCCAAGCCTCTTTAGCATTAGTACAAGCTGATACTTCTCTCAACAAATCATTGCTCACATTCATCTTCACACAATGAAGTGCAAGCCTAGATCTCTTCTTGTATCTAGCTAACTCCTGTGCACCTAGAGGTTCATCTTCATCTTCAATCAAGAACTCATAAAGGTCTTGGAGAACCAAGAGTGACTCCATTCTAACCTTCCAAATAGCATAATTTGTAGAATTCAACCTCTCACTAGCTTCTAGAAGGTATGCTCCAGCGGATCCCATCTTACTAGTGACTTCTACAAACAAGAAATAGATTTGATTGTCTCTAGAAACTCACTAAGGTCTCTCTCTTGTAGTTTTTCACTCAAATTAGATTTCTAATCCAACAAATGGACTTATAATCTCAGTTCTAGCACTCCCTCACAAAGTTGGAATGAAGATAAGATGAAGTGAAAACTACTTTCAAACAAATCTTGCCAAAAAATGGATTTGATTGTCTCTAGAAACTCACTAAGGTCTCTCTCTTGTAGTTTTTCACTCAAATTAGATTTCTAATCCAACAAATGGACTTATAATCTCAGTTCTAGCACTCCCTCACAAAGTTGGAATGAAGATAAGATGATGTGAAATCTACTTACAATCAAATCTTGCCAAAAAATGGATTTGATTGTCTCTAGAAACTCACTAAGGTCTCTCTCTTGTAGTTTTTCACTCAAATTAGATTTCTAATCCAACAAATGGACTTATAATCTCAGTTCTAGCACTCCCTCACAAAGTTGGAATGAAGATAAGATGATGTGAAATCTACTTACAATCAAATCTTGCCAAATTTGGCTATTTTTGGACAAAAAAATGACTTAATCTCTTTCTTCCTTCTTGGTGTACTTTCAAGACCTGTTTTTAACCTTAATAGGACTTGAACTCAGCCTAGATTAATTAGATTCCATGAAACAAATTCAAATCTAATCAATGGCAAATGATCTTGGTAGATTATCCTAGGATCTCCACCAAAAATTACACCAATAGCTCACAAATTGAATTTTTTTGGATCAAATGAATACCATGCATTAAATGCAGGTTCAGAGGTGCCCACACATGTGGACAGTACGGATTTGGACCCCTACCAAGTTTGGGATCAAATCTCCTCACCAAAATCAAGATTCTAGCTTGTCCTCTCAATACTAGCTTTTAGCACCAAAACTTGCTAAAAATGGATTTGCATTAGATCAATGGCTTATGCTCTTGTACTTGGCTCTGATACCATGTGAAAGTACTGTACTTTAGGACCATAAATGGATCTACAAAAGATCCACAATAGTGATTGGATGCTTGCTTAACAATCTATCAAAAAACTAGACACAAAAAAGTTGATCTAGATTGGCAATTTGACAAACAACAAGCATTAACAATCAAAAGCATTGATAAAAATTGAAATCCGAGCCCACACGTGTGTACTACAGGTTGTAGTATGGCCTTCAACCTGAGAAACAAGTAGAAATTGATTTGGTTTCATTTGGATCACAAAAACTCAATGTACATAGTGAACTAGCTTGAGATTGCCAATGAGCTCCAAAAATTTTCTATCTTCTCACTATGGAGAGAGGGAATACATAGCAAATTCGACTTCCTTCTTTTACCTTCGCAATGCTTCCAAAAGACTGAATTTAGCATTAGCCAGAGAGTAGATACTTCGGAGTAAGATTTAATCTGATCCTAGCATCAATCCCAATGAATAGTAGTTAATCAAACTTGTAATCAGCAATCAGTAGTAAAAAGTACAGCATTTACAGACTTGTTCTGGAGAGAATAGTCACATTTTGATGGCTACATACCTGTGCACTTTTGCTGGCATAGTCTTGGAAAATTTGGAATCATATATGACTATACCTGGAGAGACAATGCACCATAGAATATGAAGAAAGCATTCCTCTCAAAACTTTTCTTGGAGATTGGCTCCATAATCCTACAGTTTTTTTTATGATTGTCCGTTTATAAAAATCATTGCCCTTAACAAGGGTATAATTCAAGATTGTTGCCAGCTGAAATCCTTTGATACCCTAGGCAAGGAATTATAATCATATTGGCCTGGTCAAGGCATTTTACCCCCATAAAAGTCAAAGCCTTTTTCCCCATAAAAGTCAAAGCCTTTTTCCCCATAAAAGTCAAAGGCAGAAAGTAACTAAAGCCCCCTTAGTGCTTATGTGGGTAAAAGCCTCGTGATAGCGGGCTTTATGCCTTAGCTATAACTTGTAACGTATTTTATATGTCCAAATTCTCAAAGAAGTTATAATATCTTATAGATCTTCATTTGGTGAAATACACTTTCCTAGGTTAAACAACACTAATTGAAAAGCAATATCTAGATGCATGATAGTTAGATAGATTCAAACACTCACAAGACTTCTAAATAAAATTTTGTTATTTTTTTAGGCTTACCCTCTTTGGAAAGCTTTTCACTAGAATTATAATGTGTGATAGGTCTACCTTTTTTTTTTATGAAAGTTCTTGAGCAATCCAATGTATATTTTGTAAAGAAAAAGTTGTGTTATGCATATGTATTTAGATTTTCTAAATTAGTAGATCCTAGACATTTCAAGGCATCCCAATTTTGGAGGTGTTCTTTTCCTATGCAAGTAGCAGTGGAATATTGATTGTATGTCTCGTCCAGTTCTAAGGTTGTCCCTAATATCTCGTACTCCCCAGCAATGAAGATATGACTATAAGGAACGAGGTTTCCATTCTTCACTAGTGTGGATATCTAGTCTCGATCCATGTCTGATGGATCCACAATTTTGATCAAAGGCTATGGGCTATGTGTGATACTCACTTATTTCCCAATTCTCTCATAATAAACTAGGCTTTTTTTAGCATACTCCTATCCTAGCTCAAGTTATCGGTTCATAAGTGGCCAGGATAGGTGCAAGGCTTTGGATCCTTAGGGCGTCCTAAGATGTTTTTTCCAAGTGCCTTCTATACTCGATTGAAAGTTCTTTGTGGGTTTAGGTATATCAGCAGTATTTCATACCTAGGGTCTCTTATAGATGTCCTATGCACTCAAAATAGTGGTTCTTTATGTCGTAAAATCGCATGTGGGCATGAGCGACAGCGGAAGCTCGATGATTTAGTGCGGCGTGTAGGAACGGAAACGCAACAGTTAGCAACAGAATTATTCAAGTAGAAGAATTCATACAAAATGTGCAAATGAACGACGTAGTAGTGAGACAAAAATTGCACTCTGATTAATATCAACAGTGAGTACAATAGCTTGAAGTAATAACTTCATCTTGCTGAGCATGATAACACTGGTTACAGATAACTCTAATTGAAAGAGAATTTCAATTAACTCAATTAACTCTTACATAGCTTGATCAAGCTAGTATATATATTTACAAGTGTCGAGAGACAAAATATCTTACAAGCTTTTGATGTTATTTACGCCAGTCTTTGCATATATACAAAGTTGGTAACCGCTAACCACCTTTAGGATATTTGGTTGTCCAGCTGTTTTAGGGTTGCTGGTAAGTTGGCGACGTCGGTCAGCCAATGTAGCAAAAATGTGAAAAAGCTGAAAAATCTGAAGGTGCCCTAAGACTGAAGGTATGCAACTCTTGAAGTGCCCTTACACTAAAGGTATGTAAATCCCTAAGGCGCCCTTAGATTCAAGATAGCGAAAAAGGCGAAAAGACGAAAAAAGCTTTATCTCACTTCGCAAATTTTGGGCAGTGGCTGGGAACGTCCTTCGTTCAAAATAGACGACTTTCCTTTTTCTCTCTCTTTGGGTTTTTCGCGAAAAAGACAAAGGTGCCCTAAAACAGTTCAAGTCTTGAAGTAGATGACCTTTGAGAATTTTCTCTCTCTTCACATTTTGCAAAAAAGCCGAAGGTGCTCTAAAATGGTTGAACTTTGGACTATGCCTAAGTGTCGCATTTCGGGGAAATAGAAAAAGGCGAAGCTGTTGCAAAATAGTTTAAACTGTTGAACTATGCTAGTGCTAATTTTGTGGAAGTCCTTGAAGATGGCCAAGTCTTTAGTGACTTCAAATTATTGAACTTAACATCTGAACTTAGAATTATGATAGGATTGGTTACCCTTTGCTGGAGATCAGCCAGAAGCCCGTTGTAGACGTTCTTCAAATAAATTGGCTATCTAAATTGTAATTCCAAAGAGACAACTGCGGGCTTAATTTTCAACAGTCCCCCTTAAGGTCATGGTTGGTGCCTTGGTATCTTCATCAAGTTTAGCATGTTGAAGAACTTCTGATGCTTGATCCCGAGAAGCACTTTGGTGAAGATGTCTGCGACCATTTCTGTTGTGGAGCAGTATTGAAGGATCACTTGCCTTGAGAAAACTTTCTCCTGAATGAAATGATACTGGATTTCTATGTGCTTGGATTTGCCATGGAATTTGGGATTCAGTGACAGTGAAATACAGTTCAAGTTGTCACACATAATGGTGGTAAGTGTGATGTAAGTCGTGAAGTAACACCATGATCCATATAGCTTCTTTTGAATCTTGACGTGATGCAATGTACTCTACCTCGGTCGAAGAAAGCATAATTGATTTCTGCTTCCTTGAGTTCCACAAAATTGGTCCCCCTTCCAGATAGAAACAGAACCCAAAGGTAGATTTTCTTTTAGAGACTGTTCCTCCCCAATCTGAGTTGGAGTAGCCTCGCAGGACGAGTGGGTCGATAGTATCTCCATCATAACATAAAATGTGATCTAAACTTCCCTGAATATATCTCATCACTCTCTTTAATGTTTTCTAATGAGAGATCCTAGGATTAGACATGAATTGACTTAACATGCTAACAATGTATGCTAAATCTGGTCTAGTACACAACATTGCATACATCAAAGATCCTATTAGTGAATGATAAGGGTACTTCGCTATGTCGAGTACTTCACTATTAGAGTCAGCACAAGTAGGTTTAGCCAATACTATATTTGGATCCATTGGAGTATCACTTGGTTTTCAATCAGATATATAAATTTTTTCTAAAATGCCTTTTAGATATGCCTATTGGCTAAGATAGATCTTCTTTTGAAGCCTATTTCTAGTAATGTGAATTCCTAGCAAAGAATGGATAGCTCCTAAATCAATCATGTCAAATTCCCTTGACAGATCAAGCTTAGTAGTGTGCAGAAGAGAAGTGTTGTTAGACAAAATAAATACATCATTTACGTAAAGAGCTGTGTGAACTGAATTGGTGCCTATATGCTTCGAATAAAAATTATAGTTAGCTGAATTGTTTGCAAATCCCAATTGAATGAGATAAGAGTTGATCCTATCAAACCATGGTCTTGCGGCCTATTTCGGACCATAGATTTCTTTTTGCAGCTTACCAAGCACAAATTGTGTGGGAACGTTCTAGAGGAGCAATGGGATTAAATGTTGGCCTAAAGCTTTAGACATATCAAAAGTGTTAGGAGTTTACACATCTTGTCTAGTAGTTTCTCTATATGTCCATGTTAACCTTGTGCAACTCATAAGACTTAGGTACCAATCGATGATGAGTACTATGATGAGTGATGTCTGCTTGTGTCTCTATCTTGAGGGATTTTCCCTCCTTGCATACAAATAAATATCTGTTTGTCATGGTCCCTAGCTCTTGCTCTACTCATCACCAAAAGTGCCATCACCAATGGCTTTGATCATGATTATATGATGTTTTTGAGGTAAGACCCCTTCACTTTGAAATTCAAGGCTATCTTGGTCTTTTAGGAGATGAAAGCCAACCCAAGTTCCAAGTAAATGAGAAGATCAAAGTTGGAGCACATAGAAAGCTGAATATCATCGAATTGGTTTAATTTGATTGCGACAATAAGATATGCACTACAAAGAAAATGGATGGGAACAATTGTGTCAACGCTCGATATAAGGGCTGAAGAGACAATAAATAGATGCAATAAAGAAAACAAGCCAACTATATCAACATAGGAATTTATTTATGCTCTATTATTGTTACTTCAATAGCTATGTAGCTCTCTTATTGATATAAAAATAGTGACAAAGTTTGACATTGACTTGATCTACTTTTAATTCTTATAGCTTGCATGAGTATTTTAAGATCTCCAAATTTATTGGATTCTTAGTTATGAAATAACTCTTTGGAGTTTAAAGGGGCAAAGGACCAAAAGATTTAGACTACTATTTGCGTTTTCTTTGTAAATCATAGTGCAGGATCTCAATACAGAGCCTTGCATCTTTTCTTCTGACAATTACAAATCTACACCTACTTTGAAATAACCATAATAGTTTGTTTCGACACTATTAAGCTATGGGAACATTTTAGTAGAAATAGTCTTGATCAGCCGAAGCATCAAAGGTCCACATAATCAACTCAAAAGGCCAACTTTATCTAGTTTGTTATGAGCTTGAATTGGAACAAGAACCCATGACACTTGTGATGTAAAATAGCATTTTTGGATAGAAACCAAGTGTTCCTGAGCTGTTGCAACTTTCATTGCTAGTCATCGTTCAATTTCATACTTTAATTATGTTAGTTCCATACTCATAACTCAAGTGGATTTACTTTATGGAATTTTTAGAATGAACTAGAGTTTTATTTCTCAACAACTTTTAACAAGGTAAATCCACTTGAGTTATGAAAATTAAAGGTAACCTAGGAGAAATAAATAATGTATCAATGTAGACATTTCTAAGCAAGGAGCTTATTTGATTCTGTATAAATTCAAAAAGAGTTGTAGTACTATGATGTACAACATAATTCATTTTAACTCCCCACAAAACACTATAGTATTTCTCAAATTCTACAACATTTTGACGTCCAAGTTCGATATTCTGATTTTCTTATGCTTACATCAGAATTCCAAATTGTTCTAGATACTTGCTTAGGTATTACAAGAATATAACTTTGTTTGAGCATGTGTAATTAATTGTACACGTGATTGAATAATCACTTCAGGAGTTCATGTGACAAATTGAAACATTACATACATATGAAATGAGCATCTCCTGGATTTTATACTGCATGCTTAAATTTAGATGACCACACTTATCAGCACATTTGAATTGAATGAATTTTCATGCAATGGCGTCAACAATATTTGAATTAGATGCAATTTCATGTTTTCTGCAATTCTACTTGAACAGCATAAATGCTTATTTTTTATATAGATAACAATAGCTTTGACATTCAGTTTTCTTCCGTTGCAACTTCAAAATTTCCGTTATGCAAACTTTGTAATGGACTAAAGGTATATACCCAAGAATTTACATTTCTATAGATCCAAATTCAAAGAGAAAACCGAACAAATATTACTCATACGCAGCAGTATACACCAATGCTGTAAATTGTCATTTAGGGTCTTGTTTACTCGTCACATGCAAGAACAGGGACACAGAAAATTTGAAGACTTCTTAAATGGAGCTCAATTACAGACCACTACTTTACACTGGCAAAAACGGTACTCCAAATAGTAGTCTACAATCAAGCATCGTAGAATAGCACAATAGTCTTTAGTGCAGAAGAACAAAGCAGATAGATTGCACAGTTACATAGCTCAAATAGGCATCTTGATTTCGAGCTGAAGAAGGCATAATCAGCCTAACAGGGGTTGCTTGCCACTTTCAGGGGAAGAGATGAAGTAAGAGTAGAAGAAGACATAAATGTAGGGGCCTAACCATAAAATGAGGACTCCAATCAAGAAAACAAGTCCTTTGGGAACTGCCAAAGAGAATATCAGCAGGATGACTCCAAAAATCACATATACCCAACCTGTTGAAAAAAAAACAGCACTTCTCAAAAAGATTCATTGCCAGAATTTCCTCAAAGCTATAATTTATAATTGAATACTTATTCTTTTGTAGCTTTATGAACAATGCTTACAGACCTGTGTGATCATGGGTTTTTCTCCAGACTGTTGTACTGGACAATGTCCAAGGTGTAAGAATTCCAATTGTTGGGTTCGGCTCCACATACTGCAAAGTTTAGAATGTAGAAATAGAATAAATATGGTACCTTAGGTAACGAGTAAGTAGACATGTTGACGCTATAAAATGCACATAAAAATTGCAATTTACATGCATTAGCAGAATTTTGTTTTTTAATCAGCAACTCTAAATGCAAGATAGCTATAAGTGATTCGAGTGAAACAAGACTTAATGGAATGAGATGACGATGCATACCCATAGGTTATATCCAAGCCAAATAAGCAACCATAAAGCAATGCTAGCTGCAAAAATGTGCGGATGGAAGTCATGGCTAACGCTTGTGGCTGATTCCACTATCACAAAGTTCTGCACAAAGAAGAGGAACAGAGCTGGAAGGCTGATAATGTGCGCAACCGCGTGCTTTGATTCTCCTCTGCAAGCACGGATACAACACATTCCGATCACAGTGGACATGGAAAAGATACAACCAAAGGTAGGCAACGTATGTCAACTAGATAAAGAAAGCAATTGAGAGTTCCAAAGTCTCTTATAATTAAATAGATGTCCGCCAGATCAAAAGTGAAAGCTTTATCTACTGAGCCTTTCAATCCAACTTCAACTTAAGAACATAGAAAGTATCATCATCACAAAAGTTAAGCTTTCTTGTGTTCCTGCCAATCCTCTCTGAAGAACCCTAAGGAAACGTAAAGACATAGGCTGCAGGAGGATGGAAAACCATTTTAGAGAGAAGCCGAGAAGTTGTCCTTAATTCACAACAACTACGCCAAATCAGCATCTCTGCCTGTCCTTATTCTATTGGGTCATTTTTGTCTTCAATGGATCAAGCATTTTGGCTCTCTGTGATCTAGTGATTCAATTAAATCTGGGCTTCATAGCTTTTTTTCTATTCCTATAAACATAACGATACCCTATCCTTTCTGCAGTTCTCATACGTACTTCCTTGGATTTAACCACAAGATCCAACGTATCAAAGCTGCTTAAATTTGGCTGGTAATGCTTACCCTTGCTTTTCCAAATTTGCGTCCCTCACAACGATTTGGTAGATTATATATGGAATCACGAACTGCAGCACTGGGAAGAGGAAGAGACCCACCCATTTGGGAACCCACCAGATGGGATGCGCTGCATCACAGCCATTTTCAAACCAAAGATCGAATCAGATTTATCTAACCAAATGCTTCCAAAAAATAACCAAAGAAAGAAAGCTCACCGTTTACATCCCACATCAGAGGGACTTGATCAGGGGTTGCCTTCCACTTGAAAGCAGCCAAGATGATGCTGGTGACGGCCAGCACCGCAGCTAAGCCCACAGGATTGCTCATGCTGCTCAATGCTTGAATCCACTCCGACTACTTTGAATGTGCAATGAAGCAGATCGGAGTTGGGTTTTCGATTCTCTTTCAGCTCGAGCCTCTTCGATCTCAGATTTTATAGAAGACAACGTGCAGCAGCCATTGCTCTCGCTACTCTGCTCTGCTCTACTCTCGCTGCTCCAATGAAGAACGTGCGCTCTCTCACAGCTGCATCGGTCAATCCAGCCCACCTATTGCACGCTGGCAGTTCTACATCGGCTGCCGTTGGATACAGCAAGCAGCATTGCGATTTTGCCACGTCTTCCACAATTTGCAGTTGGATAGATCACAAGTGGCAATTGGTGAGATCTAAGGGAGCGCGGTTTACAACTTTAAACAAAACGCTATCCAGCTGAATTCTGAAGGGGCAAATTGTTTTCAAATTTAAGCCTTAAAATAAGGGTAAGTGCCTCCACCCATCTCAACCCCCACTATTGTGTCCAAAAGGCATTGTATGCCCAATAAAAATACTCCCTCCATGTACCAACCTCTTAATGGCATTGTGTTGCAAAAGTAGTATTATGTGTTACAAAGCACTACTTTACCATTCGTCGTTGTTTCTTTCTATCGTCAGCGTATTTCTATTGCATTACAACGTTCACAGGCGCTTTCAATTCTCGATGGGTGCAGGAGCGGTTGCTTCAAAGCTTCCTGCATTACCTATTACTGGATCTATTTTAGTTAGTGGTTTACGTCAGGCAATTGGTTCTGAGTAATTAGCTCACTATTTTAAATTTTTACATAGCTATTTGGTAGCTTAATTCATTTTTGCCGTTCTACGGTATTATTTTAAGTACTTTAATCTTCTTGTATGATCATGGGTTTTCCCATCATTTTTAATAAAAGCAGGTATATTATGTGTTTTAATTGGTCAATGGAGTTGCTACAAAAGTCAACATAAAGTCAAAGCCCTAAAATATAAACACGTGGGCGCAAAAAAAGCTTTGCCACATTGCTAAGGATTTTTAAAAGGGGCATCTATCATGTGAGATGCATGAAGTTTGGAGGAGATTATGTTAATTCATGGGCCTCCATCAACTAAGGCTGATTCCTGCGACAACCCTTGATGCGTGATTGGGATCGTCACATATTTTGAATCTTTCTCTCATCCCACACCTATTTGATGTATCAAATGTGATTCCTCAGCTCTCTCCTTGGGCATGGGATTGCAGGCAGGGTTTGGGGTTGGTTCGGCAGCAACCTTTGAACAAGGAAATTATCCTTTTCAAGCATAGATTGTCTCCACACTTGATGTATCATACTTGTTCTTGGATTGGACATGAAACCAATGACACTCATTTTAAAGGGTTGGAGATTCCTAGTCTTAGTGCAAGATCCATGCAATTATTCAGGAAACGAAATATTTTCTAGCATCGAGCAAGATAGACGAACATCGTATGTATAAAGTATTTAATGCTTTTTGCCCATTGTCTAGTTAGGATAAGAGCATCCCAATGTCTTGCCTTATTACAGTAATTTTGGTCTTTTTATGGCAATCTAAATTGATACAAGAATGTAAGAACTGCAGATTATACTAATTAGATGCCACTAATATGTGATAGGAGATGGGGTCTTACCCCTCCTAAAGAGACTAGAGTGGATAATTTAGGCAGGCTTTAGAGTTTGGTCGTAGACATACAAAGATTTTGTGTAATTACTAAACAACTATCGACATTGCTGATCAATTTTTCATGTACTCATTTTTCAATACTCGTGTGAAAACCACGATTCTTTTTCAAGAAGTATTGTTCCAAATCAGGTCATGTCCTCAATTGCACCCATAAAAGCAAAGCAAGACCATAGAAGCAAATACAATTCTAACACAGGCAACAATCATAAAACAATCCTAGTTGGCATTATGACAACCACAGCAAAGGAAGAGGCCTGTTGGCAAAAACAGATCATTACTTAAAAAACAACTAAGAGTTGATTATGGTGGGGAGCCACCAATCGACCTTCGCCTAGGTAACCTTTGCTAGTGCCATTATTGAGTTTTGATCATCTTGATTTACTACTGACAATTTTGTGAAATTTTCTGAGTTGTTACGACACTAATTTCTAAATTTTTGCCATTATAGAGTGTCAATCTACTTGATCCAAACTTTATTTCCAAAAAATTATTTCCTGATATCATCTTCAAAGTTGTTCAGATCATATCAAGATTTTATTTCTTCTTGAAAAGTCTAGATCTATCTCTGTTGAACAATTAGAAGTCACAAGTCTACCATTTTCATTGTTTGAAAAAATTCTTAGAAAATGGAAGAATGAGGAGAAGGAGATGAAGACATGAATTATAATTTTCCATAGCCTTACATCAAACAAACACCTCAGTTGCCACTTTTATACCCCTAAGTTCCAACATAACTTATGCCCTGGAGATATCTTGTTCAGAATACGACACTGTGGAGATTATAGCTACCTAGAGGTGTACGAATTTAGGACTGACAGATCTTGGTGCCTGACCGATGCTACATCCACTCGATACGCCAAAGTGACACAATCACTCCCTAGGATCCCTAACTTCGACCTACCTAAACAATCACCCGGAACAACTAACAACACTAATGTGAATCCAAAGAACGAGCCTAGGCGATCACGAAGAGTTAGACGAGCTTTGTTTTAACATCCTGAATTAGTGATAGAAATCTCAAGTGACAACCTTACCGAGGATCATACTAATAGCCCCAGTATAGAAGTGAGATCCATCTAGACGTCCGTGCTAAATTTGAATCGGATCTCCCTTGACTCTTGGTCAAAAATCCTTTTGAAGTCCATTGAAGGGAAGAATTCCCAATAGGACTAAATGATTTCTGCTCCAGATTCCCCCGAGATTCACTCAGATCCTACCTCAAATCCAGACTCCAGATTTCGGCCTATTTTAGTATCATGACTCGATGAATCCTTAAATGGATGCGCCCCTTAGATATTGTCCAGTCTTACGCGTCGAGGGTTGGATGATGATATGATTCATTACACTTGATACACAGCATGAGAATGTTTGCACAGGAGATCTAGCAGTAGAGATAGTTAGAGAAGTACTGGTGTAAGAATCGCCAAGTGAAGATCTGACTAAATCATGTTGCATACAACCAAAAGGACACCTGTGGAACAAAATCACCCAACCAACAAGAAATGGCTAGTCAGTACCCTAACCACTTCACCCCCATGTCATGGTAAATGAAGGCAAGAGAGGAGGGGATCCTGGCTTCATGGATAAAAAAAAAACCAATAGGGAGATGGGTGATTTCTATAGTATATATTTTCTCCCATGAAAAGAGAATATTCCTCTTAGGATTCCCATGCAACCTAAATAAGCAATTGACCTCCTATCCTTGCATTATATCAGTCAAACACCATGCAAGTGCTCCTATGTCCAATTATAGATTTGGGCCCTCATAAGGTTATTAATTACATTACTGGCCAAGCCAAGAATGACGAGGCATAACTAATAACCTTATACACTGGAGTAATCGGCTATCCATGTCAGGAATCATTCGGAATCCCTCATATTGGCCATGGACATAACATTCTTCCCCCCTTAAACCAATTCTGTCCCCAGAACGAAAAACTAGAAAAGATCCACTTTGTATGCTTTAACTCTTTCCCATGAATGATTATCCTCAATCTGACCAACCAATCAAACACTCAGAGATAGAATGGTTTCTCAATTGTTTATCTTTGATTTTGAATACTCTTTCAGGTTCCAAAGGTACATTGAGCGATAAGTCCTCCAAATGGGTAAAATCTTCAATATATCCAATTGTCATCATCATATAAACTAAGTTTACATGATACACTGGATCGACTAATCCTGAAGATCGAGCTCAAAAGCTAACAAACCAATCCTTTAACTTTCACATTTACCCAGAAAATCATTATCCTTAGTCCGACTTCAAAGATCAAATAAGTACTTAGAGATGGAACAATTTTCAATTTGTTTATCTCTGCACTGACGTACTACTATATATGCTTCTAGAAGTACACTAAGCGATAAATTTTCATATTGCGCCTAATTCTCTCCAATCTAGTAACGTCACCTTCATGTAACTTCAATTTACATGAATCACTAGGTGAAATGTCACCTTACATTGGAAATCAATGTTTAAAAGTTAAAATAACAAACAATTATAGTCCAATATCCACAATTTCTTGTAGACCTGTCATAAATGCTTCCTAGTACAAATACACTTAGTTTATATAAAGAAATTAAGGTATAACAATTCATCCTACCAAAATCTCTTAGGAGATCCATCAAGATAAAAATGACTTTAACTCAGTTCTAGGTACCCCACATACTCTCTTGAGTTAAGTGCTCTATTCCTAGCATCACATGCACGAAATTAGCAACCATACCATCTTGATAGATTTAACTGTCTCCTAATTTCGTTCAACCAGATTATGAGTTATCCAATTTCTACAATCAACAAAGTAAAATGTGTGTACAATGAAAGCTCTTTCAAATAGAGCTAGCTCGGGTTCTTCCAAGAGGAAAATGCACTAACTTGATTGGACCTCATTGATTCATCCTGATTGGACTTCATGATTTCCACCCCGCATTTTGATTGGGCCTCATGATATGTACCTCTAAACATGATTGATCAATATGTAATGCACATCTTAAAGTGATTGGACTTGTGATCTACACCTCTAAATGTGAGTGGACCAAATAGATGCATTTCAATCCTAATATTATGTGACAAATGTCACTATCTCACTAGAACTCAAATTTAAGGCTTATTGACTATTCAAACTCAACATAAATGAATTAAAATGATTATGCCTACCCTCTGTAGGGTCTTCGATATGACATTGTAATAGCCCTCCCGCCTGTCAACAAGGGTTAGTTCACTGGATAGGCACCTAACTATGCATAGATGCTACTTTTAGTTAGTTCCCTACTTTTTATCTAGCTCTACCTCCACTAACACTACTCACACTAACTCTACTCCCCTAAACTAACTTCATCATGATTGTTGGAGAAGGGGAAGGATAGAATAGAGAGAAAGAAGGAGAAGAGAGAAAGAGAAAGATAGAGTTGAGGGGGAGGGTAGCTCAAAAGCTCAAGATGCATGCTAATGGGAAAACCATAAGTATTAGAACAAGAACATAGAAATGGAAACAATTAGAAACACACAACAAAAGCATTAGCATGAGTGCTTAGCAAATAAGGATGCTTGGCTCTCCAAATTGGTAGAGTTTCCTCCTTCTCATTAAGCATGGAAATAGAGTACAAATGGTGCTTTTTTATAAAATGGGGAAGGCCCTTGCCCCAAAATCCTATTGGCTAATATTTACATTGATCCTATCCATTCATCTTGGACCCAACTTGATCCAAGGGCCCACAAAAAGTACGTTGAATTTCACAAGATTCATGTGAGTCCCAAATTGGACCCAACTCTAAAAAAGTAATCTCTAAGTTTAAAATTGACTTTGGGCCTCAAGTTTTATTTTACTTACAAAGGTCCCAAGCCTATTATTTTATTTACAACTTAGCTTGCGTGCTCATTGGGCCATGGGCTTATACGCACATGATGCCATGCCCTCGCAACACATTTTATTGGAGGATTTTATTTATTTACACTTCGTCGGGAATACCCCCAACAGGACCCACGGCCTGAAGTAGTGCCAGTCCCTCGGTACTCTACTGGTTCAGTAAAGAGTCTTCTTGGCCTGCCTCTGGTGGATTAGGTAGCCCGTGACGTCTTCCATGAAGTTGATGTGGTCCAGTTTCTTCAAGTCCTTGGGCATGTGAAGGGACTTGTGGAGTCCTGTCAGCCAGTCTTGGTTGACCCACGCTTGAAATTTGCGCGTCCAAGGATCGCCAAGGAAGGCAGTTTGGTAATAGACACGAGTGACTGGCAGCTGATCTTCGTCTTTGTCGGAAGCTAGCGCCTTATTAGGATCAAATATGGGGGGGAGAAAATTATTCCATTTAGTTTCAATCCTCATTAAATGCTCTAAGTCCCGGGCGTAAGTGGCTGCCGCGCGGACTGTTGCATCAGGACAGTTGAAATATTTATTGGCGAATATGGTGAGAGCCCTTCAGGCGTCTACATCCATATCCCAGCCATGCTCTGATGGAATCCTTGGCCAATTGAAATTCTGAATCATGATCTTGTCCAGAGGGGTGCCACATTCAGTGGAGATATTTTAATCACATATTGCCCTGTTCAAATTGATAGTAAATATTGGATCTGCAATACTATGCTACATTTCCTACAATCCAAAACTATAAAAACCACCTTTGTTTGTTCAGGAATGCCCTCTGAGCTCAAGGGCTTCTAGTTGTATCATGTAGATTGCAAAATCAAAATTTTCACAGGATCAATTGTTAGAAATTGGACTTCTATAAATACTGACAAGTTTGATCCTTAAGCTGTACTGACCATTCTTGTTGTCAGTGTGATATTGATGATATTACCGAAGAAGAGAGAGCAAGCAACCAACAAAGTGAATACAATGGCCCCTGTAGCTCCGTGTTTGAATCGCGCTTGAAAGACGTCTTAAAAGGTATGTGAAGTAGCTATTATTTCACCTCCACCTGCAAGTACACCTTCAGATCTTTAGTTTCCATTCCATACATCAAAGACACAAGTTAAGTAAAAACTGAAGTCACAGATCATATTCTTGTTTGTGATTTGCTCTTTTGTGAATCTACTAGATCAGATCTTTCTCGATTCTCATGCTCTCTTTTAATTTGCTTTGGTTAATGTATTGGTCGACCACCTCTGGCAGTATTTGGGCTTAGAAGATTTTCTAGGTTTTGGATGTAGAACGTCATAAGAAAGAAGTAATGCGAGCTCCCTTCCTGCTATGACATACATGCTAATGATCATGGCATGCGAAAAAGCTGTGGCAATGTTAACAACCTCCTCCACAACATGAGAGCCCACTTCAAAACTAGTCAGAATAGACTAGAACTAGGGAAGACCCAGCAACACCACCAACGTAGGATTTTTTATGTCTTTACCTAGAGCATGGACGAAGTTGGTGAATATGAATATGGGTCTTTGATATTTAGGAGCAACGACGAGCAGAAAAATGCAAATTGTTTGTCATGTGCCAATCTTAACATTCAAACATCTAATCCATTCATTAACATCAAATTATAATGAAAATACAAGATAATCAAGAAAATACTCAAGAAATCAAGAAACTAGATAAAGACAGTAAAACTTCACCAAAATAGGCAAATTAAGAATCCATTATTCATCATTATTGATCATTCACAAGATGTGGCCTGAAATTAGAGCATGATCATAACTCTCATGTGATTGTAGGCACATGAACCACCAATACTATCAAGAAAGCTCTCAAAGAGAAGCTTCAAGATCACTAAAAGTTCAAAAATCACAAAAGTAGAATAGCCTCCAAATTAGCATGACCTCCTCTATTTATAATGGGCCTTTAGTGCCTCCGATTAACATTTGGGGCCTTATTACCTTAATTTGGGCCTTACAACCATTATTACAATTCCCACCAATACAAATACAACGTGGTTGTTTGTGCCTTCTTATTAACAATTCTAATGACTAGTTCTAGTCTAGTTTGGCTCCATGGCTATTTTTGGTAATTCATTAGTAAGCTCATGGGCCAATTACATACATCACATGACACTTCCCCTACTTTAAGCATTTTTGTCCTAAAAAATGAAGACCATGTAGTTTTTCGTCAAGTGTCGTGCTCCATAAGACCTCTGGTTGTTTCCAAAATTGCTGGCCATCTCTTTAGGTAGGAATGATCTTCCCACGTGTTGTCTTCCAGAGATAATCCTTTCCATTTGATCAGGTACTGTTGTATTCACTTCCCATTTCATAACTCTTTATCTCAGTAACCAACCACTGCCTCTAGTTCCACTACCAAATTCCCCTCGTCATTGATTGGTGGTAGTTCAACCATTGTTTGGACATTTTTACTGATATGTTTTTTCAACAAACTGACATGGAACATGCTATGCATTTTTGTTATGGTTGGTAAATCCAGTTCATATGCTAGTTCACCCACCCTTTTGAGGATCTGAAATGGCCCATAGAATCGTGGAGATAACTTCTCGCTCTTGGTTTTCTTTAATACTGATTGGCGATCGGGCCGTAATCGTAAATACACATAATGTTACAAACCTATGTAACTAGCAGTACTTCAGTGACCCCTATACGTCCTTTTAGTATTGGGGGCTAAATGGCAAGTTACCCTTGGGGGACCCTTAAAATTAATGGTAGGTGCCTTTGGATAAGGGCAGACAAGTGACTATACCTTTGTCGGAGGTATGGAATCAAGTTACCCTTGGATAAGGGGTACCCTAGGATTAAGGATATGTGCCTTTAGATTAAGGTACTAGTGTCCTTGGTTAAGGGCAAGTAGGTGTCTATGTCTTGGTCGGAAGTATGGAACCTAGTGAGGTGTTAGAAAGTAATTACCATGGGTGTATTGGCTGTTTTTCTAAACCTTGGGCCTCAACCTTGAACCATATCACTTTATTGGTCTTGGACCAAAGTATACAAGCACAATTGGGGCAATGGGACCTAGTAGGAGGGCGCACTTCCAAGGGGTCCATTGAGTTCTCAACTCCCACAAGGCAAGCATTCAAAGAGTCATAGGTTATGGAAGAAGTCTCTTGACCTTCCATAAGCTTATGAAGGTTCTTTAACTCCCCTAGGCCTCTCTCTTTCTCATTGGTTGTGCACACACTAGTGTATTGGAGGGTGCCAACTGCCATCTATATGAGGGGAGGAGGGCGCCTATTGGGAGGAGGAGAGATCTCCCTTGTTTGCTATGCTTATGCTCTAGTGTGGCTACTAGTGTATAGAGTGTTTTCTTGTGTGTAGTATGCTTAGGGTTTGGATCTTGCTTATGGTATGGGACATAAGTAGGATTTGGATCTTGAGTATGCTATGGTGTGTGGTGGTATGCTTGTGGTTAGGGGTACTAGATTAGCCTAGATGCAGGATTGCATGTGCTAGCTAGCTATGGTTTGGTGGTGAATACTTGAGGCCACTTGTTATTTACCTTTGTGATTAAGATTAGGGACACAGGCGGAGGAGAGATCCATGGAGGCTTGAAGATCCTTACTTGCAGGTGGAGGCACCCTTGCTTGGAGTTGGGGAGCATCTTGGAGCTTGCAGGTTACTTGGAGGACCTTTGGAGGCACTACCTTTGGATTAGGAGGACTTCTTGACGTCATTTGTAATAGTGGTATCAGAGCTACAAAGGATGGTAATCTTTCTAACCTTCTTCAAGTTCTATTAGGATCATAAACTAATTTTTTTTTTGGGAAAGATTATTGGCTTTTCTAGTAGTAGGAAACTTGTAGTTGAAGTACCCAATAAATCTAGTTCTCTTAATAAAGAGTAGGGCTTATAGAATTGTTTAGGGGTTGATTCATGATTATGTTAGAGAAGTTTAAATGTGGGCTTTTGGTTTAGAATTTTTTTGAAAAAGGATTTGTGGAATGGTTAGAGGAAGTCTTCCTCTACGTCCATAGATTGTTTTTTTGAAAAAAGATTGATTCTAGCTTGTGTATTTTTTTTTATCAAAACTAGTGTTTTTTTTGCATAAATGAAGTGTTAAAAATTTTGATTTGTATTTTGAAGTTCTATTTTTCAGACCTGTAAATCTAAAAATCAGATCTGAAAAGTGAAGTTTTCATAAAGACTCTATTAGTTATACCTTTCTACCCACTAGTTTAATGTTATTGGCAATGTAGGAAGGAAAAGGTAGTGTAACTTTAAGTAGTTAATTAAAGTTTACATAAAGATTTGTTTTGATTTTTGCTTTGGATTGAGGCAGAAGTAGGAAATTGCTTGGTGTAGTTTTCTCTTAAGCTTGGATTGAGCTTACAAAAAGTAGGCTTGGATTGAGCTTACAAACAATAAGTATTGAATGAGTAGAAGTAAATGCTTTTATTTGCATTGGATTATGTAAGAATTGAAGCATTTTTATCATTATAATTGGAATTACTTGTTGTTGTATTTCCATAATAGGAAAACACACCAGCAACTCCAATGGATCAAACCAATGAAAACCCAGCATTTGATCTATCAAACCCATCCAACGTGGCACAAGCTCTTGAACTTTTATATCAACCAATTAATAAACAACTTCTTGATACTAATCAAAGGAACCAAGACTTAGAATCTAGGTTAGCCAACCAAAAAAAGCATGTAGTTCCACCTCTCGTAAAATTGTTTAAGGGGGAGAAGAAAGATAGGAACTTGCAAGTGGTAAGTTCATGGCTTAATGTATGGAACGAATACTTTGGCATAAATCAATTTCATGAATGTGAAAAGTTTTTCTTAAAGGAAGAGCCTTAGTATGGTGGGATGACCTAGTTGCAAAAGGCAATCAACCTTGTACATGGGATGATTTTTGCATAGTTTCTAGGGAATACTTCCTACCACTATTAGATGACTATGAACACTTTCAAAAGTTGAGTCATTTAACAATGAATAAAGGTTTGGAACAATTTATTCAAGATTTTCATGAGTACCTTAATCCACTTTATAGTGACATTCCACCAAAAAATGTTAATGTTTATTGATGGATTACCAAAAGATTACCAAGTGGATGTTCGTAGGAACCATCCAAAACTCCTACAGGATGTTGTTAGGGCTACAAAGTATTTTATTAGACATAACTAAACATTCACCTCTCAGTTTAGTAGTCACTAGTTAATCGTGAGCTCAAATATGTAAGGCCCATGTTATGAGGAGAAGCCATAATAGAGCACGGTTGTTAGTATAGGGTCTAATGTGAGACCATGATGGTTATGTGACGGCTCAATTGCATAACAGGAAGTCTGGGGGGATCTGGGAGGTGGAGCCCCCCGAAAAAAAGGGGGTCCGAGGGGTTTGGGGGGCAGAGCCCCCCAACGGTAGGGTCCGGGGGCTGTCGGTAGACCCCGGCCCCGACAGTACGGCCTCTTCATCATTTGGCCTTCCGACTCCTTATGTGAAAACACACTTTTGGTGTTTTGCATCTCTTTTTGACACTTGGCTGTTCGCTCTCTCTGATGGTGGTCATCACTATAGCATTCCTCAGCAGTTGGAGCATTCTGTTTATTGTAGATCAGTCGTCCAGAGTCTATTCGAGATCGCCATTGAAGCCCTTCTCCAGGGTGCACGGATTAGATAGCACCATCATCTTATGTACTGGCTTTATTATCAGATTTTCATATTCGAGTTTATTGTCTCTTGTCTATGCTGAATTCAATCGTCAATTATAATAATTTTGATGACACACCTAAGCCATCTAGGGGTCACTAGCCTAATGAGCCAAAGAAAGGTTTTCATTTCAAGAGGAAGGATAGAGAAGCTGTTAATGAAACACATCCCAATTCCAACAATCCTAAGAAAACCAAGAAAAACTTTAAAAAACATCAGAGTGACAAAGATATAGCTCAAGCTCGTAAGAAGAATTTGTGCTTCAAGTGCAATGGCGAGGGTCACCTTGCATGAGATTCCGTCAAAAAACCAGCTTCTACCTCAGGTAACAAGTTGTTAATATCCTTTTTGACACATGATCAACTCATAACTTTCTTAATGTAGATTTGGTGCAGACGCTAAACCTTCCTACCAGAAAAAGTGAGAAAAAATATTGTGTGACAATGGCATCGAGAATCAATTCCACATTAATGGATTATGTTGTTCCTGATGTAGAATTGCACATATAGGATTACTCTAAAAAACTAGAATTCCATATTGTTGCATTAGCTAATGTGGATATTATTCTCGGGCAACAATGGCATGATAAGAATAAGTCATTGAAAATTGATTTTACTAAAAAATCTTTATTTTTTATGCATGAGGATTCTTTGATTAAGATCAAGGCTAGTTTAAGTGTTAACAATAAAAATGTTAATCCTTATTCTAAACGGGAACTTAATTCAATAATGAAGAATTCTAATTTTAAAGTTTATTTATGTTTTCACAATGATTTCATTTGCTTCAATGATAATAAACTTAACATAAATGCCATGAATATACCCAGTGAGAATACTACATAGTCTGAAGCCTATAATGAACTTAGACAAAAATTCAATGATGTTTTTATAGACCTTCCTTTACCACCCAAAAGGACAATTGATCATAAAATTGAACTTATACCCGGTTCAATTCCGATCGCACAGCGTCCTTATCGGGTGAGTGCATCGGAAGAGACTGAGGTAAATAGGCAATTATATGATTACCTGAAGAAGGGGCGGGTACAGCCTAGTAAGTCTCCTTGGGCATCACCAGTGATTCTGGTGGCCAAGAAGGATGGGACTATAAGGTTTTGTTTTGATTATAAGAAATTGAACAAGGTAACCGTTAAGAATAGATATTCACTGCCGCGGATGGATGACCTAATAGATTATCTTGGTGGTGCTAAGTACTTTACCAAGATAGATCTAAGTTCGGGATACCATCAGATACACATTAGGACAGAAGATATACCAAAAATAGGTTTTCGAACTCGCTTTGAACACTACGAATTTTTGGTGTTACCTTTTGGTCTAAGCAATGCACCGACAACTTTCCAACAAATGAACGATTTGTTCAGGCCATATTTGGGAAGATTTGTAGTGGTATTCTTAGATTATATCTTAATGTTCAATAAGACTTTGGCGGAACATAAAGAGCATCTTAGGTTTTGAGGTGGGTAATTTTTATCTACTGTCTGTTTTCCTTTACCACCCATTCTGAAGTGTTACAACAGTAATAGTCTCGGTGAATTTGTCTTATCGCCACACAAGATCTGATAGTGGCAATGTTGCAAGAAATGAGACAAGATCGGCAGGAAATGAAACAAAATCGACAAGATGATGAGATGAAATGGACAAAAAGACAAACTAGCGGGAGCTGATCAGAGATCTAATGAGCCATCTACATCGTTCTGACTACCATCTCCATCACAAAATGTGACATCTTCTCAAGATGTATGAAGAATTGACATGGACAGGAGAAAACAGGTATTACAGACTAATATTGAATACCTAGTCATACTTGGAACTGATAGGGGCATGTCTGAACAACGAGTGCAACACTCCACGAGACTTCATGAACAACGGAACCACTTTGATACTCGGGAGTACAAGGATAAGATAATCATTCCAAAAATCAATGGTGACTTTAAGACCCTTGACATTGAGGAGTGGTTGGATAAATTAGATCGTTACTTTACACTGTTCAATAGAGATGATCGAGATAAAATCACTTTCGCTACGATCCACTTCGAAGAAGCAGCTCATGAGTGGTGGAAGTGGAGGGAGAATAGGTTATCAATAGAGGAACGTAATGCATGAACTAATTGGCCGTTATTTAAAAATGCTTGTATTGAGACCTTCAGAAGACCATTCCAAGATGACGACAACTTTAAAAGATGGACAAGGATACATCAGAAGAGTTCAATACAAGAGTATAACTTTGATTTTTGGAGGCTAACTCTTAAACTACCCACAGTGTCTGATGCAGATCACTTATGAAGGCATATACAAGGACTGCAGCCAGATATTGGAGCTAATGTAGCATCACATTTTTGTACTGATCTCGATCAAGCTATGCGGGTGGCTCTTAAAATTGAGCCTAAATATGCTGGTAGCTGGTCGACTAAATCAGGAGCACCCATATGTGAAGTTAACGGACGAGAAGCTGAGCAGAATTTTGATATCCGTCGACATGATAAGGAAAGAAATACAATCCTCCAGTACCCGATGGTTAAAGAAGCTGATAGGAGGAATAGTGGTAAGAAACAAGTGAGCAACATGGAGGCCAAGCCAGAGGTGAAGATTGTTAGATCAAAAGCAGAGATAGATTGACTGCGGCAGCAAGGCTTATGTTTCACTTGTAAGCAAAAATGGAAACCAGGGCATAAGTGTGACAAAGCTAAGTTTGCACGGATTTTCTTGATTGTTGAAGATGACGAAGATGATACTAGCACTTTTTCAGAGAATGTCATTGACACTCAGCCACCGCAAAGTGATGAAGGAAAGGAAGACACCTCATCTGATGAGGAATTACCAAACCATCAATCAGACCATGGATAGCAGGAAAGATCCATTAGGAGGGATCAGAAAGTTGAACTATTGAACATATCTTTAAATGCTTTCAATGGATCCCATTCTAACAAAAGCTTCCATGTGCAAGCGTTAATTAATGGAAGGAAAGTATTTTGCTTAATAGATAGTGGTAGTACGCATAACTTCTTTAATAGTAGGTCATTACGAAGCTGTGGATTAGCATCTTTGGATCGTTGTGATAAAATGAGAGTCCAGATTGCCAATGGAGTAACCATTCCTTGTAATAACATCACCCCAGTAGTGAAATCACAAATGGAGGATTATACTTTCCATATTGTGGAGTTGGGTCCAATTGATGTTATACTAGGGGTGGAATGGCTTAATACATTGGGAAATGTAACAATCAACTTTGAGCAAGGACTGATGAGCTTTAGACAAGGAGAACGCCAATTTGAACTACACAACGTTCAATCTACTCAACCACGTTCAACTTTGCAGCTGATTTCTGTAGAGAAGGCTCAAAGGTTGTCTAGATCAAATGTGGAAATGTTTGTGCTCAGGATTGAAGAAGTTGAAGGACAAGTCAAGGAAGTAAAAACAAAACCATTAGCCAAGGTAAAACAAAGAGTGAAGGATCCGAAAATTTGGAAGATCTTGGGTAAATTTTCTGATGTGTTTGCTGATCAGTTATCCAAAGGGGAACCTCCTACCAGATTTGTGGACCATCCCATTGAATTGGAATCGGGGACTAAACCGGTCAATTTACCACCTTACAGACTATCAAAGGCCGAAAAAGAAGAAGTCCATAAACAGGTTCCTGAGTTATTCGCACAAGAATTTATTGTTCGAAGTAAATCACCTTTTGCCTCTCCTGTGTTGCTGGTTAAGAAGAAGGATGGAACATTCAGGATGTGTATTGATTATCGAGCTCTTAACAAAGTGACCATCAAAAACAGATATCCACTTTTCGGAACTGACAGGGGACATTATGAATTCAAAGTTATGTCGTTCGGATTAACTAATGCTCCTGCCACTTTTCAAGCTATTATGAATCAAATTTTTGAACCTTACCTTTATTTGTTTGTGTTGGTATTCTTTGACGACATCCTGATATATAGCAGGAACATGGAAGAACATGCAAAACATTTGGATATAGTTTTAAGTATTCTTCAAGAATACAAGTTGTTTGCAAAGATAACCAAATGTGAATTCGCTCGAGATGAGGTGGAATACTTGGGACATATCATGTCCAAGGAGGGAATCAAGGTGGACCAAAAGAAGATTGAGGCAATCAAGAATTGGAATTCACCTAACAACATCAGAGAATTGAGAGGATTCCTAGGTGTACCATCTTATTATAGAAGATTCATTAGGACTTCTCAAAAGTGACAGCACCGCTTACCCATCTTCTGAGAAAGGACAGGTTTGAATGGAATGAGAAAACTCAGATGGCTTTTGAAGCTCTTAAGGAATCAGCTCCGTTACTAGTGCAGCCCAATTTCAACTTACCTTTCATGGTTACAGTGGATGGCAGTGGCACATGATTGGGAGCTATTTTGAGCCAATCAGATGGAGTTATTGCTTATGAAAGTAGGAAACTCACTAATAAGGAAGCGTCATATCCTACTCATGATAAGGAGATGTTGGCAATTGTGCATGCTCTTAAGAAACAGTGACACAATTTATATGGTTCTAAATTCTTGATTAAAAGTGACCATCATAGTCTGAAATGTCTCTTGAGCCAAAAGCAATTGAATGACAAGCAGAAGAGATGGTTATCACAGGTTCAATCTTATGATTTTAACATTGAATATCTAAAAGGAAAGGACCATGTGGTTGCAGATGCATTATCAAGAATATGGTCCTTGCAGATGAATGCATCTTCGGAATCTACAGAGGAATATGTGGCATACTTGGCGGAACATCAAAATGAAATTTTGGATCATCCTCTAATAGAAGAGCACATAATGTTTTGGTCAAATTTGAGATTCGGCACAATCTCTGCAATAACTGCTTTGAGTGTAGATTGGATAAAAGACATTCAAGCAGAATATATGGAAGATCCAGATTTGAAAGAGATTTGGGAGGGAACTCAAGTTTCCAACTCAGATGTTCATCCCCGTTATAGGAAACAAGGACAAATATTGTTGTATGACAATTCTAGAGTTGTGCTTGCTCCTAAATCTAAGTTCATTCCGCAAGTGTTATATGAGCTACACTCATCTCCCAGTGCTGGGCATAGTGGAATTTTGAAGACATATCAAACCATCTGCAAGCTATTCAAATGGGCTGGTATGAAGAAAGCTATATACACGTACGTGCAAGAATGTATACCTTGTCAAGTGAATAAGGTGGAACATGTTAAGCAACCGGGCTTATTGCATCCGCTATTTATTCCCACGTAGCGTTGGATGAGTATTAGCATGGATTTTATACCTTCCTTGCCAACAACAACTGGGGGATATGATGGTATCTATGTGGCGGTGGATCAGCTTACAAAATATGCACATTTCCTACCTTATAAAACTACTGATAGTGCAGCCCAAGTAGCACAAATATTCTTGAAGAATGTTTTCAAGTTACACGGTATACCAAAAGAGATAGTGAGTGACAGAGATAGTAGATTTATTTCCACTTTTTGGAAGGTCTTAATGGACAAGTTGGGCACTAAATTGTGCTTAAGTACATCATTTCATCTAGAAACTGATGGGCAAACAGAAAGGGTTAACTAGTGGTTGGAGTGTTATTTGCGACATTTTGTTTCGGATCATTAGACAAAGTGGGTCGATTGGTTGTATCTCACCGAATTTTGTTATAATAGCACTCCACATGTGTCAATCGGTATGACGCCTTTCTTTGCATTATATGGCCATGAACCATTACAACCCATTAGTGCGGATTTGTCAGAGGTTGTAGTTCCGGCAGTTGTGGACCAAGTTCAGCACATGAATGATATTTTGAGGGCCAATCGAGAGCACATTAAAGAAACTCAGATACGAATGAAGCAATATGCTGACCAAAGACGGACTTTCCGTGATTTTGCTCAAGGGGATTATGTATATTTAGGGTTACAACCTTATAGATACACTAAGCTGAAGAAAACTCAAAGCAAAAAGTTGGCTCCCAGATTTTATGGACCCTTCAAAATTGTGAAGAAGCTTGGGGAGTTGAATTACAAACTGGATCTACCATCAACAACCCGTATGCATCGTGTATTCCATGTATCTCTTCTAAAGAGGAGTTTGGGAGAACACTTATCTGCAACTGTTACTCTACCACCGTTGGATCATGAGGGTCATATGGTTCTAGAACCAGCCAAAATCGTTGGATATCGGGACAAGGTATTGTGAAATGGGAAGTTAATCAAGGAATATCTAATTCATTGGAAGAATCTTTCCGATGAAGACAATTCTTGGGTCAACAGCTCCTTCATTCAAAAGTGGCCATGACTATTACCATGAAGCTGTTGGAAACGACATTCTCCATCGATACAATTTGAAATTTATCCCTAGAGCTACTAGGCAGATGCCTTCATTTTTTAAGACAAAAATGTTTAGGTAAGGGGAATGTCATGTACTTTTAGTACATTCATGCTTATCAATGCATCAGAATATCCATTGTAAGCTTTGTAGGCCTAAAAAGAACTATTAGCCTTAAGAACAAGGCGGTTCCTATCTTTCAAGATAGTTATGTTTAGTTAAGTAAGAGCATTGTCTATAACTAGACAAGAGACATCATTTTGTGGATCTTTTGGCTCATTTGCAAGTGAGAGCTTCTGCCATTTCTGTTTCATTGTCCACTACCCCTTCCATCACTATCACATCCTCCATCGCTCCTGTCGCCACCGTCGTTCCTCTTCAGTTTAATCCCTCTGATTTTCAGTTGTCTATGGACACTCTGGCGTGGATGTAAGTCATCAACTTTTCACCCCCACGTCAAACCATTTCTGCTCCATCCTCGCTTTCCGTGCTCCACACCACACTTCAGTTCCCCTCTGTTCCACCCATCCTCTCGTTTGAACAAACCATCCTCACCCCCATTTCCACTGCTGCTTCTCTCACCCCACCTGTTTCGCCACTAAAGGTTGCCGAGGGCAACCAACCGTTGCCTGATGATGCATTTGTTCAAAAAAATCTCTCTCTCTCTCTCTCTCTCTCTCTCTCTCTCTCTCTCTCTCTCTCTCTCTCTCTCTCTCTCTCTCGGATGCTCTCCCTCTCTCACTCACGGTTCCTCTCTCTCACTCACGGTTCTCACGATGCTCTCCCTCTCTCTCTCACTCACGGTTCTCACGGTTCCTCTCTCTCTCTCTCTCGGATGCTCTCCCTCTCTCTCACTCACGGTTCTCACGATGCTCTCTCTCTCTCTCTCGGATGCTCTCCCTCTCTCTCTCTCTCACTCACGGTTCTCAAGGTTCCTCTCTCACTCACGGTTCTTGGCTCTCTCTCACTCACGGTTCTCACGGTTCCTGGCTCTCTCTCACTCACGATTTCTCTCTCTCTCTCTCTCTCTCTCTCTCTCTCTCTCTCAGATGCTCTCTCTCTCTCTCTCACGGTTCTCACGGTCCCTATGCGGCCTAAATGCTTTGAACGAAGTGAATGAACCTCAACCCACCGTAAAGTCTTGCTTACGATCTAAACAAAACGCAAACAGCATGCAAGGGTCTCGCCTATGGCTACATACGGTCTCTCTCTCTCTCTCTCTCTCTCTCTCTCTCTCTCTCTCTCTCTCTCTCTCGCATTATCTACACATTGCACGAAGCACACTGCTTGAAGAAGCAATCTGAACAATCCATGAAGATTATGCACCTGGATGAGTCCACAGATCGCCCATCGATTAGATCAGATTAATGAATAACAAGCAGGCTAGCTGGACCTCTCTCTCTCTCTCTCTCTCTCTCTCTCTCTCTCTCTCTCTCTCTCTCTCTCTCTCTCTCTCTCTCCCTCTCTGAGATTCTGCTAGATCGCTCTCTCAGATTCTCTCTCTCTCTCTCTCTCTCTCTCTCTCTCTCTCTCTCTCTCTCTCTCTCTCTCTCTCTCTCTCTCTCTCTCTCTCGCTCGATCTAGAGAGCTCTCTCTCTTTCTCTCGCTCAGATGCTCTCCCTTTCTCTCTCACTCACGGTTCTCACGGTTCCTATGCGGCGTAAATGCTCTCACTCACGGTTCTCACGGTCCCTATGCAACCTTAATGCTCTGAACGAACGGCAAACCACATGCAAGGGTCTAGCCGATGACTACAAACAATCTGAACGAAGGAAACGATGCTCTCTCTCTCTCTCTCTCTCTCTCTCTCTCTCTCTCTCTCTCTCTCTCTCTCTCTCTCGGATGCTCTCTCTCTCTCACCACAAAGGATCCCATTTTGACTACATACGACCGCATTTCATTGCAATGGACTGCAAAGTCAACGATTGCGATCACATACAAAGCACTATTGCAAAGTCTCGCCTATGCTCTCAAAGAATTGAACGAACTGCAAACCGCATGCAAGGGTCTCGCCAATGACTACAAACAGTTTGAACTCTCTCTCTCTCTCTCTCTCTCTCTCTCTCTCTCTCTCTCTCTCTCTCTCTCTCTCTCTCTCACGGTTCTCACGGTCCCTATGCGGCCTAAATGCTCTGAACGAAGTGAATGAACCTCAACCCACCGTAAAGCCTTGCTTACGGTTTGAACGAACCGCAAAAACCTCAACCCACCGTAAAGCCTTGCTTACGGTCTGAACGAACCGCAAACCGGATGCAAGGGTCTCACCTATCTATGGCTACTTACGGTTTCGCCTACGACTACATTTGGCTACATACGGTCTCTCTCTCTCTCTCTCTCTCTCTCTCTCTCTCTCTCTCTCTCTCTCATTATCTACACATTGCACGAAGCACACTGCTTGAATAAGCAATCTGAACAATCCATGAAGATTATTGAATAGCAAGCAGACTGGCTGGACCGCTCTCTCTCAGATTCCGCTGGATCGCTCTCTCTCAGAAATTCTCCCTATTGCTCGCTCGATATCTCTAGAGAGCTCGCTCTCTCTCTCTCTCTCTCTCTCTCTCTCTCTCTCTCTCTCTCTCTCTCTCTCATGGTTCCTATGCGGCGTAAATGCTCTCACTCACGATTCTCGCGGTCCCTGTGCGGCGTTAGTGCTCTGCCCTAAACTCTAAACCGCATGCAAGGGTCTCGCCTACGACGACATATGGTCTGAACGAAGGAAACGATGCTCTCTCTCTCTCTCTCTCTCTCTCTCTCTCTCTCTCTCTCTCTCTCTCTCTCTCGGATGTTGTCTCTCTCATACCGCAAAGGATCCCATTTCGACTGCATACGACCGCATTTCATTGCAAAGGACCGCAAAGTCAACGATTGCGGTCACATACGAAGCACAGTCGCAAAGTCTCGCCTATGCTCTGAACAAAGTGAACGAACCTCAACCGCACTATAAAGTATTGCTTACGGTCTGAACAAAGTGAACGAACCGCAAACCGCACTGCAAGGGTCTCGCCTACAGCTACATACGATCTGAACGAAGGCATAGGGACCGCATTTAGGCCGTATAAGGACCGCTGCACATCCTTAACACTCGTAAGCTTATCAAACACATTGAAAAATGACCTAGATTGTCAAAAATCGAGCAACTGAATACAGGTCATTCTGATAAAATGTTTGAAACGACATGTCTAAGGGTAAATACCATTACTCTGGTGCTAAAGAAAATTATGGAAACAAATAGATACTCAAAACTACACATGTTTCGCCCTTCACAGCACTTATTTGAGACCTTAGAAAAATACATGGAATAACCTTTACAAGTCACAAAAGTGTTGAAAGAGCTGAGGCCACGAAAAGGTATATGAATAACCTTTATTACACATTTCTCAGGTCTGCATAGACTTCAGCGCTCACTTTAAGTCTGAGAAACTTACAATTTGACTAGCATGACTATCCAACATATGAACACTCAAAGCATATGAACAGTCAAAGCATCCATGCTCCAAGTCTATGGGAACAGGGAAAGAATGTCCGTTTGAAGAACATTACGTCTGAAATTCTTAAAAACTCATATAGACTCTAATCCTGGTCAAAGACTTAAATGTTAAATAAAATGGACCAACCCAACAGAAAAGGTGCCTGCCAAAATAGTTCAAATATATTTCAATGACGAGCAGAAAACATAGACCAACCTTGACTTTAAAAAAACGAAAAACAAGCTTAACCTAAACATGAGAGGCTATCTAGCTGTACACTTACATAACTTCTCACAAAATCAAAATTCCTTTTAAGGCTGTGCACAAAAATAGTATTCTATTCATTACTGAAGGAAGAGCATAGGCTCTATTCCATGTTATACTGAATACTCAAGGAGTTCAACTGAGGAACTCAATGCGTATACTAAATCTCGGCTCAATCAAGAGCAATGAAACTCCAAAACCGAGCTGTGGCCTCGAACAGATGAAATACATCGATGAGGACAAGTAACGACCCTTGGCTTAGGGATGTAGACAAAAAGGCAAGAAAAATTGTGGCTGAAGGAGAAAACTCCTGCCATTAAAACTAATTTGAAAAAAAGGTCCTAGAATCCTCTGAACGTGTCCTGTGTCGAACGCTAATAGAACAGCTCATCCTGCCTTTGCTGTGGAGAAAAAGCCAAAAACTCTATTCCTTTCTCCGATACAAAAGGTCATTTTGTTATGCACCTCAATGCCAGTGAAAAAAGCATACAACCTAGCTGTTCAAAAATGAAGCTCTATACCAAACAATCTTGGCCATGTGGCACAGACAAATGACACTGTGGGACTCTTCTCATCTATGACAGGATTCGATTGATAGTTGTGAGAGCCCATTCGGCCGTTTCTTTGAGTTGTTGATCATCTGAAGACATGATTTCATCAATGAAGTCTTTATAGAAGACTGACTGCTTGAACACGTATGCAACACTGGTGCCAATTGTATCAGCTAGATCGCCCAAAACCCCAATTGCAGCCTTTGTTACCACATCATCCCTGCACAGTAAGCAAGCAATCAGTTGATAGAAGGACAAATAGATAAAAAGACTTGAAATTCCTGAAAGACTGTCAGACAACAAAAATTACGAATACTCCTAGGTCTGCATAACACTTGCCTAATCTTTAAAACTTAGATAGATCCAATTCAGGGTTGTGGGTGCAAGTCATTGGCAAGTACGGGCGATAGGTACAAACCAAGTTTAATACATGTGATCTATACATGTGTATCATGCAAGTATCAAATCAAAGCATGTAGCAAGGCCGATTGGCCAGTCAATCAAATAGGTTATTCTTTGATGGATTTGCTCAAGAGATTGAGCTCAAATGTCTTTGAAATAACTGATTACGTATGAACTTGAACGACTGCTTCCAGCGAAGGTGGTGGCCTTTTGCAATCTTCGTTCTTTGACATCTAGAGAGAAATGGCCTGATCCATTTTTACTTCCTGGCTGCCACGTTGCTTCAGAATATACTAGATGATCCTCGTCATTATTCCTGCTTCACTTGTCCTCCAGTGAAGGGTTTGGCCCTCCCTGACTAGAAAGAGGTCCACCCCGAAGAATCCTTGCAGGTCCTTCAAGCAATCCTTGCTTCTCCTTATATATTTTCTACTAGTCCAATTCCTGCTATAAGGTACCTCAACTCTTCATTCAACTTTGTTCCTGTTTGTTAGAGGACTTGTAGATTCTAGCTTACGTGTTCCTGAATATGTTGCTAGGCATCAAATTGGGCAAGCACCATTGGGCAAAGAGTCTCTATTGTAGCTTGTACTCCCGTTGTTTCAACGGAGTCGGACTTCTGTAGTGTGGATCCCGTTGTATTGTCCGTGGTGCCACACCTGGTCGTAGCCACCAGTATCCTTGGTACCATACTCGATCTCCGAAGTAAGTTTCGGGACCTTGGTACCATACTTCGTGGAAGTAGCAGTATATCTAGCGTCCCTCAGTGTATTACAAAGAAGAAGGAAGATCACGGCCAGTTTAACATGTTTTTTTATTTTTAAGAAAACGTTCCGACCCGGTACGTTCCAGAACGGACAGAACAGAACATTCCGACCCTTTTTGCTCAGAACGGGCTTCTAAGACCTACACATGGTTCCCTACACAACAGTTCGATTTTTCTACCGACACTGCTTGGGCTGATTTTACCACTGCTCTCAAGTAGGCTATCAATGATCCTACATGACACACTAAATGGATCTTTTTCATACACGTCAACTAAATGGTATAATCACTAACTATGGTGACCATTTGTTGAATTCTTTTGTACTTTTCCTACACTACCCACTGATTAAGTTATTTTTTGTTATGTTGGCGTTCTGGGGTATTTAGATAAGATGTGACCACTGATCCAACTACTTCTTTGCATCATACTACGTTGATTGCTACTACATAAGTATTCTGATCAACAATCATTGTCCCTTGTCTACATCTAAGTCTAATTCTCAGCATTTTTTATCCAGCTATACTTCTAGATCCTTATTTCTATTGTTTCACGGCTTTTTAATTGCCATGTACCCAATGAACTTCCTCCCTCAGAGCTCTTTGATCCAACCAAATGTCTTGCCTATCTTGCCATCCCACTTGGGCTAGAAAGGCTGGTCTTCACCATATTCAACTACATATACACATGACTAGCAAAGACTTAATACTTTAGTTGACACTTGCAGTGCACACTCTTTCTTACAACTCATCTTGTTCTATAAGCGTCCTGTGCGTATTGTCGCTCCATCTCCTTTGTGTGTTGAAGACACTGATACTCACATGTTTAAGAGAGTACCCAAATCTTTCGAGCTCTTTATAGCACTGGTGAATTTTTGGGTTACGGTGACTTCAATATTATTCCCATAGACAGATACGACATCATCTTTGGCGTTAATGGATTTGCTTCCCTAAGTAATGCAAGTTTTATTTGGTCGTTGGAGCACAAGATTGGGTAGCTCATATTTTGCAAAAGGTAGGTGAAATAGTGACTTTCATCACATGTCATCATAAGGTGCTATAAGCTTTTCAAAAAGTGAGCAAACGTGAGCTTTTCAATACCTATGTCCAATATCTAGGGAGAGGTAATACTTGGGAAAGAGTACAGGAACATGACTAACAAAAGCCAATCAGACAAGTGGAAAAAAAGGCCATGCAGAGAAAATCCTCTTAAGCTATACCTGTCCTTATCTTGGTATACGTTCTCAATAAATTGCACAATGTGTCCAGCATACGGAGTCATTAGCTCTGCCTTTGAGTTCTTAAAACCCTGGAAGATTCCAGAATATGCTTCAAAAATTCCATTGCGTAGCTGATTGCTGTAGTCAATCATCTCATCATCCCGATCAATTTGCTGAGCAGAAAGCTCTGCAGCTCCTTGAAGCATAGGCATAGCATAATTCAAATATTTTTCAAAATGCTCTCCTATAGCCAAAGCAATATCCCCAAAACAGGAAAATATGGGGGGCTTTACTGATCGATGTAGCTGATTGCTTGAGAGATCCTTCAAAAGTTGGGTCATAATTCCATCACAAAAAGGTAGCACTTTATCATCCAATGCTCGACAGATATCACCTACCACTCCGACTGTGACTGCACACACTTGATACTCCTCAAAGTTCTGCAGCCCCATCTCCAAATACTTATAAAACTCCTGCATGTACTTTCCAAACTGAACCCCCGTTGCATAAGCAAGAGCTCCAATTGCAAGCATTGCTTCTTCATGCACAGTAGCACTTCTGCAAGCAAATACCCTCAAAAACAGACCCATCATCTGGTCGGCATATTGAAGAACCCCAAATTTGGTTGTGTCAGAAGCTCCTAGTTTCTGTATGATCACTTGCAACACACCACACAGAAGGGCCTGCAGTTCACTTTGCTTTTCTCGGTCATCTGATGAAAGGATTTGCATTTCTAAGGTGAAGTTGAGTTTCTGCATGATCACTGGGACCAATTGCATTATGATAGCAGTTGTATCTCCAGTTGAGCACCTCAAAATCTCATTCAATGTCTCGTAAGCTGATGATCTTAACCTCGATTCACTCGCATCCTCTCTGTCAGCAGTGACAAGGAGCCCCTGCACAAGGCTTTGGAAGAAAGGAGAAAGTGGTGATGAAGTACCAGCAGTCTCCTCATAACCCTGAGCAAGGAAATATATTGCCCCACAAACTTTCTGTGCAACATTAGGAGCATCCTTAATGCTCTCCAGCAACACCGTCAAGATGAGTGGAAGATTTGTCTGAGTGATAATTGAAGTCTCCACTGTTGATCCATGTAGGACTTCAAATATACGCCCGAGAGTCCAAGCAGTTGTGTCTTTCACCTGATTATTCTCATCCTTCATTGCATTTAACATAAAGTTGAGAGCGATATTCACAAGAGGAGCGAGCTTTTCCCGAGATGGCCCTTCAAGAATGGAGCCAAAGGCATAAGTAGCAGCCTCCCGACACCTCCAATCTGACTTCGAAACATTACTCTCAACAAAAGGCATCACCAGCGGCACAATATCATCTCCCACAGTCCTTGCAACTAGGCCGAGGCACGTTCCTCCAGCCATAGAGAGATTCCAAGCCTCTTCATCTTGATCCTGATCTTCTTCCTGCTTTGTTAGAGTCTCTAATAGCATTGGCACAAGTGCCGGGAGTGCCTGCTTGATGAAACGAAAATAAGGCACATCGGAATCCCCGGAAAATTCTGTCCCATATTCTTCCTGAATCTCGATCTCTTCATCACAAATAGCACTCCAGAACTCTATTGCCTGCAGGGCAACAGGTTCCTCATCCTCCTTGACCGCCTTTGAGGTTATCACAAACACATCTTGCATGTAAGGTGCAAGCTTGTCATAGTACGTGGAAGCAATCGAAACCAAGCACTCAAAGGCCGCTTGCCTGATACGCACATCCGGAGAAAGTGTGGCTTCACACACCACCCTCATTAGATAATCCCTTTCCATGTCATTCTCAAAATTTGTGTGCGCAAAATCGAGGGCATTGCAGAGAGCTCTAGTGGCAGATAGCCTCACCTCATTGCTTGTCTCTGTAGCATTCATGCCCTGAACTACTGCAGTAAGCATAGAATTAACTTGATCTTGGGCAAGAACATCCGCAGAAACCTCCTCGCAGACATAACCAAGAGTCTCGAGCGTTGCCTGCTTTAAGTGAGAAGGCTGTTCCACTTGGGGACCTCCCATATTTCCCAGCAGGATGCCTATCAGCTCTGGCCATTGCGACTCCGGAAGCTCAATGGCTGCAATTTTAGCAATCACTTGAGCAGCCGTATGCCTTGCATCCACAACAGCAGATGACAGGGTCTGCATGACAAGGCCCTTGATTTTACTCTTAGCAGCAGGCTCCAGGGATATCCATCTCTGAACTAGCTCAGCCTTCCTTGTTGCGTCCTTTGCATCAAGGGAGTTTTTCAGAATCAATCCTGCAAGTCTGCGGCTCTCGGCAGGCTTATCATTATTGGCAAGCTCATGAGACAGGGAAACCAAAAAGACGGCTAGGTTTTGCTCTTGAAACTGCTTCAGATTATCTTCTGCAAGCTTTCTGACAACTCCATCAGCAGATTGTGCATTTATTAGAATCTGTGTCACCTCCAGAGCCATTCCAAACTGCTAACCGAGGAGAATAACCTATTATTCAAACCCTAAAAAGCTGATCAATACAAGCCCTTTATAAAAACCCCTCTATGGCAATAATCTGATCAATCTATTTCTCCCTGATTCTCAGAATCTACAACCTCAAATATCTTTCTGTCAATGCGTCAATCAAAGGCATTGCACGTCACCTTATCTCACCCGAGAAACTGCTTAGCTTCTTGATTACCCTATTTAATGCAGCAATGAGAAAATCCACCACACTCGTCGGATACTCTTACCAAATGCACTCCCAATGCAACTCCTAAATGATAACCAGGACTTAAAAAGCTATCAAATGCAGCAAAGAAACGTCTAGAAAGGATATAAAGTACAGTTTCAAACCTTGTCAAAACCCCGCCGCTATGTTCAGTAAGTAGGTGGCCTATTGCATCGAAGGAGCCGCCACGGACATATCACGGCTGCTAATAGCAGCTGGCGATCACACTTGAGCAAATTAGCAATAGCCTCTGCTCCATGCTCCTAATCTCTTCTTCCTACTTCTACTCTTCTTTCTTCTTCTTCTTCTTCTTCTTCTCGTGGGCTGCAGCTCTTGCTCTTCTTGTTTGTTTGTTTATAATGAATGAGAAGGGAAAGAGAATTCCATTTTTTTATTTTTGTAAGGACTTTGTTTTCCCGCGTGCATTCATTCAGAGCTATCGGTACATGGCGGTACATGCTCATGACCGCTGGACAATTATGTTCTCCAACTGAAACCGTAAAAAGAAAATTATTTTTTATATTTTTTGGTGAAAGAGGTGGGGAAGGCCGGAGGCACCTCCCAATTGTGCGCGCGTAAGGCCCCCAGGTGGAGGCCTTTCCCTACCGTAATGCCTTGTGTTCAGGTGTCCTTTGTATTTTGGGACCATCTCCAGAGCATAATGTCCATCCAATTTTATCTCTCCTAATAATTTGTCTTTTTTTATCTACGGAATGTATGTTCTCTCTCCTCTCTCCGATGGAATGCACATTCTCTCTCCTCTCTCCGGTGGAATCTGCATGTGCTATGGGCAGCTCGTCATTGGCTGTCCACATCCACATTCCATCACAAATGTAAAAAAATTTGTCAAAAAAAAAAAAATTGTCCTCGTACGCTCTGAAAAAAAAACACTAGTCCACGCGTACGGCCGTACCGTACAACCTAAAAAACTAAATTAAAAAAAAAAAAAAAAAAACCTTCGCACAATGGCATTACGCAAGGGAACGCCCTGAAGCCCTCGGGCCTTCCTTGCTGGTCAGGGCCTACCCTTGGGCTCCCACCCTCAGGCGAGGGCCCTCCCAGCAAGGAAGGCCCTCAAACATGGCCTTCCCCCCCCCACTGAAAAGTATTTGTGAACCAATCAATCCTTTGAGGCGACATACCGGAAAAGAATAATTCACAATTCAAATTATTTTTCTACCAAAAAAATACCATCCCTGCTATTTTTTAAAGGCAAGATAGCATACCTTTCAATTGCTCGTTATAGCATAGGGCCCTGATACAAGGATGGATAACGATCTAATGTAACAAGGAATTGTATGAGCTCGGTGGCGGCAGTGATAAGATCCACGCTCAATTCTATTTCTTGTGCTTTCGCCCCCTCTATTTTGTGTTGATCTTCCATCCTTTCTCTCTTCGCTCCAATACATTTGTTTTGAATTGAATTTATGATGCCTTCAAATTGAGGGCCTCCAGCATCAAAGCCAAGTCATTCAGGAAGCCCAAATGCAAGTTTTACTTTTCAATGCTTCTAAAAAAAAAATTTATCATTTTAAATTCATAGAACTTTTATGTGGACATCTAATGATGAGTGAGTATGAGCCCCACATATGAGATGCATATTCCACTAGCTGAATGAAATGTGGATGTGAGATGTGGCATCAACTCATTGGTTGTTCATGTGAAAAGAGTGAAATATGCACGTGATATGTGGCAACAATTTATTGGTGAAATTTTGCCATTGCCAAGTGCTAGGTTTCAATTTTGCATTCATTGTGCACATGAAAAGAAAAATTATGACGAGAAACCTTGCTTTTATTATTGAAGGATGTGAGAACCCATCCATGTACAATAAGCTGAAAGTACATAGAAGGATAATACATTAAAAAAACATGTCCTTGGCATGATTTTTGAGATACGTGTACTCATGTGGATAATTGATATTTTTATCCTAACTAATTATTGAATTTCACATAGTTACCTTTAGTGTGAATTTACATCTTGATGGGGCAAGGGAGATAGAAGAACGTGAACGGAGAAGAGAGCAGGAATATTGCGGAACAGCTCTCCCATTCTAATCAACTGCTAAGTGCAAAAATAGTCTAATGGACAGCTTATGTTAAATGTAATCACAACTTTAAATGTTCTAATTGCCCAACAGGATCTTAAAAATTTATTCATACTCTGAAACAAGAGTACAGTCCACCGAAGAGATTAGAGATGGTTTGTATGTGGTACTACTGAAATCAGATTTAACGTGAAGTATAGTTCTGAAATAAATGGAAAAGCAGTATGATATCGCGAGTTCCTCAGGTGTCAAAGACAGCCATCGTCTGATCAGAAACTGAGGAGTCGTAGACGTCCGTGTTCTGATCAGATTGAGTAAACAAGCACGATCAAACAGCAATAAAAGTGCATTCAATCACAACAAGCATCCATCTACGTTGTACAAAGATAAAAACAAGCTGTTGCTATATTACACTGAAGCACAATACATAATAGCAATTACAACCAAAATGATGGCGCAATTGGGATGCTCAAACAATGTGTCTCATGGACGGAACAACCACTAATCTGTGCTCGGGTGATTTCATCTGTGTATTAATTACATTGAATGCTTGTCATCTAATTAGGAAAGTCGTTGTACTTGGAAGTATATGGCTTTTTGTGACAATTGTACCCCTTCGGCATTTTCTCTCTATTCGGGATTTTGCGAAAAAGCTGAAGGTGCCCTTGAAAAGGCGAAGGTGCCCTTGAAACAGTTTAACTAAAAATAGATGACCTTCGGCATTTTCTCTCTCTTTGAGATTTTGCGAAAAAGCTGAAGGTGTTCAAAACAGTTAAACTTTTGAACTTACAAGTGTCGCATTTCGGGGAAATGCGAAAAAGCTGAAGCTGTTGAAAACATAGTTCATTTCTGCAGACTGTCACGACACTTAGTGTTTTTCTGTAGACTGTCGCAACACTTAGTGTATTTCTGCAGACTGTCGCGACACTTAGTGTATTTCTGCAGACTGTCGCGACACTTAGTGTATTTCTGTAGACTGTCACAACACTTAGTGTATTTCTACAGACTGTTGCGACACTTAGTATATTTTTGCAGACTGTTGAAAAAGTAATGTAAATCTGCAGACTTGTTCTAAATGCTAGTCTTGGAAGTCCTTGAAGATGGCCAAGTCTTCAATGACTTCAAGTAATTGAACTTACCATATGAACTTGAAATTATGACAGGATTGGTTACCCTTTGCTGGAGATCAGACGGAAACTCGTTGTAAGCATTTTTCAAATAAATTGGTTGTCTAAGTTTGTGATTTCTACAAGTATCAAATGAGCAGATGTAGAACCAAAGTTGGTTTCACCTAACCCTAGATCAATGATCAATAAACGTGCAGGAAGAATCATTAAATAGAATTAGTCATTCACCAAGGAGGAAACTGTGGGCTTAATTTCCAACAGTCCCCCTTAAGGTCACGGTTGGTGCCTTAGTATCTTCGTCACGTTCAGCATGTTGAAGAACTTTTGGTGCTTGATTCTGGTGTAAGTCGTGAAGTAATAACATGATCCATACAACTTCTTTTGAAGCTTGACATGCTGCGATGTACTCTGCCTCTGTCGAAGAAAGCACAACTGATTTCTGCTTCCTTGAGTTCCACAAAATCGGTCCCCTTGCCAGATAGAAACAGGATCCGAAGGTAGATTTTCTGGTAGAGACTATTCCTCCCCAATTTGAGTCGGAGTAGCCTCGCAGGACGAGTGGATCGATAGCATTTCCATCATAACATAAAATGTGGTCTAAACTTCTCTGAATATATCTCATCACTCTCTTTAATGCTTTCCAATGAGAGATCCTAGGATTAGACATGAATTGACTTAATGTGCTAACAGTATATGCTAAATCTGGTCTAGCACACAACATTGCATACATTAGAGATCCGATTAGTGAATGATGAGGGTACTTCGCTAAGTCGACTACTTCACTATCAATCTCAGCACAAGAGGATTTAGTCAATACTATACTTGGATCCATTGGAGTATTAATTGGTTTGCAATCAGACATATGAAACTTTTCTAAAATGCCTTTTAGATATGCTTGTTGGCTAAGATAGATCTTCTTCTGAAATCTATCTCTAATTCTAGCAAAGAATGAACAGCTCCTAAATAAATCATGTCAAATTCCTTTGACAGATCACTCTTAGTAGTGTGCAAAAGAGAAGTCTCATTAGAAAAAATAAATACATCATCTACGTAAAGAGCTACGTGAACTGAATTGGTGTCTATATGCTTTAAATAAACATTACAGTCAGCTGAATTGTTTGCAAATCCTAATTGAATGAGATAAGAGTTGATTCTATCGAACCATGCTCTTGTTTCAGACCGTAGATTTCTTTGTGCAGCTTGCACACTTTGTGATGTTGGCTTTTGACTTAGAAGCCTTCCGATTGGAAGGTGGTACAGGTCCTCTTCGACATTATCGTTGAGAAATGTTGTCTTGACATCCATTTGGTGCATTTCGAGGTCTTCCGCGGCTACAAACGCAATCAGAGTCATGATTGACTGCATCTTGACTACAAGACTGAAAATTTCTTGATAATCCACTCTTTGGACTTGAGTGAATCCTTTAGCCATCAGCCATGCTTTCCATTTTGCAATGGAACCATCAAAGTTGATCTTCTTCTTGAAGATCCACTTGTTGTCAATAACTCTCTTGTGAGTGGGGAAGTCGACCAGCGTCCAGGTCTAACTCATCAAAAGTGAGTTATACTCGCTTTCCATAGTTTCTTGCCACTTCACAGGAATTAATTGCTTTGGCTAGGCTCTCTGGTTCTTCTAATGAAGTCCAGAATGATTGAGGTGCATACCTCTTAGGAATTGTCCGAGTCCGTGAGGATCTGCGGACGTTGGGTTGACCAGGATGCGATGATGTTTTTTCTTGAATCTCTTCAGATCTGTTCGAGCTAGCTTGGTTTGGTCTAATGACAAGAATTGTCGGCTGCTCACCTTCTGTAGCTGTAGCTGCAGGTTCTATAGAAGGAACATCAATGTTGGAAGAATCCATGCTATAGTATGAAATGACATAGCATCGTTTATCGATGGTTGTTTAAAATCATAATATGTATGTTCTTGAAATATTACATCCCTAGAGACAAATACTACATTGGTGGATGGATCATAAACTTTATAAGTTTTATGTTCATCAGGATAGCCAATGAAAATACATTTATTTGTTCTATGATCCAGCTTCTTCTTAAGTTGTTTAGGAATGTGAACAAAACATATACAACCAAAGATTTTCAAATGGTTGACACTAGGCTTGTGCCCATGCCAAACTTCATGAGGAGTCTTGTTGTTGACGGCTTTGGTGTTGGATCCGTTTTGCACGTAACAGGCTGTGGCAGTAGCTTCTGCCCAGAACTTCGCAGGTAGGTGTGCTGATGTAGCATGGATCTGGCTGAGTTGAGAAGAGTTCGATTCTTCCTTTCTGTAATCTCATTCTGTTGAGGTGAATAGGAAGTGGTGAATTGTCTTCTAATATCATGTTCAACCATGTAGTCAGACATCTCGTTAGAGATGTATTCGCCACCACCATCAATTCGGAGTGCCTTCACTTTCCTAGACGTTTGTGTCTCAGCCATGGTTTCGAATCTCTTGAAGCATTCAAAGGCTTCAGATTTGTGCTTGATGAACATGGCTGTAAACCATCTAGAATAATCATTTATGAAAGTGATAAAATAAATTGCATCCCCTAATGACGGAGTTGGCATTGGACCACAGAGATCACTATGTACAAGATCTAATACATGCTTTGTTTTGATGGAGTGTGATTTTGGAAACTTGCTTCTAGAGCGCTTCTCATAGATGCATGATTCACAAAAAAAAGATTTCTTATCTAATGAAGACGGAAAATTCAAACCATCAACTAAATTATTACAACGCATATAAGAAAGTGATCTTGTATTTGTAGGAAATCAAAGTGCCAAGATCCTTCTAAGATTCAATCTCCATATACAAGAAGAAGAAAAAGAGGAAGAAGAAGAAGAAGAGGGAGAGGGTTAGGCGCCCTCAAGGAGAGAGAAAGTAGTAGCAATGCTTGAAAGGGTATGAATCACAAATGAACAAAGGGTACATATAAATAGGCCTTCCAAGGGCCTAGACTCTTCTAAACTCTAAGTTCTAGAACCTTCCAAGACCCACTACTAATTATAGGGCACCCCCAAAAGTCAAGATAGGGTCCCTTAATATAATTAGACTTTACTTGGACCCACGAATTACTACTGGACCAAAATTGGGTCCAACTCAACTAAAACTGACTTAACATGGTCTAAATAATAAACCTAATCCACGGTTACGCAAGTCTCAACCTTTTGGGTCAAAGCAACCTATGCGAAACTAACATTATCATCTATTACTTCTAAAACCCTCCTTGAATGATAATGTAAAAAACATAACATGAGATGAAGTATGAAAAATTGCAACAAAAATACAAAGTGTTGCATGCTGCCCAAAACTCCATGTAGTCGAAAAAGAAAAGATGTAGCTTGTTGTCCAAACTTAATGCCGCCAAAAAAAAACTTCAGCTTGAAGTAGTCGAAGTAGCCGAAATATCAACCCCAATCATGCCCGATGTAGAAGAGATGTAGAATACGAAGTGCGGTAGCATCAAGTCGAAGAGTGAAGACAAGCATGATCCATCCAAAGTAGGTAACCAAAAAACCAGCCACAAGCCGAAATATAGATTTGGAATCCATCAATGGTTCCCACATGATTCCATAAGTCTTCTTACCACAAGAAACATGAAGAAGAGTATGATACTCTTTTACCATCACATGCTCATCTTACTAGCAATGATCTGCTCACCAACACTAAGTAAGACAACACCATCATCATAAGAAGTAAGCATCAGAACATGAAAATCAGCATAAGGTACTGATTTTGGTGAGGCATGTGTGTTTCCTCCAAGGTAAAAAGATGCTTTTCTATCTCGCAAAGACTCGGACAACCAACAAGACGTTGTAGCAGGCTATCCAACAGCCACAAAATTACCAACACTTTGTTGTCCAAAGTGTTCCAAATGTGGACCTTGTTGTTCAAAAACCTTCTGCAGGCCGTTCCCGATGCATAATAGAATGCTTACGAGATGTAACATAGGCTGAAAATGATCAATAAACCATGGCTAAATCTAGTGTCCACCATCTTCAAGAAAAAAACCAACAGTTTGCCACTTTGAACACCCAAAAAATCCAGCAACACGCCACTTTGAACCAATGTACTAATTGACATAATTTTTTTCCCTCCTCCATTAGTACAAAATGGATTCAAAGAATGCTTGATTTTAGCCTTTTCCAAAACATTATCTTGAGAAGCTTGCTCATAAAGTTCTTCACTAATGCATCCATCATTTGCAACAAATGGCTCAAGAGAAGAAGAATGCTTTACCATACCAACATTCCGATGCAAACTTGTACTTGTAGAAAGAAAATGATCAAACTTTGCATGACTTTGCTCTTCTACCTTCAAAGAGGATGAAGTAGAGAGGAGAAAACATGATGATGAATCCTTTATTCGGTACATATTTAAAAGTGTCTCCCAAGCACTTTTAGAGGTCTTGCAAAATCTCAAATGATATAAGATAGATCTTGTTACCGATAAAATCTTGATCATCATGTCGATGCAAAATCTCAGCTTGCAACTCCATGAAGAATAGTTGGTGTCATCCAACATATCTTTGCCCGAACAAGTACGAATTGCTCCCAAATCTCTTGCCATAAGAACTAGCCAATCAGCATTGGAATGTGTTGAAACCACACATTAGATGGATGTAGGAACTTGCCCTCCTACAAGCCTTGTGTGCTGAGAATTTCAGCCTGAAATTGCATTACAAACTCAAAAAACCAACAAGCAAAGAATTAGGTTAGCCTCCAACAAAGCTTTTTTCGGAACCCTTATTTCTTGCCAAAAAGTGTGAACAATACATACACGGATAAGGCTGTTGCAACACCCTACAAATGGTAATATGTTGTCCAATTTTCAGTCTCGGAATGTGATCGGATTATCACAAAAAAATTAACGCCTTCTTTCACACCTGGAAACCAGCAAAAAGAAGCGGATCTTCACTTTGTAAAATCAGCAAGGGTGCTGATTTTTTAGCCAAATCAGAAAAATAGAAATTGCTTGTAGATGGGCGCCCTCCTGCTAAGGAGCAAATCTGAAAAATAGGGCAGCAGCGGACCAACGGAAGTAGGATAAACCTACACGGATGTGGGCGACCTAAATAAAGCCTCGAAGAAGATAATTAATGGCACCTTCCTGCAATCTAAAAAATCAGCAAACAACAACCTGATTTTTGGGCGCCGAAAATCCTGTTACCTTCTTTGATGTGTGGCGCCCTCTTACAAAATGGAAAAGAATAAAAAAAAACGGATCTTCACTCCAAAAAATCAGCAAAGGTGCTGAATTTTTGTGATCCCTAAGTGAAGATGATCTCTTTTGGTAGGGCGTCCTAAATCAAGCATAGAAGATCCATAGCTCTAATACCATGTAGAAAATCAAAGTGCCAAAATCTTTCTAACATTCAATCTCCATATACAAGAAGAAGAAAAAGAGGAAGAAGAAGAAGAAGAGGGAGAGGGTTAGACACCCTCAAGGAGATAGAAAGTAGTAGCAATGCTTGAAAGAGAATGAATTACAAATGAACAAAGAGTACATATAAATAGTCATTTCTTTTCGAGCTAGACCTATCTTCTACACATACCACTTTTCGACATGGTATTAGAACAAAATCATTATTTTTTATTTGATTCCGATATGATATCAGAGCAAAAGCTCTAATACTTCATATCTTTCGTGATATCAAGTTGATATCATACTCTTTAGTTCTTTTCAACCTTTCAGTATCAGAGAATTGATTTCTTATTGTTGGCATTACTACATTTTAGCGTCATCGATACAATCGATAGTCTAAGTTCCAGATGGATTCTCAAAATAAAGTCGGTCTTATCGCAGACAAACTGAATGAATCCAATTATCATTTGTGAAAATTTAAGATGAAGACCTTGTTAATTGCCAACGAATTATGGGATGTTGTCATAGGTATAGAAGAAAATTATTTTTTATATTTTTTGGTGAAAGAGGTGGGGGAAGACCCGGAGGCACCTCCCATGCACGTAAGGCCCCCGGGTGGAGGCCTTCCCCTACCATAATGCCTTGTGCTCAGGTGTCCTTTGTATTTTGGGACCACCTCCAGGAGCATAATGTCCATCCAATTTTATCTCTCCTAATAATTTGTCTTTTTCTCTCTATGGAATGCACGTTCTCTCTCCTCTCTCCGATGGAATGCACATTCTCTCTCCTCTCTCCGATAGAATGTGCATGTGCTATGTGGCAGTTCGTCATTGGCTGTCCACATCCACAATCCACCACAAATGTAAAAAAATTTGCCAAAAAAAAAAAATTGTCCTCGTACGCCCCGAAAAAAAACACTAGTCCACACGTACGGCCGTACCGTACGACCTAAAAAATTAAATTAAAAAAAAAAAAAAAAAACCTTTGCACAATGGCATTACGCAGGGGAAGGCCCTGAAGCCCTCGAGCCTTCCTTGCTGGTCAGGGCCTACCGTCGGGCTCCCACCCTCAGGCGAGGGCCCTCCCAGCAAGGAAGGCCCTCAAACATGGCCTTCCCCCCCCCACTGAAAAGCATTTGTAAACCAATCAATCCTTTGAGGCGACATACCGGAAAAGAATAATTCACAATTCAAATTATTTTTCTACCACAAAAAATACCATCCCTGCTATTTTTTGAAGGCAAGATAGCATACCTTTCAATTGCTCGTTATAGCATAGGGCCCTGATACAAGGATGGATAACGATCTAATGTAACAAGGAATTGTATGAGCTCGGTGGCGGCAGTGATAAGATCCACGCTCAATTCTATTTCTTGAGCTTTCGCCCCTCTATTTTGTGTTGATCTTCCATCCTTTCTCTCTTCGCTCCAACGCATTTGTTTTGAATTGACTTGATGATGCCTTCAAATTGAGGCCCTCCAGCATCAAAGCCAAGTCATTCAGGAAGCCCAAATGCAAGTTTTACTTTTCAATGCTTCTAAATTTTCTTTTTATCATTTTAAATTCATAGAACTTTTATGTGGACATCTAATGATGAGCGAGTATGAGTCGCACATATGAGATGCATATTTCACTAGCTGAATGAAATGTGGATGTGAGATTTGGCATCAACTCATTGGTTGTTCATGTGAAAAGAGTGAAATATGCACGTGATATGTGGCAACAATTTATTGGTGAAATTTTGCCATTGCCAAGTGCTAGGTTTCAATTTTGCATTCATTGTGCACATGAAAAAAAAAATTATGAAGAGAAACCCTGCTTTTATTATTGAAGGATGTGAGAACCCATCCATGTACAATAAGCTGAAAGTACATAGAAGGATAATACATTTAAAAAACATGCCCTTGGCATGATTTTAGAGATACATGTACTCATGTGGATAATTGATATTTTTATCCTAACTAATTATTGAATTTCACATAGTTATCTTTAGTGTGAATTTACATCTTGATGGGGCAAGGGAGATAGAAAAATGTGAACGGAGAAGAGAGCAGGAATATTGCGAAACAGCTCTCCCATTCTAATCAACTGCTAAATGCAAAAACAGTCTAATAGACAACTTATGTTGAATGTAATCACAACTTTAAGTGTTCTAATTGCCCAACAGGATCTTAAAAATTTATTCATACTCTGAAACAAGAGTACACTCCACCGAAGATATTAGAGATGGTTTGTATGTGGTACTACTGAAATCAGATTTAACGTGAAGTATAGTTTTGAAATAAATGGAAGAGCAATATGATATCGCGAGTTCCTCAGGTGTCAAAGACAGCCATCGTCTGATCAGAAACTGAGTCGTAGACGTCCGTGTTCTTATCAGAGTGAGTAAACAAGCACGATCAAACAACAATAAAAGTGCATTCAATCACAACAAGCATCCATCTACGTTGTACACAGATAAAAACAAGTTGCTGCTATATTACACTGAAGCACAATACAGAATAGCAATTACAACCAAAATGACGGCGTAATTGGGATGCTCAAACAATGTGTCTCATGGACGGAGCAACCACTAATATGTGCTCGGATGATTTCATCCGTGTATTAATTACATTGAATGCTTGTCATCTAATTAGGAAAGCCGTTGTACTTGGAAGTATATGGCTTCTTGTGACAATTGTACCCCTTAAGCATTTTCTCTCTATTCGGAATTTTGCGAAAAAGCCGAAGGTGCCCTTGAAACAGTTTAACATAGAAATAGATGACCTTCGGCATTTTCTCTCTCTTTGGGATTTTGCGAAAAAGCTGAAAGTGTTAAAAACAGTTAAACTTTTGAACTATACAAGTGTCGCATTTCGGGAAAATGCGAAAAAGCTGAAGCTGTTGAAAACAGAGTTCATTTTTGCAGACTATCGCGACACTTAGTGTATTTCTGCAGACTGTCGCGACACTTAGTGTATTTCTGTAGACTGTCGCAACACTTAGTGTATTTCTACAGACTGTTGCGACACTTAGTATATTTTTGTAGACTGTTGAAAAAGTAATGTAAATCTGCATACTTGTTCTAAATGCTAGTCTTGGAAGTCCTTGAAGATGGCCAAGTCTTCAATGACTTCAAGTAATTGAACTTACCATTTGAACTTGAAATTATGACAGGATTGGTTACCCTTTGCTGGAGATCAGCCGGAAACTCGTTATAAGCATTTTTCAAATAAATTGGTTGTCTAAGTTTGTGATTCCTACAAGTATCAAATGAGCAGATGTAGAACCAAAGTTGGTTTCACCTGACCCTAGATCAATGATCAATAAACGTGCAAGAAGAATCATTAAATAGAATTAGTCATTCACCAAGGAGGAAACTGTGGGCTTAATTTCCAACAGTCCCCCTTTAGGTCACGGTTGGTGTCTTGGTATCTTCGTCAGGTTCATCATGTTGAAGAACTTTTGGTGCTTGATTCTGGTGTAAGTCATGAAGTAATAACATGATCCATACAGCTTCTTTTGAAGCTTGACATGTTGCGATGTACTCTGCCTCTGTTGAAAAAAGCGCAACTGATTTATGCTTCCTTGAGTTCCACAAAATCGGTCGCCCTGCCGGATAGAAACAGAACCCGAAGGTAGATTTTCTGGTAAAGACTATTCCTCCCCAATTTGAGTCGGAGTAGCCTCGCAGGACAAGTGGGTCGATAGCATTTCCATCATAATATAAAATGTGGTCTAAACTTCTCTGAATATATCTCATCACTCTCTTTAATGCTTTCCAATGAGAGATCCTAGGATTAGACATGAATTGACTTAATGTGCTAACAGTATATGCTAAATCTGGTCTAGTACACAACATTGCATACATTAGAGATCTGATTAGTGAATGATGAGGGTACTTCGCTAAGTCGAGTACTTCACTATCAATCTCAAGACAAGAGGGTTTAGTCAATACTAAACCAAGGAGGAAACTGTGGGCTTAATTTCCAACAGTCCCCCTTTAGGTCACAGTTGGTGTCTTGGTATCTTCGTCAGGTTCATCATGTTGAAGAACTTTTGGTGCTTGATTCTCGTGTAAGTCGTGAAGTAATAACATGATCCATACAGCTTCTTTTGAAGCTTGACATGCTGCTATGTACTCTGCCTCTGTCGAAGAAAGCACAACTGATTTCTGCTTCCTTGAGTTCCACAAAATCGGTCCCCTTGCCAGATAGAAACAGAACCCGAAGGTAGATTTTCTGGTAGAGACTATTCCTCCCCAATTTGAGTCGGAGTAGCCTCGCAGGACGAGTGGATCGATAGCATTTCCATCATAACATAAAATGTGGTCTAAACTTCTTTGAATATATCTCATCACTCTCTTTAATGCTTTCCAATGAGAGATCCTAGGATTAGACATGAATTGACTTAATGTGCTAACAGTATATGCTAAATCTGGTCTAGTACACAACATTGCATACATTAGAGATCTGATTAGTGAATGATGAGGGTACTTCGCTAAGTCGAGTACTTCACTATCAATCTCAAGACAAGAGGGTTTAGTCAATACTATATTTGGATCCTTTGGAGTATTAATTGGTTTGCAATCAGACATATGAAACTTTTCTAAAATGCCTTTTAGATATGCTTGCTGGCTAAGATAGATCTTCTTCTGAAATCTATCTCTAGTAATGTGAATTCTAGCAAAGAATGAACAACTCCTAGATAAATCATGTCAAATTCCTTTGACAGATCACTCTTAGTAGTGTGCAAAAGAGAAGTCTCAATAGAGAAAATAAATACATCATCTATGTAAAGAGCTACGTGAACTGAATTGGTGTCTATATGCTTTAAATAAACATTACAGTCAGCTAAATTGTTTGCAAATCCTAATTGAATGAGATAAGAGTTGATTCTATCGAACCATGCTCTTGTTTCAGACCGTAGATTTCTTTGTGCAGCTTGCACACTTTGTGCTGTTGGCTTTTGACTTCGAAGCCTTCCGGTTGGAAGGTGTACAGCTCCTCTTCGACATTGTCGTTGAGAAATGTTGTCTTGACATCCATTTGGTGCATTTCGAGGTCTTCCGCGGCTGCAAATGTAATCAGAGTCATGATTGACTGCATCTTGACTACAGGACTGAAAATTTCTTGATAATCCACTCTTTGGACTTGAGTGAATCCTTTAGCCATCAGCCGCGCTTTCCATTTTGCAATGGAACCATCAGAGTTGATCTTCTTCTTGAAGATCCAATTGTTGTCAATAACTCTCTTATGAGTGGAGAAGTCGACCAGCGTCCAGGTCTAACTCATCAAAAGTGAGTTATACTCGCTTTCCATAGCTTCTTGCCACTTCACAAGAATTAATTGCTTTGGCTAGGCTCTCTGGTTCTTCTAATGAAGTCCAGAATGATTGAGGTGCATACCTCTTAGGAACTGTCCAAATCCGTGAGGATCTGCGGATGTTGGGTTGACCAGGATGCGATGATGTTTCTTCTTGAATTTCTTCAGATCTGTTCGAGCTAGCTTGGTTTGGTCTAATGATAGGAATTGTCGGCTGCTCAACTTCTGTAGCTGTAGCTGCAGGTTCTATAGAATGAACATCAACGTTGGAAGAATCCATGCTATAGTATGAAATGACATAGCATCGTTTATCGATGGCTGTTTAAAATCATAATATGTATGTTCTTGAAATATTACATCCCTAGAGACAATTACTACATTGGTGGATGGATCATAAACTTTATAAGCTTTATGTTCATCAGGATAGCCAATGAAAATGCATTTATTTGTCCTATGATCCAGCTTCTTCCTAAGCTATTTAGGAATGTGAACAAAACATATACAACCAAAGATTTTCAAATGGTTGACACTAGGCTTGTGCCCATGCCAACCTTCATGAGGAGTCTTGTTGTTGACGGCTTTGGTGTTGGATCCGTTCTGCACGTAACAGGCTGTGGCAGTAGCTTCTGCCTAGAACTTCGCAGGTAGGTGTGCTGATGTAGCATGGATCTGGTTGAGTTGAGAAGAGTTCGATTCTTCCCTTCTGCAATCCCGTTCTGTTGAGGTGAATAGGAAGTGGTGAGTTGTCTTCTAATACCATGTTCAACCACGTAGTCAAACATCTTGTTAGAGTTGTATTCGTCACCACCATCAATTCGGAGTGCCTTCATTTTCCTAGACGTTTGTGTCTCAGCCATGGTTTTGAATCTCTTGAATCATTCAAAGGCTTCAGATTTGTGCTTGATGAACATGGCTGTAGACCATCTAGAATAATCATTTATGAAAGTGATAAAATAAATTGCATCTCCTAATGACGGAGTTGGCATTGGACTACAGAGATCACTATGTACAAGATCTAATACATGCTTTGTTTTGATGGAGTGTGATTTTGGAAACTTGCTTCTAGAGTGCTTCTCATAGATGCATGATTCACAAAAAAAAGATTTCTTATCTAATGAAGACGGAAAATTCAAACCATCAACTAAATTATTACAACGCATATAAGAAAGTGATCTTGTATTTGTAGGAAATCAAAGTGCCAAGATCCTTCTAAGATTCAATCTCCATATACAAGAAGAAGAAAAAGAGGAAGAAGAAGAAGAAGAGGGAGAGGGTTAGGCGCCCTCAAGGAGAGAGAAAGTAGTAGCAATGCTTGAAAGAGAATGAATTACAAATGAACAAAGAGTACATATAAATAGGCCTTCCAAGGGCCTAGACTCTTCTAAACTCTAAGTTCTAGAACCTTCCAAGACCCACTACTTATTATAGGGCACCCTCAAAAGTCAAGATAGGGTCCCTTAATATAATTAGACTTTACTTGGACCCACGAATTACTACTGGACCAAGATTGGGTCCAAATCAACTAAAACTTACTTAACATGTCTAGATAATTAACCTAATCCACGGTTACGCAAGTCTCGACCTTTTGGATCAAAGTAACCTATGGGAAACTAACATTATCATTTATTACTTCTAAAACCCTCTTTAAATGATAATGTAAAAAACATAAGACCAAACAATCCATGGTTCTTGATCTCGACTATCCTTCTAGTAACGTCGATCTCCTTGTCTGTCATAGCTGCATCTTTGGAAAGCAGGTTAGGATTCCTTTTAGATCAAACCATATGCATGCAGCAAAAGGTCTGTTAGATGTTGTTCATACAGATACTGGACCAATGCAAACTCCTTCATTGCTAAATGCAAAGTACTTCATTACCTTTATTGACGAATTCTCTAGAAGAACAGTTGTTTATTTCATTAAACAGAAATCAGAGGCTTTCATCAAATTCATACAATTCAAAGAGCATGCTGAGAATCAAACTGGCAACCGAATCAAAGCACTGAGGTCAAATAACGGGGGAGAATACATCTCCAATGAATTCAAGGACTAATTCCTTAACAATGACATTGAACAACAATACATCACTTCCTATTTGCCTCAGTCAAATGGTATTGCTGAGAGAAAGAACAAAATCTTAGTTGAATCGACAAAGTGCATGTTATCACATGCGACACTTCCAAAGTCCTTCTGGGCTGAAGCTGTTTCAACAACAACCTATATTCAGAATAGATGTTCTACTAAAGGCGTCTCAGACAAAACACCATTCGAAGTTTGGATAGGTACCAAACCTTCTTTATCAAACTTACGAGTTTTTGGATGTACTGCTTTTGCGCAGATACCTCGTGATCTCAAGAAGAAGCTCGACTTCTAGAGTATCAAGTGTGTTTTCATCAGCTACACTACTTCAGATCAAGCCTACAAGTTGTTCGATCCCATCGATTCGAAGATATTCACTAGCCGGGATGTCATCTTCATCGAAGATCAGTTTCAAGACCTCAAAGGAAAGGGCAGTCCCCATGTAGCCGACCTGTCAGATTCTCCTGACGCTTTGAACTTTCCAGTTCCACAGGCGACTATTCCCATTGAAGGTCCAAGCTCTTCTACTTCCGACAAACTACGAATGAACGGTGGATCAGAAGATGATGATGTTGCAGTTCAGCAACTACAGTATGATAGAAACGATCAACTTCTTGAATTACCCAGAAGATCTTTAAGGACTAGCAGACCACCCAACTGGTATATCGACGAGTCTGCAACCTATCTTGTTCAGAAACTGACGTCTATCCAAGAGGCACTTAGTCAGCCTGACTCAGATCTCTGGAAAGAAGCTATGGATGGATAAAGAGTATTCATCTCTTATCAAGTACCAGACGTGGACAATTGTCAAATTGATTGCAAATGGATTTTCAAAGTCAAGTACAATGCAGATGGAAGCATCAACAGAAGAAAGACACGACTAGTAGCCAGAGGTTTTTCTCAGGTATACAACGTCGATTACACTGAGACCTTTAGTCTAGTAGTCAAGCATTCTTCTATTCGACTTTTGCTATCATTTGCCGCTGCAGCAGATTTGGAAATACATCAAATGGATGTACAGACAACATATCTCAATGGAGTTATCGAAGAAGACATTTACATGTTGCAACCCGAAGGTTATATTATTGAGGATAAGAACAATCGTGTTTGTAAACTCCATAAGGCACTTTATGGCTTGAAGCAATCTGCTCGAGCATGGTTTCAAAGGATCAATATTTTCCTTATTGATCACGGTTTTACACCTAGCTCTTCATATTCAAACATTCACCTCAAAGCAGTGCAGCAATCTTTTATCATTATCACATTATACATGGATGATACATTGCTTTTCAGCAACAATACCGATCTGATAAAAGAGGAGAAGACAATGCTATCTTCCGAATTCGACATGACCGATCTGGACGAAGCTCATTTATACCTTGGTATACAAATCCACAGAGACAGAAAACAAAAGTTGATCTACATTACACAACAAAGATACATCTACAACATTTTAGTCAGATATAATCGGATCAATTGCAAGTTAGCTCTCTCACCAATGGAACCAAGATTCAAATTGTCAAAGGACCAATGTCCCCAAACAATTCATGAGAAGCAGCAGATGCATAAGTATCCTTACCATTCTATTATAGGATCTCTTATGTACGCCATGATCTATACCAGGCCAGACATAGCTTTTGCAGTCAGCTCTCTCAGTCAGTTTATGACTAATCCTGGTATAACACATTGGAAGACTCTTACCAGAGTCATGAGATATCTTTGAGCTACTATGGACTTTTGCATTTGTTATGGAACAGTCGGCAAAGACAAACTCAATTTCCTCAGTGGTTACATAGATGCAAGTTGGGCAACAGATGTAGACACTCGTAAATCTACTTCTGGATTTACATTCTTCCTCAACAATGGTCCAATTTCCTGAAAGAGTCATAAGCAATCTTTGATAGCTCTATCTTTCATTGAATCAGAGTATATCGCAGCCTCTCAAGCTACAAAGGAAGCAATTTGGTTGAGAAACTTACTCTCAGATATCGGTTTGAATCAATATGCTCTGATGACATTATTTTGTGATAATCAAAGTGCCATTGCTTTATCAGCCAACCCTAGATTTCATTCCAAGAGTAAGCACATTGAACTGAAGTATCATTTCATCATAAGCAAAGTTCTCAACAAAGAGGTCAGATTGTAGTACTGTAGAACACAAGATATGACAACAGATGTTTTTACTAAAGCATTAAGTTTGGAGTCACACAGAAAATTCTTTAATCATTATCACTTTATATGTGGATGATACATTACTTTTTAGCAACAGTACCGATCTGATAAAAGAAGCTAAGACAATGCTATCTTCCGAATTCAACATGACCGATCTGGACAAAGCTCATTTCTACCTTGGTATACAAATCCACAGAGACTGGAAAACAGAAGCTGGTCTACATCACACAACAAAGGTACATGTACAACATTTTAGTCAGATACAGTCTGATCAATTGCAAAGTAGCTCTCTCACCAATGGAACTAGGACTCAAATTGTCAAAGACATATAGAGCCTGAGAGGAGGAAATAGACAAAGTGTCTTGACTTCTTTGATTGTCTTCTTGCAGCAACATAGTGATAACTCTAGTGTGTAGAACTAAGCTTGAAGGTCAAGGCATTCAAGGATTCAGATTAAGGAGGACTGTTGGATTATTCTCTTTCTTACCAATCGTCTAATCGGTTTTAATCTTCATCCATTATTTGCACCTTCTACTACATCCCAAAGATCTCTATCTATCAACATCATTCTAAGTTTTAACTTCCAAATGTAGAAGTTAGAACCATTGAACTTGTCAATGACTCTAGCTTCATTGAGTAATGAAGATGAAGAGCTACCTATATGAGACATGATAACAGTATACAAATAGAACAAACTTAATCTTTCGGTTTATTTGAACCAAGCTCTGATACCAATCTGATGGGACAAGGGAGATAGAAGAATGTGAACGGAGAAGAGAGCAAGAATATTGTGGAATAGCTCTCCCATTCTAATCAACTGCTAAATGCAAAAACGGTCTGATAGACAGCTTATATTGAATGTAATCAGAGCTTTAAGTGCTCTAATTGCCCAACAGGATCTTAAAAATTAATTCATGCCTAAAACAAGAGTACAGTCCATCGAAGAGATTAGAGATGGTTTGTATGTGGTACTACTAAAATCAGATTTAACGTGAAGTATAGTTCTGAAATAAATGGAAGAGCAATATGATATCGCGAGCTCCTTAAGCGTCGAAGACAACCATCGTTTGATCAGAAACTGAGGAGTTGTAGACATCCGTGTTCTGATCAGAGTGAGTAAACAAGCGTGATCAAACAACAATGAAAGTGCATTCAATCACAACAAGCATTCATCTACATTGTACACAGATAAAAGCAAGCTGCTGCTATATTACACTGAAGCACAATACAGAATAGCAATTACAACCAAAATGACGGCGTAATTGGGATGCCCAAATAATGTGTCTCATGGACTAAGCAACCACTAATCTGTGCTCAGACGATCTATTTATAGATTTCATCTGTGTATTGATTACATTGAATGCTTGTCATCTAATTAGGAATGTTGTTGTACTTGGAAGTATATGGCTTTTTGTGATGACTGTACACAGTGTATACTGTCAACAATTCAACATCGTTGACGCAGACGAGGACGTCGCTGATTCTCTCACTTCGCATTTTATGTGAAGTGGTTTTCTCTCACTGTGCAAATTTCGAGAAGTGACTGGGAACGTTCCTCGTTCAAAATAGGCATTTTCTCTCTCTTCAGGATTTTGCGAAAAAGCCGAAGGTGCCCTTAAGATAGTTTAACTTATGAAAACAGATGACCTTCGACATTTTCTCTCTCTTCAGGATTTTGTGAAGAATCCAAAGGTATTAAAAACAGTTAAACTTTTGAACTATGCAAGTGCCGCATTTCGGGGAAATGCAAAAAAGTCGAAGCTGTTGAAAACATAGTTCATTTCTATAGACTGTCGCGACACTTAGTGTATTTCTGCAGATTGTCGCAACACTTAGTGTATTTCTGTAGACTGTTGCGACACTTAATGTATTTCTGTAGACTGTTGAAAAAGTAATGTAAATCTGCAGACTTGTTCTAAATGCTAGTCTTGGAAGTCCTTGAAGATGGTCAAGTCTTCAATGACTTCAAGTAATTGAACTTGACATCTGAACTTGAAATTATGACAGGATTGCTTACCCTTTGTTGGAGATCAGCCGGAAGCCCGTTGTAAGCATTCTTCAAATAAATTGGATGTCTAAGTTTGTGATTTCTACAGGTATTAAATGAGTAGACGTAGAACCAAAGTTGGTTTCACCTCACCCTAGGTCAATGATCAATAAACATGTAGGAAGAATCATAAAATAGAATTAGTCATTCACCAAGGAGGAAACTGATTTCCAACACATCTGTCATATAATGATTGGCTTACAACATGTCATAGTATCAAACCTACCTATTTTTAAAAATATGTTTGTGTCAATTGCAGCAGAGTGTATGGGTAGAGTTGTTGACTACAACTAGCTAGGCGCAGACTCAATTCCCAACTACTGCAAAGTGACATCTTAGGGGCTTGCCCCTCACATGGCATTGCCCACACAACAATCACATCAAGTAGCATGCACAAATAGGTGTGCTACAACCATAATTGGTAGCTATGCTTTACCTCGCCTCTTCCCATGGCTCAATAGGTAATGTTACCAATTATTTCCTATAACCTACCTCCCCGCAACCTAGTACATAGTCTCTTAATTGTCAAAAACCTTAAAGTCTTTAAATTACAAGATATAAGATGGGACAAAATCAATCAATTTTTTGTAGTTTAGGACTAGGTTGATAGAGGCCGAATCCTAGGTTACTAGGTTAGATCTAGATTAAATGATCATTAGGAAAGGATAGTTAGGCTAGCCTAGATCAACTTCGTTAGGAATGGCAGTTCGATAGGTTAGTCATATTATAGATAGCCTTAGCTCAGTTTGGTTAATCAGGTAATTAGTTAGGCCTAGATTAGATAGAATAAATTTAGAATAGATCAATAGTGCTAGACTGGATGATCCAGACCCTATTAGCTAGACTAACCTAGAATAGGCAATTTAGATCTAAGCATTCAGTTAGGTAGATCTTGGAATAGCTAGACCGGTTAGATTAGCTAGGATAGACTTAGAGCTAGTTTAATCCTAGAGTAGTTGACCCATTCAATCCAATAGTGACCCGTAACTTGACTTATCTAGATTAAAATAGTAGAGACATCTTAGACTAATTTGATAGGAATAGACCATTAGATAGATTAGATTAGATAGCCTTTGATCCGGGCCTTTGATCCGATAGACAAACTCTAGCAGTAGCGTATTTAGATTAGCGCAGATTGGTCATGTAGATTATACTTATATTACTATCTCCCTCACCAAGTCTCATGATAGAACCATTTGATCTACTCTCTTTATGAAGACATGTGACACCACTTGTTGCACAAATGACTTTCTTGAAATCATAACAAAGAAATGTAGAAGAACCGCGTGAACCTAGCAACATTTTTTCCCATTTGATCAAAGAAATCATTAGAAACAACCTTTTCCAAGAAAGTGTAGGGTCGAAGATCTTGCGTAGTATAGCCCTCCCCCCTGTCAACAAGGGTTAGATCATTGGATAGGTACCTAACTTTGCATAGATGCTATTTTTAGTCAGTTTTCTACTTTCTCCCTTAGCTCTACTCACCACTAACACTACTCTCCCTTAACTCTACTCCTCTACACTAACATTCATCATGATTGTATGTGAAAGGAAGGGGACGATTAGAAAAGATGGAGGGAAAAGAAGATAGAAGAGAGAGATAGAGAGAGGGTGGAGGTTAGCTCAAATGCACATTATACTTGCTAAAGGAGAAACATAAACTATTGAAACCAAAAATCATGAACTTGAAAGCAATTGAAAACAACAAGAGCAATAGCAAGCATTGAATTGCAAATGAGGTTGCTTCTCTTCCAAAATTGGTAGAGTTTCCTCCTTTTCATTAAGCATGAAAATAGTGTACAAATGGTGCCTTTTTATAAAATGGGGAAGACCCTTGCCCCTCAATCCTATTGGCTAATATTCACAATGATCCTATCCATGTGGGAAAAGTGGATCTTGAATGGATCCAAACTCCCAAAATACTTGGCTAAGATCTTTGCACAACAAGCTACAAAAGCTAGAAATGGCAAAGCATCCTAATGCTACCTTTGATACACATGAACTTGACAAAGCATTCAAGAGACAAAAGAAACTAATAAAAGGTACTAATGGCAGCCAAAAACAACAGCATACCAGCCCTACAATAGCAGCCTACCACTTTTGAAAACCTCTTTAGATCATACACAAAAGCTTGAAGACAATACACAAAGCAATGCTCTCAATGGAGGAAGAAACAGTGACAATGATCTATTGATCTCTCTCAGCAATACAGTAAGTTTCTCCAACCTGTTCTCCATGAATTTGAGCCTAATATAGGTGAGAGAGATGACTCTCTCTCCTCTCTCTAGAACTTAGGACCCAAATTTAGAACACCAGTAGCCTAAAATAGCCAATTTTGGCCTATATGTCCAAATAACATGATTTTGGTGTCATTTAGAAGGTCCTGAATTTTGAAACTTCTTCAACATAAAATATATACTAAAATAAAAGTATCTAGGCCTCTTTCACACATGTGAAATGTTAGATCCAAAACTATGTACAAAAATTGCCAATTTAGGCCTCAAACTAGCTAGGAAATGTTGACAATTTTCACACTCCCTCTTCAACTTAACTTTCTAGTTTTACAACACTACTTTGCTCCAATCTAAGAATGATCTCCATCATGATAATAGATCTCTTCTCAAGTGTTCTAATATGTACAATATGAAGTACAACATAATTGATATAGATAATAGTGTTCATATAGGATGCTTCACTATTTCTTACATCAATTTTACATAGAATGGTGAACAGGATACATGTAAAAGAACATAGAATCATAATGAAAGGATTCCTCCATGTATCCACCTTTGAGTTCTCTGTAAAACAGCAGCAAACAAGTTGTAAGTGAAAGTAACCAACAAGTGTTTGCATGCCTCCTCCACATTCCACTATGCCCATAGTGAATGCACCATGTATCTCCATGAATGAACCTCCATCACCACCTTGCCTTTGTAGATCTCCAATCCTTGAAAGCCCTTGAGTGAATGAATGCCAAAATGATGTGTTCTATGCTCCATTTGAATGAGCAAAACCTGAACTTGAAATACTTGAAGTATCTCCACAAGATTTGCATACAACCCTTGATCCTACATTGTCAACAATTTGCCAATTTGCCAACACTAGGATGCTAGATCTTGAACTTTGCTCAAAAGTAAACATATTGACCACTTCAATATCTTTCAAGATTCAAATGAATGCATGTACTTGATCATAAGAACCAGCAATGATAACTATTCCATCTCCAAGATCCAAAGGATGCAAAACTATGGAACTAGTTTCATTGAATTTTGACAATTCCAACACATTGACATGACAATGTTCATACATGAGATTAAACAAATAAGGTAGAGTAAAAGGACACTTCCTTGCTGCTCCAAGAACCTTACTTAAACCTTCAAGACCCTGTAAAAACAGATCCAAAATGCTTTGCCCATGTGGCTCCTCTTTGATGCTTTTGACTAGCTTCCAATTGCTACTTGCCTCTTGGTGTTGTGAAGCAATTCAAGATCAACATCTTGATCTTCCAATAAAACATCAAGGACTTTGCATTTATAAACATCTTCAGATCTGAACCTCTAAAGATACTCCCTCTCAAACACATGATTAACATCCCACAAGATCTCATCATTTCTTGATTTCAACCTTTCACTATAGTTAGTGAAAACAATGTCACCATCATAAACCAAAAGATAGATTTCTGCAATTCTATCCAACATGAAGTAGAGTAGATGAAGTTGAGTATCAAACCTAATCAAACCAGCCCATTTGAGCTCAAACCAAACCTCAATGAGATCACCAATGAGATCTTCCTTGCCTTGGAGAAATTGCCACTTGAGTTGCCCCATGTAGTCTTCTTCATCCAACCTTTTTCCATCTTGATCATGCATGAACACTCCACCACAATCATAGCAACATTTGAGTTGATGAAGAGATGTAAGATCCATGCCTTGAATCTTCGCAAGAGTCACTCTTCCTTTGCCCTTTCCTTCACAAGACTCCCTCTTAATGATCACACCACAAAAGTTAGCAATCTCCCTCTTGATAGTTGCATCATAAGAAATGGAAGAATCTCGAACATTAGAAGCCATGAAAAGAATACATAAGAATGATTGAAGTACTTTTTCTTGTCAACCCTGGACTTCTAATCAATGATATAGGTAATGATAATGAACCCTCACTATCATTCACAAAAGCATCATTCAAAGTACATCCTACTTTGAACACTTCACATTCATTTCTCCCTTTTGACTTGAGATCTTCCTCACCAAGTCTCATGATAGAACCTTTTGATCTACTTTCTTTATGAATACATGTGACACCACTTGTTTCACAAATGACTTTTTTGGACTCATCACATAAAGATACAAAAGAAACTTTCTCTTCAATCATGCTCAAAGCACCATCTCTTTCCAAATGAGTAAATAAGTCATTAGCAACAACCATTTCCAAAGAAGAGTTTTCATCACCTCCATTGATGAAGTTAGCTCTCTTCTTACCTTTTTCATTTTTGCATTTTCCATGTAGTTCCATTGAAGAGCCACCAAGACTTGGAAATCTATGAGTAGAAGAGTTCAAACATGATACTAATTTAGCACCACATGACTCCATTTGACTAGTAGGTAGCACTAGTCCATCTTCAAGATCCAATGGATCCAAAACATTGATCATAGATTCACCAAAAGTTGCCAAGTTAGCAAACGATAACTATCTCCAAGAAGCTCATTAGATCTCAACCTAGATTTAGCATAAGGAAGTTCTTTAGACTTTTCATAAGATCTACCAATCTTATTGATGCTAGGGATTGACTTTTGAAAGTTGAGAGAACCACCAACATCCATTTCATTCCTCTTATTAGACATAACAAATGCATCAAGCTTGTAAAGTCTACCTTGTCTATTGCCCCTAGCAATCAAGACATCTCCCTTAGTAATGAAGCAAACATCCCCAACAAACTTTGTCTTGTACCCTTTTTTTAACATTTGACCAACACTTAGCAAATTCCTTGAAAGTGAAGGAATGTAATGAACACCATGAAGCCTTACATTCCTATTAGTAGAAAGGCAAATAGGAATTGAGCCAATACCTTTGATCATACACTCACCACCATTTGGTATGTGAACAACTTTCTTGGTTCCAACATAAGAGATCAAAGAAGTAAAGAACTCCTTGTGACTAATCATGTGTGAACTAGATCCACTATCTATCCACCATGAATCCTTGTCACTTCCACTTGACATTAGACTTGAAGAACACATCATGAGAGAATCAAAAGAATCTAGATCCTCATTAGAAGTACAAAAGTGGTTTTGCTTGCTATCTTCATTACTTTTCTTCTTATGACATTCATTTGCAAATGACCTTTTATCCCACAATAAAAGCACTTGAACTTTGACTTGTCTTTCTTTCTAAAAGAAGTAGAAGAAGAGGAGGAAGAGTGATCATCATGATTCAAGTTACCACCTTTGGACCATTTCCCTTTGCCTTTACCTTTGCCTTTGACTTTGCCTTTTGTGAAGAAATCCTCTTCACCTCCACCTTGCAAGGATGCACCATCAAGCTTTGATTGCAACCTATGTTCTGCAGCCAATAAGATTTCTTGCAAGTCAACCACACTTGGCAAGACTCTTTGAATGGCAAAACTTTGCACAAGGTTAGCATGTTCATCTAGCAAACCATTCAACATAACCTGGACTATTTCACCATCTTTTATGCTTTCATCAATGCATGCTAGATCATCACTTAAGGACTAAACCCTCAAGACAAATGCATGAGCACTTTCACCCTCTCTTTGTCTACTAGAAAATATTTGCCTCCTTAGGGTCAATACCCTAGATGTGGACTTTGATTCAAAGAGCTTCTTCAAGGCATTCCATGCCTCACTTGCACTTTGACTATTACCAACTTCCTTGAGACGTTCATTGGTAACATTCATTTTAGTGATATGAAGAGACCTTTTGGCCTTCTTATCAAACCTTTGTTGCTCTTGAACTATGGGTGGTCTCTCTTCAGTTCCTGCAACTATGTCCATGAGTTCATTCAACTCAAGTAAGGATTCCATCCTCACTTTCCAGGTAGAGTAGTTTGATGAACTCAACCTATCATTAGTTTCTAACATGATCCCACCATTGGAAGCCGTGAATATAATGATTCTTCAACTTTTAGGCTCTGTCCTAATGCACCTAGCACTCACTTTCCTCTCAACAAATGATGGATAAGGAGATCTCAGAAGATCTAGGACCCTAAAACACTTCTATCTTGAACCTGGCTGGTTTCCAAGCATAGAAAGGAAGATTGAAACACATGCAACACTTTGCACAGACTAAGAATGGATTACAAACTCAAACCAACTTGATCACACTCTTGCTTAAGCTCTCAAACTTTCCAGAAATTGACCAAATCAAGTTATGGTGTGAAGAGTTACTTGCATTCTTAGAAAATACACAAGACTAGGCTACCAAGACACTATGTCTATCAAGTGTTCCTCTAAGATTAGCTGTTATTTGTTTTATTTGTTTTTTTGCACAGTAATCAAGAATATCTTACTACACCTTAGAAGAGGAAAGCTCTTAATTAGCAGTAGTAGCTACAGTTAAGAGTTCAAATCTATCTAAGTATATCAGGAATCAATTAAAGGTAGGACATTCCAAATAGCGAGATCACAGCAAGAACATGGCTCACTGATCAAATATAGATATAAGATCGAAATGTGTTTCTCTCATTACAAAGTCTATACTCTTTAGTTCGATTAAGATTCCAACAGCTTTCCTAGCATTGAACTCACATGCCGCTTTGCATAATAAATGATATGATGAATCAATGTGATGAGATCCATCGTCACTGACCAGCGATGAGATACCAAAGCATTTTCTTATATATTGTCCAGCGATGAGCTACCTATTGCTTCTTGAATGAATGATATCTTTTTATCATAACGAGCACTCTAAAAATATATGTTCTTTGACGATACTCGCTATCATCTTTGTCTTTCATAGTATAGCAGCGACGTAGCACGAATATTAGAATCATATCATTGGATTCCGATATACAACAAGAGAAGGTATGTACACTGCTCTTTGTTCTCAAAGCTATGCAAGAGCTATACTATAACACACCACTACAAAAGCTTTGATAATGGGTTTTCAGAAGTTATGGATTATAACAATAACACGTATATCGTGCATATCATTATGTAATGCTATACATAGAACTGGGATTTAAAATGTTTTGCAAAGACATTCAAAAGCAAACATGACCACTTCAAAAGAGTTGCTACGTCTACCATTCAGGTTGGTGCTTCTCACATATCTCGGTGGTTATTTTAATAAAACTTCATAATAGTGTGTCAGCAACATAAGAGATTATCAATCGTTATACGCTTAGAAGAGCGGGATGATTCTTAAACCAGTTTGTAACATATATCTTTCTCTAGCATACAGAATCATTGCTTATCATAGATAAAATGATAAGCCTCATTTATTCCATGAATGAGTGGTTACAAAATCTTTTATGTATGCATACGGGTATTGTGTTTGATTATATTTCACGATCTTGGTTCAAATATAATATAACGGTATGATAGCTTACGGATTCTTGTAAAGCATGGATTTTTTCAAGAAGCTACGAGAACTGTACATTACCTATTTACAGGTGGGAATGCTGGTTTGGCATGGATTTGTCCTGCACTTCATGTAGCGGTCCAAGCTACTACTTGTTTGCAATTTTCTACATATCTCGTACAGCTTGTTTTTAAATGCATATTTGTTTAATTAAATTAAGAAGATAAGGACCAAAATCACTACACTGATCAGCATGGCACTCGCCTTGATACGATAAAGATATGGTTTGGCCTATCGCTATAAATAAATCTCAATAAGGGGGAAGACTCTACTACGAAATTTCATCTTTACTGCATGCTGATTATTATTTTGTACATGGATAACAACTGACATTCAGCATTGACACCTGTCTTCCTCACTATGCTAACTTGCACGGTTTTGTGTGGTGGGATGGTGACAAGTACCAGCTGGATGTCTTGAAATATGTTTTGCTTTACGGTGCTTTCTAGTACTGTATGCTTTTCAGCCATGTTTTTCCTTGTTGGTTTATGAATAAAGGGTTTTAAAAAGTTTTGGTCTTGACTTGTCAGGAGGAGCTTTGATCTAATAATCTCTCTCTCTCTCTCTCTCTCTCTCTCTCTCTCTCTCTCTCTCTCTCTCTCTCTCTCTCTCTCATACCACTAAAAATAAAAATTCCCACAACTCTTTGTCTCATCTTCCCAAATAGTAAGTTCTTTTGCATGTTGCGATCAGTTTTGTTGCTACAAAAAGATCATGGAGTCGAGGACATGGGGAATAATGCAAGGGATCTAGATGTAGAACTACCTGATAATAAAACGAAAATTAATGTTTATATATAATACCCAAAGAAAGTGTTATTAATGACAATGGTAGTTTTACGAGAAGTTTGAATGTTGGGCTTGGGCCAAAAAAACCTTGGAGGTGTTGGATAAAGAATATAAGATGATTTGTCAATAACTTATTGGGAGAAAAGTAAGCTCTCTTATCAAAGGCTCTAAAGTTCATTATATTGTTGTTTCAAGACAAAAGTGTATTGATGTACAAAGCAAGTTGTGGCTATGAATGGTGAGGAAGTTCTTCTAGAAGAATCACACAAGGTAGTTGACCCTTGTCAAGAAAATGAGTGTTTAAAAACTATTATGAAACTTTGTACACCACTAGATGCATTCATGAGAGAGCAAAATAACGAGGAGTTACTGAAGGGAAAATTGGCCTCATGGATTTCAAGAAACCGAAAAAAAAAATCGTATCAAAAGTTGATTTATTGTTGAGAGAGGACCTGAGAACTTATGGGAACTTTAGTTCTATAATAATTATCATTGTTATCTTCATTGTAAACAAATAGAGCAACAAGTATATTGCAAATTGCCAAGTGCCTTTATGAAAAAAAAAAACTTAGGAACTACATGCTTTATGGTTTGCAATGTGACCCTTAAAAAGCAACTTTCATTGAGAACTTCATATTCATGTATTGAGAGTATTTGGACTAGGGATCCTGGTGAAGGGAACGTGGATTTGTCCCTAAAAGTGTGCTCAAGGAGACATTGGCAAGATTGTAAAAACCAATATTGGCCAACAGGATTCACAATGAAGTTGTTTGCAAAGCGTTTTGCGACTTGAAGATAATTCTTTGGCTTTTCTAGAGGTTCTTGCAACTTACCAACAAATCAACTCAAAAGTTCAATAGTAGGACTGTATCTAAACACATGTATGCCAAAAATGTCAAAACTTTCCATATGTACCCTTGATGCGTATCATTTTGTAATTCAAAAGTTCAAGATGCGTACAAATCTACCAAGACAACACTAGCAAAGAGTTCAATCTTGGATGTATATCGAGGAAAATAATGTTCTCGACTTGTCAATCCTTGTGAACCTTCCACTTAAATCTTGACCACAAACATACAAAATATCACAACATTTCTTTCCGATGATATTGACATTTAAGTTACATATTTTCATGATTTCATGATTTTAACTTGCCCAATTGAAAATGCATGAAGAGTTTATGTAGGCCCATGCAAGAGCTTTGGTCTAGAAAATTATCAATCATACGTAATGACTACCCAATGATTTGAGAATGATTGGATCATGGTGGATGGAATAAGTGGACATTGTATCAAGCAGGCGAACACAAAGCCAATGTGTGAGATGTGTGATATGCAAACAAACTATTGTCTGCAAGCAATGTAAGCTAAATGATGCTCAACAAAGATGTACAAAGTAGAAACATACATGAAGGCATAATTACATTGCCTATTCCAAAACACATTCTCGAAAACCCAAATAAATTTTCCAAATATTTTCGATGTATTTCAGCTTTTTTTAAATTGGTTATTTAATGTTTGCACTGCATTACATGGCTAGAATGTTTTCTAATGTTATTGATTGATTTTCATGAGTTTTGAATGATTTTTAGGTTTAAAAAAAAAAGTCTTCCGGATAGCACACTAGAATGTGCATGTATTGGAAAGCATTTTGTTGCATCTATGCATGGAGGAATGTACTTTAGGGGAGGGCATTCTTGAGTGAAAGAGAAGATTTGATTAAAAGTAGAAGTGGAAGTGTTCATTTGCAATTAAACTTATTCAAAATGTTCATGATGAAATGAATGTGCTTATCCCAGTTTAATACATAACCCTTTGTCTTTACTTGAAAAGTCTGAAGTCTTTTCTTCAAAGAATGTAGCTTGTTAGTGGAAGATGATTCATAAGCAAACGTGCTGTAAGCATTAAAATGGGCTGAAGCCATGAAAGTTAACCTATCTTTTATTAATGTTAATTTGGACAAATATAAATCAAACATGCTTCAACATTTTTTTGATAGTATACCAGAAAGTGTGTGAACACATAAACCCTGAGATAATAATTAGCAACAACCTCAATTTTGATGCTAAAAACCAAGGAAATCGTTATTTTAAAAACATATGTAGCCATGAATCTTGTTTGTGCTGTATCTATGAAGTAAACAACTTGCAAATTGAATTCAAAATTTTAGCAACATACGAGAACACTTGTGGAGCAAATGAGAGCAGAGTTTATAAAATAAAGTAAACTGGTGGGTGGAACATGTTCACTATATCTTGCAAAACATGGAAATTGGTGGTGCCTTGATTATGGAAATAGACAGAGATAACCATTTGTTACTTGCCTAGTTGCTACTTTTAAGTATAAATTTTGATTCTCTTTGTTTGGTACAGGTATCATGTGAAGCACAATGGGCACTACGTTACTTTTCCTCTCAGATTTATGTATCTTTCTTGCTACAATTATTCCAAATAGAAAAGACATTTGCAGAATTATAAAGAAAAGGCTGGTAAATAGCACTTTTATTTAAAACAAAGATGAGAATCAAATGATTCTAATGTAGTGGGTTTATAAAATGACAAAATTAATACATATAGGGGTAGAAAATGTGCAAGCTCATATAGACTCACAAATCGAGCAGAACAGGTCAAAAGATTGTACCAACCTATGAATGACAAAATAATCAAGATTACATCACTACTGAGACACTTGTTGATAAATGTCCAAATATCAAGACTAGATATTTCAGACATGCCACTCAAATTCGTCTTATGGTAGAAAAATGGTCCTTTCTTCCATCTCATGCCATCATCATCTTGCAAGCTCCACAAACTGAAAATCAAGTTCTTAACAGCCCCACCATGAATTTTTCCTAACATCAAAACAAAATTCATTTGTCTTGAAAGATCAAAACAGCTGTATCAGCTGAGTACATCCGTCGAGAGAGATAATTGACAACATAATGTGCAAGCATACAAGAGTTCATGAATCCATAATTTACCTCTTAAGAGATTTGTTGTAGGCGTGAGGAGGCATGCAGATAACAGATACATAAAGGTCATGTCCAAAAGGTAGCAGCAAGTGAGGCTGCACATAAAGTTGGATCTGAGGCTACAGAAGAGCCAGATATTCACTAGGTAGTGAGGGCCACAATCACAGTACAAAATTAGCAATTTACGCAAAGCCAATCATGATGGGCTTGGAAATTGGCATGGGCACAGGGAGAAGTACGATAAGATGAATGCCAAGAGCTAGAGCCTTGAAATTGACCAGAACACCTTCCATAGTCTACAGGATCCTTGGGAGAACTCCCTTTGCTACATATAGGACTAATTGTATGCATCACCTCGATAATAATGATCAATCAAGTCGATACCCTTGTTTCTAGAATTGTCTTTGAGATTCGGGACATGATATATAAGATAGACCAGAGTTTTGATATATTTTCAAGGATTATCATTATTGCTTGACACGAAACATTATTATTAATGTTTTCCATTTTTTGACATTTTATGTCATTCAATTTTGACCTAACATTGAGATTACTTGATATTGGTCAATTTATGAAAAAGTTTCATGGTCAGTTGTGCTTATGTGGATAGCGAAATCATTCTTTCACTTGTACTTGATCTGATTGACATTATAAACACAAAAAGTCCTTACAAAGAATGTTAAAAAAACATGGCATATTATTCAGTGCAGTTGCACCAAAAGCAGTGAACTATGCATGTAGAGGATGTTAGAATGGCATGTGACTGCAAAATAGCGCCCAGCTGGTAGAAAGGCATTCATCTACTTCCTAGAAAGATGAGAGTTCAAGTCAAAACCTGTTGAACCGGAGTTTGCTGTAGTTTCTAAAGAGTGCTAACAAACTACAAGGCAGACGTATCATAGTGTGCTAGTTGCAAGGATGATAGTACACCCCTAACCTCTCCCAAGTGTTGACACATTTGTGCACATTCATTACCCGCATGGTTGCTTACGCAATGTGGACACCACCATAGTTTCTAGCCAATTTGAATTTCGACTAATTCGAATCAATCATGAGAGCATTGAATCGTGACCCAATTCGAACCAAATTGACCTAGATTTTCTTTTTTACTATTTAGGGTTTTGGAATAGTAAATACCCAAAAAAAAGCAACCCTAAAACTATTTTGCTATTTGAATCTAAGCCATGGCTGGGAGTTTGGGAGTCAGGACGATTCCATTTCAATTCAAACAAAGAAATTGGGATTTGGCTAGTTTGAATTGGTTACTATCGATACAAATTGTTCTTGAAATCTTGTTGTAAGTTGTAATTTGTATCCACTATCATTTAAAAATCTTCAATCCACTTTAATTCTTGCAACTTTTGTCATCCCAGGTCCAAGGCTCCCATTTCCTCTCAAGTCCCATGTGTTAAAACTTAAAGCTTAACCAAATCTACTATCAGATTATCTTGATTCCTCACATTTTTTATTTTAGCTGTCCCTGGATTCCAATGTTGGATGATGATATTTGGGAGTCCACTATTTGCTATCACAATTCACCATCTTGGTTGAGAGTTATTGATTCTTCAAACTTCTCTCATGTGATTCTTGACACTTGTGACTTGTCCGATGGTGGACCCATGTTTTATGTCAAATGTTTTTTGCTCAATGCTTATTAAATTGGTTGTGAGTCTAAAGTTTTGGTAAGTCAAAACCTCAAAGTTGTAAGTACTAAGTATTCTCTCTCTCTCTCTCTCTCTCTCTCTCTCTCTCTCTCTCTCTCTCTCTCTCTCTCTCTCTCTCTCTCTAGAGTCAACAGAAAATGCCAAACCGCAAAATATTGTTACAACTTACTTGCAATTTGACATTTGTGTTTGAAGTTTTATCAATTTGATTTTATGGTCTACTAAATTCTAATGATTCATGAAGTAACAAGTTGGACTTTGAAGTTTGAGGTCTCTGGTTTCGCATTTTCCTTTTGACTCTTTGAAAGTTGAGTAGTGTTTCCACGAATCGCGATTCATTGGCTGACGAATTGCGATTCGTCAAAGAATCGACAGGTCCAGATTCGAATGGAAAGAATCGGGCTTCGAAAATTTTTTGCTACAGCCCAGGCCCCAATTCAATCACGATTTGGTTTATATGCCTTTTTGCGCCTCATTCAAGAGGACAACATTGAGGAGAGGGAGAAACGTGTAAGGAGAGGAGAGAAGAGAGAGCCTTGAGGAGAGAGGAAAGAGCTTAGAGGAGAGAGGAAATGGCATTTATGGTGAATGTGCATGTGCTAGACTTAGGTTAATCTTGATTGTTTAATGCATTTTGAAGAAGAGAAATTGGAATAGGAGTTAGGAGAAGTTAGAACTTAGGTGTCTAGTAGTATTAGCCACTACTATTAGGTGAATGAAGGAGAGAGGCTACAGCTTGCAGTTAGGTGAGTCTTGGAGTCAGTATGAGGAGGAGTGATGACAAGTAGGTTAAAGACCCATGTGGGTCTAGAGCTAGAATAGAAATGATACCTCCATGTTCCTTGCTATTTGTGGCCCCTCTAGATCTTTTTGGCCCTCCTCTAGTTTACAAATTCATCATCTTGAGTTCTCCAACACTCTTGCTCTCTCTTGCTTTTGTCTTCTGCTCCATAGCTAGTTTATTGAAGCTTTCATAGTGTGCTTTCTATGTTGTTAAGATACTTGTTGGAAATGATGAACTCAACCAACCTTTTCGGCACATCCCTGAACAGCCGATAGTTCGGACAACTTTCGAACTATCGAATGTCTACAAGCACTGAAAATGCATACTTTGCCTGGGAAATGAAAACACATATTTTCTTTTTCCACACTTCTAACCCTAGGCAATAGTCAATCAAACCCAAATCTTTCATATCAAAGTCATTAGACAAATGAGCTTTCACCTTTGCGATCATCTTTCCATTGTTACTTGTGATGACAAGATCCTTTACATAGAGAATGATAATAACTATGTTCCCATCCTCCTCCTTTATATAGAGATTGCAATCCAACTTACTCTTTATAACATGTTTTGCAACATAGTTGTCGTACGATTATATGCCCTGGGTGCCTGTTTCAACCTACAAAGCCTTCTTAAGCTTGCCAATCAAATATTCTTTGCCTTGCGCCTCAAAGGCTTGTGGCTGGTCCATGTAGACATCCTCTGCCAACTGCCCATCTACAAATGCACTTTTCACGTCCATTTGATGGACCTCCCAATCAAAGAATGCAGCCAATGCCAAGATGATGTCATCTTTGCCATAGGTGCAAATGCCTCGTTATAATCTAGCCCTTCCTGCTGCGCATAACCCTTTGCAACTAGCCTTGCCTTATGCTTATCCATCTGCTTGGTATTTGGTCCATAGACCCATTTACACCCAATGGGATGCTTTCCTTTTGGCAATTCCACGAGATCCTGCGTATCATTCTTCATAATAGAGTCATAGTCTTTTTGCATGGCTTAATGCCATACCTTCTCCTTTGTTGTCTCAACAATGAATGTGGCTCGTGCAAATCCAAGATACTAGTCATAAGTGCAAAGCTTGTCTCCTGACTCTCATGTTGAATAGGTTTGTGGTAAGACCTTCTCACACCTTGCTTCCTGCACTCACCTTCTTCCATCATCTCTCCTTCTTTCACCATTTTCCAATAACACCTTGGTAGACTCTTCGAAGGGGGAGGTGATGAAAATGCTGACCATGTATCCCATGGAACTTCCCTATCCCTCTTTCTTACTGCCTCCTTCGTCTCATCCTCGTGCTCATGCACAAGATCGTGCTCTTGCAAATGACTATTGTCCTGGACTTCGGTTTGAATGCGTCTGGCAATTCCTTTGCCTTGAGCATACTTTGAGCACACGCAACTATGGTTTAGTTCTTTCTCTCAGCTATGCCATTATGCTAGGGTGTGTATGGAGTAGTAAATTGTCTATTGATGCCATTTGCCTTGCAGAATTCAACAAATTCACTAGCAATGTGTTCACCACTATCATCCGATCTAAGCCTCTTTATCCTCTTCCCTATTTGATTTTCCACCAAAGCTTTCGACTACTTAAAATACTTGATAGCTTCAGATTTTTGCATCAAAAAATATACGCAAACCCTCCTACAAAAATCATCTAGAAAGGTCATGGAGTAATATGTCCCCTTTACGGATCTAGTTTGGGTTGGCCCCCAAAATCTAAATGCATCCACTCTAGTATTTCCTTCACCCCGGTAGTTCTTCTCTTGGGAAACTTTTGCTGCTGTTACTTTCCCATAGTGGAAGCCTCACAAACTAATGAGCTTGGCTTGATTGATGGAAGCCCCACTACCATATTGTGCTTGTCTAGCATCTACATGCTTTGGTAACTAAGATGATTCATGCCACAGCCCATCCACATCACCCTCTTTGGCTATTCAAGCATGTTGATTTGGGATAGTTTTGTATAATTTATGAAAGCGATCCTCCTGCATCCCCTTTGCTGCAACCTTCATACCGACAAGACAAGCTGAATCATCAAATTCAACTTTCACAATATTTTGCTTGGTGATAGCACCAACAGAAAGAAGTTCCTTTGCAAACTTTGGTACATAAAGGTCATAATGACCTTCACCTCTCTCGATGGAAGCTTGACTAGCACTATGCCCTTTCCATTAACCTTGCTTGTAGAACTGCCACCCAAGCACACCTTCTATCCATCACTTAAAGCTAATCCTATGAGGAGTCATGTGCTTTGAACCACCAGAGTCAAGATACAATCCACCATAAGTAGTTTGTGTAGCCAATGTAGCAGAGAAAATCTCAATTTGCTTTATGTCATCCAACTCTTCCTTTACAACTCCATCCACATAATTCCAAATGGCCATATTTTTTGCAATAGTTGTGATTCCCTTGCTCCAGGTCTTGTGATGATCCCTTCAGTTTGCCTCTACCGTTTTCCTTGTCCTTGGCAAATTGTTGCTTCTTCTTAGAAGCAAAGGCATGCTCCTGAAAATCCTTCCTTTGTGAGAGGTTCATCCTTCTTATCTCCTCCTGTTTCAAAAGAATAAAATTCTTCAAATGTAGGGGTTCTATCCATAACAAAAATCCTATAATTTTGAAAAGCATATGACAAAGCTACTCAAAACCAATGACAACAAATCCTTGTCAAAAACACCCTCTCCAATAACTGCAAGCTGATATCTAAGATCTTGTATCTTTGTGAGATGATTGATAATTGAATCTTCTGAATTCATCTTGAGAGAATGAAGCTTGTTCTTTAACTTAAGAACCATTGCTATGTTGGCGGTCTCAAACAAGGACTTCACAATTGCCCAAGTTTAATGCCATGTGATAAATACCCCTTAGTTTCTAACTTTGAATCTATCACACACTATGGTTGTCACAGCCCTTGTCCAAGATCCACTTGGCACCTTCACATGATCGATCTCCCTACAAAACGTGCACCCTAATTCTCCACATTTGGAAAAAAAGCTCAGAATACAATTTGTTTGCTAAAGTTGTCATCCTCATAACGATTGCTCTCCATCAATACCAGTTGTAGTCTGAAAAATTTGATTTGCTTGTAGGTCGCCCACTTTAAAAAATGAGCTATTTATTCAAGGATCTAATCAAGCTCTAATAGCATGTTGAAACTTGTAGATCATCCTATATAGCATCATAACTACGATAGATGACAATAAACACATTAACAAAATAATAGAAGTCATTGAAATACATGGAGAATCAAGGAAGTTAGCAAACATCAAAGCTCAAGCTCCTTGACGAGAGATGGATTCCCTAACAAGTGAATAATTCATTAGTGAGAGGTCATGGTTACCCCTCAAGATCCAAAAGATCTTGGGTGCCACGTGTTGTACATGCATGATGGTTATCCACGAGGTGTCACTCACTAAATTCAGCTCTAGGTTTCAAGTGGACAATGAGCCTGCTTGACCTACTTGCTAAAATGTGCACAATAGAGGTTCACAATGTATTTAATCAATACCACCATGGTATATGCACAACTTACAAGTTACAATAATAAAAAGCCTAAAGAAGTGAAACATGCATTTATTTCAACAACTCCTACCTTTCTACATGATTCAAAGCTTGATTTCTTCTATCAGCTTCGAATTTTTTTAGTAGAATTGTTGGAGTCACATACAATTTATGGTTCAGGAGGGATGATTTTTTGATGAGGCTTGTACATGTATTTGCTCACACTCCACTTCTACATGAACAAGTTAAAGCCCTTACAAATACTATACAATCAACATGCATCACAACTTTGTCATCCCTAGTTATAGGGGGAAATCTTTATACTCTATATTATACCCACATTGAGGGCAGTGATTTTGTTAGGAGGAAAGCGTTCGGGACATGATATACTAATTGGCCTAGACATTGTTCTTTCAATACTAGGCCCACTAAGGGCCATGTTAGACTACACTACTTGGCAAGTCCCATTGTTCTTTCAATACTAGGCCCACTAAGGGCCATGTTAGACTACACTACTTGGCAAGTCCCATTGGTCCTTACAGGAAAATGGCTATTCTCCCCTTTCAAACTTACGTTGAGTTGGTAGATGAGGTGCCATGGGACCCTTGCCATGTAGGGGCAAGTCAAGCCCATTTTTTGGACCTGAGGATATTGCCTGGCATGTTGAGTTGCCAGGAGCAAGTTAAGAAAAATGGACTAATGATATGGCCAGGATTCAAATTGACCAATCAAATTGTGGCTCTCGATTTAGCACTTATCAGCCAAGTCTGAAAAAAGAGAGTGGTACATTGCCCGGCAACTCACTTGCTGTGGTTCAAAATATGCGCCGCAAGTCAAAGGGCCTGGCAAAGGGACCTGCCACATGGCCCTAATTACCCCCTGGACTAGTTCTTTGCAGCATTTCTTTCTTAATCATTCTAGAGTAATTCGAAGGCTGGTTGCTTCATTGTTTGGGCCAAATCTTGCCCTAATTGATAGTTTGTGGGCGATTCCATCCAGGCCCTCCACAGTAGTATAACTAGAGTACCAACTACTCATATTGCAGTTCACTTGCTTCAGATCCTGAGTTCATTGTAGATGGCCATTTTGCAAATCTTGTAGGGATCTGCCACTAGACTGTAATTGACGTACATTCTAGAACCTTAGTTTGTGATCATATATGACTACTTGTGTCCATTCCTTACAGTTTCCCTCCAATATTCTTGCATTTTTTGGAGGCGGGTGGTTGTCAATTTTCAAAGATGTTGCCTTCTAGATCCTCCAACTTAGAAAATTGCTGGTGAACGTCCTCCAGCTACTAAGCTTTTCGGTTAGTTTTGAATAGCTAGCATACTCACATAATTCACAAAAATGACCAGACTTTTACAGAAAATCGGGTCGCATTTATTGATGAGGGGTTTCTTCATGAAAAATTAGCAGACAAGTGTACATCCATAGAAGGAGCTTTCATGTCTGTGAATTGCATGTTTCACTCTTCTATGCAGCCCCATAGGACCTATTACTAGTGTCTCATAAAATAGAACAAAATCCACTAAAAACTTGATGTGATCTAAAGGTGCCGAGGATCACATGAATTCGGTTGCACAAACCTTCAGGAGGAGGAGCGGTCTGAGGAGGAGCGCACATCGTCGTAAGGGTCCGTGCGACCAGGAAGGTGAGTGAGCTTGATGTCCATCAGAAACTTGTGATTGTGCTTGTCGGTGTTCCAGTACCCGAAAGGTTTCACTGGCTGCTGCCACATCCGCTTGTTTCGCTCGCACTTTTCTGCAGTGTCTTGCAAATGCTTGCGAAATTTCATGTCCCGTTCTTCAGGATCCTCCATGCTCCGCCGAATCCAGTGCTCCGCAAACTCCAATATAAACGCCATCGCGCTGCTCCCTCTCCTTCTCTTCTCTTCTTTTGATGTGTGTGTTCTCTCTCACGTTATCGCTATTTTTCTCCCAAAACTTAAAAACCCCTTAAAAAACCTTACAAATATGAAAAATCGGCACTCTCTTAGGCTCCTCAAGCATTACTTTTGTCAACTTGGTATCAGAGCGGAGTGATTCCAATCACTAGACAAGGAGGAGAGACACATTCATGAAGAATATGAGGAGAATCTGTGCCCATTTAAGCAAGAGGTGAAGTTGGCTTAACGAAAAAAATTGTCATTCAAAAGCTGTGGTGCATCAAACCCCAAACTGGTCTCGGGTTGTGTGTCCATGCTAGGAATCAGTAGACCAACAACCCGTAAGTTAATTGTGACTATAAGGGAATTGGGGCCCTTATACGTATAAGGTCATAATTAATAGTTGTAGGTCTAAACTCGTGATGGTGGATTTGTATGGGTCTATCAGTGAGTCATTGGGGAATTGGATGACGTGGCCCAGCTAGGCTGCAGAGGTGTCCAGGGAGGTGTCACAGTGCACTACTAGTGGTGCATGGGCCTTGGAGAGTATAAGTATACCTATTGGGCTCTCACTAGTGCATGTTTGATTGCATGATTGGTAGCTACGTGCTGCTACAGTAGAACACTCAAAGAGCATGCTAAGCATCTCCGTACTATCTTACATATCTTAAGACAAGAGAAGCTTTATGCAAAGGCATCAAAAGGAACTTCTTTACCTTGGTCATTAGATCATCTCTTTTGGGATCAAGATTGACGAGAAAAAGGTGAAGACGGTAGTAGAATGGCCAGTCTCTCAAACGGTTAGTGAACTTAAGTCATTCTTAGATTTCACAATGTTTTTTCGTAGATTTGCAAACGAGTACTCTAAGATTGTTGCGCCTCTCAACAATATGTTGAAAGGAGTCAAAAGTCACAAAGGTAAGCCAAATCCTCCTATAAGGTGGAATGAGAAGTTAGATGAGAGTTTTCGGAAACTCAAGCTTCTAATTGCCTCAACTCCAGTCTTGAGGATAGCATATCCAGATTTGTCGTTCGTCCTTAACACTGACGTGAGTGATACGACTATTGGAGCTGTTCTCTTACAGGAGGGCCAACCCGTTGCCTTTGAAAGTAAAAAACTAACTGATGCATAGGGCAGATATACCACACAGGAAACAAAGCTTTTTGCGGTGATCCATGCTTTGAAATCAAAGAGAAATTACTTATATGGTAATAATTTGTGGTTAACATGGATCACCAACCTTTAAAGTATTTTTGTAGTCAAAATGATTTGAGAGGTCATAAGGCCAGATGGGCAGAACTCATGCAAGAATTTGACTTTGAAGTGCGGTATATCAAAGGCATTTCCAATCAGGTGGCTGATGCACTTAGTCGAATTGGTGAAGTGAATGAACTTTCCTTCACTGAAATCAGTACAGACTTTTATCTCTCCCTTAGAGGTCTTTATGAGAAAGACCCACATTTTGGACCAAGGGTTCTGGCAGTTACATCAAGCGAGAATGATATTCATGGTAATCAGTATGGCCTTTTGGGTTACTATGAGAATTTGATGCTCTATGGGAATGCACATTCAATGCAAAGAATACATTATTTGGAAGAGAAATCAAGGAAAATATCAAAAGAGTGCGAAGAAAAATCTACAAAGTTGAAAACTTGTTTGGATAAAAATGAGATGCTCAAGAAGGAGATCGCAAGGTTCAAAGCTTCTTTGCATCATTATGCAACTAGTAATGATGAGATAAAAACTGCATTTCAATCCATGCATATCTCATATTTGTCTTTCTACATATCATTAGCAAAAACTTATTCTCAAAAGAGAGAATGAATGCATGTAGTCCATCGTTGGACTCCCTGCATATCATGCTCAAAAAGTTATCAAGAAAAGTGAGATAGATGGCATGTTGTCCATTGTTGGACATATGCAAGCTTATATCCCAAGTAAGGCCACAAATCCAGATTGTTCCAGCATCTAAAATTAGACACATATAGGCTGCCAACTCGTGGCTTATCACTCAATGATGTCGGTAGAGATAATAGTCAGATTTTATGAACTATGGAAGGCCTCCATCGCTACCTTCTGGGCAGGATGTGCCTCTGTTTAGACAAAGAAAACTCATATAAGGTCCATCGCTGGACAACAACCATTGTAAACCACAAAACTTATGTAGAGAAAGCATCATTTGACGATTAGTTTCTACACAATGATGAAAGCATCCCTTCTGAAGCTATGATTAAGCAAGAGGAGAGCAATTGTAGCAAGGAGTTGAGAGAAAGAGAGCATACCAAATTGATGTTCATGAAAAATTCCCACCGGTAGGGTGCACTTTTCATAGGTAAGAGATCGAAGAAGCTCTTCTCAGTATTGTGAAGAGAAAGCGTTGAAAGCTGCAAGTTTATGTAGAGTCACATATTGAAGTTTCCCGGAAGGTGGTGTGTGTTTGAAAAACAAAAGGGGTGGGAAATCGACTTTCCCTCCTTTAAAGTTATAATTTAAAAAACCTTTGTATAGTTTTTTTTTTTAAAAAAATCTGTTTTATAGAGTTTCTTTATTTCATAAGAAAAGCCTGTTAAATGTTTTTGAAGCTTGGGTAAGTTAGAAACCTTGTTCATTGAAGAGATTGTTCATTTGCATTATCCCGTATTTTTGATAGCAAGACAGGGTTAATATAAATGAAGAAGAATCCATGAGAGAGAGAGAGAGAGAGAGAGAGAGAGAGAGAGAGAGAGAGAGAGAGAGAGAGAGAGAGAGAGAGAGAGAGAGAGAGAGAGAGAGAGAGTAATTCAAAATAGAATAATATGACAAATTTGGCCTTGCAACAATGTAATTATAATTTCATTCCTTCACTTGGCTGTGTGAATCATGAATGTGCCATAGGTGCATGGAAGATACCTTAAACGAAAGTTCATAAATAAAGCTTCAATGCTTCGAAGCAAATAGATGCTAAAGCAACTACTCAAATAATTTTTTTTGCAAAAGTGTCAGCTAGTTAATCTCCCATTCTGCAATGTAGTTAATATCTCTAAATAAGAGCATTTCTTTAATGAAATGGTACTTAATCTCTGTATGCTTAGTGCATGTGTGGAGTACAGAATTCTTTGCTAGTTGTATTCACCATGACTATCACTCCTAATTATTGTGGGCTTATCCTATGTGAACCCAATGTCCTCTATTACCCTATGCCATATAACCTCCTGCGTTGTTGAGCATATTGCTTTGTATTTGGTTTCAGTAGTAGATAGGGCAATTGTCTCTTGCTACTTGCTTGACTACGAGAAGCTACACTTCAAAGCCTCAAAACCTATATTTGAATGCAAGTGACATGGTTGTAGCAACTTGACAGACAAATAGCCATCAAATATTGGAAATATTTTTGCAAAGCATATAGATTTTAGCTCAAAAATTCAAGATTTCTCTCATTTTTAGTTTTTCATATCATACATAATCTAATGCCTAGATTGAAAGGGCTAATTATTTCTAGCACGTAATGTGAATGGAAAGTGTATTTTCCATAAATTGAGTTTGCTTGCATCAATTATAAGCAAATTGACATGAGTTTTAGTTCTCTTGCCTATGTATAGGTTTTGACCAAGAGCACCTAGTGTTATAAATTGAAGGAATCAAATTTCAAGGGGAAACATATGCTTTTGCTTGAAAAGCAAGGTATGCTATGAACAACTTGAAGGCAATCAAAATTAAAAAGCATTACAAACTATTGAAGAAATACATGCATAAAAACAATCTACAAAAGCTTGAAGCTAGAAATCACAATTTCACCAACTCTCTCCAATTTTGTCATTGATAAAATGAGCTCTCAAAGAGCATATCATAAAGACTGTGCCCGAGCTGGTTTGAGTCAGGTTTGGCACGTTTGAGCTATCTCTCATCATGGCCTATCTTGCTATTTGACCTCTACCAATTTTGGTCCATTCATAGCATACTTCCTACAAGACCTAGAAACTTGATTTGTTGACTTAACACGGAATCTTGATGAAAAGTCTATTCTAATGATGACAAATGGACCTATTGCAGATAGACATGTGGGAAAAGCCTCCACTCGTGTGGGATCCACCTATGTACATATTTACGAGGGTTAATCAAGCTAATCTTTTGTATTTTTCACAAAGATGATTCACTTATCTTATTGGTCAAGGAATTAGGATCAAGAATTTGCAAGAGATCTTGGTGATTGAGGAGTTTAGACTTCTATCAAGAGGTGGATCTAATTCTTCATCTCAAGTTGGAGAGGAGGAAGCTATGTTCTCAAAAGGCAAGTTCAAGGGCAAAGGCAAAAGCAAGTGGTCAAAGGGTCAAGATCAAGGTGAGCCTTCTACTTTTGTTGGCAAGAAGAAAGATAGATCCAAGTTAAAATGCTTTTGTTGTGGAGTCAAAATTTTGCAAGTGACTCTCCAAGAAGAAGAGAGATCAAGGTGAGAAGCAAACCAATCTAACTCTTGATGAAGATGGTGTTGATGAACAAAATTCAAATGATGCTTTTGTTATGTCATTGTGCTTAATCTTGGAGATATTGATCCTTGGTGGATTGATAGTGGAGCTACATCACATATGACATATCATGAGGAGTATTATTCATCATTGATGGCATTTGAAGGTGACAAGAAGGTGATCTACATGGCCAATGATGGTGAGTGTGCAATCAAAGGGATTGGCACAAATCCTGTTTCGCTCTCTACTAATAGGAATGTGAATTTGAAGGATGTTTTGTTCATTCCATCTATCACCAAGAACCTTCTTAGTGTGAGTCAAATCCTTGACAAGGTATTCAAAGTGGAGTTTGATGGTGATGCTTGTTTGATCAAGAAGGAGGATGAATTGATTGCAAAAGGGACAAGGCAAGGTAAGTTGTTCAAACTTGATGCTGGTGTTGTTGCTAACCAAGTTGGATATATGGCAAAGGAGAAATTGTCAATGCAAGATGTATGGCACAAGATATTGGGGCATCTCAACTACAAGTCATTGGAGGACGTGATGGCAAAGATGCAAGTTGTGTTTGGTCTTCCCAACTCTTTAACAAGTTTGAATCATGTTTGTGAGCAATGTGCTTTATCAAAGTTACATAGGTTACCTTACAAGAGATCTACATCAAGGTCAAATAAGCCTTTTCAACTTGTGCATTTGGATATTCATAGTGTTACTACAAATAGCAATGGAGGTGCTAAAATGTATGTGACTTTATTGATAATTTTAGTAGATTTTGTTGGGTCTATCTACTAAAAACCAAAGATGAGGTGTTTGATGTCTTTGTCAAGTTCAAGATTGCAAGGGAGGTTCAATTTTCTACCAAGATCAAGTGCTTCAGGAGTGAAAATGGTGGTGAGTGCATTTCTACCAAGTTCAAGGCATTTTGTTCTGCAAATGGGATCAAGAGGGAGTACACAAGCCCAAGGACACCACAAAAAATGGAGTGGCCGAGGATGAATAGAACCTTATGTGAAGGTTTCAAAGCCATGAGGTTAGGTGCAAATCTTCCTAAATCCTTTTGGGATCAAGCTTTGTTGTGTGTTAATTTTCTATGCAATAAAGCAAGACAAAAAGAGGAGTGGATCCAAGCAATGGACCTTGAGTATCAAGCTCTTATGAAGAATGACACATGGAGATTGGTGGAACTTCCAAAGGACAAGAAGGCTATTGGATGCAAGTGGATCTTCAAAGTGAAGAAAAACCAACATGGATCAATCAACAAGTACAAGGCAAGGTTGGTGGCAAAAGGATATGCAAAATTTACATCTGAATGTCTCCTAATAGGGGCCCTAGGGCATGTGGAGATGCTAGGAGTGCTCCGTGGCATCTCCACTTACCCCATGTCGTAAGTCAAGTCATCTCCCACATGGGGGGCCTCACTCCATAAAGAATTTTTAGGACCTAAATGTTTTTCCTAGAAGCTGATTACAATTTCAATAAATATCAAACAATTTCTGAATTTAGATTAGATTAGTTGTTAAGAAGGTAATGGTGCTGATATTTAAAAGTTCTTTGAAAAACCTTGATGTGGGAAATTTCTTATATTATACATCATATGAAAGTAATCAGCATTGCAGTTTCAACAGTGACAGTATTTGATATGCTCAGTTTTTTCTGTGGCCATTAAGGTGCCTAGATTTAGCAGGACCTTATATAAACTGAAGGAATACAAGCATGGTAAAAACATGTATTACTTGGAAGACTTCACCAAATTCTCCTTCTCCTAGCTTGTTGTTTGGATGAAAATTCCTCGTGGCATGCTCTAAGTCAGAGGATGAATATTTAATGCCCTGCAAATAAGCTGCTGCACACAATTTCAACCAGGAGTAACGTATGCAATGTTATAAAGATTATTTCAAAGATTTTTCCACCATAACAAAAAGTGTAGCAATATACGGTTACATTCGAAATTCTGGATTTTGCTCTTACGGGTTGGTTGTTTGTTCAATATGCTGTATGTATGGTAGATCAGTGTCTCACCTGCGTGAAGATTTGGGGAAGATATCTAAATTGCAGAATACCAAAATCTTTGCGGGGAATTTATTATACGCTGAATGTATGATAGTGACTTTTGATTTATCGTGAGAAAAGGATGTTAACTAGTGACAGTGACAAATAAGTAGCTTGTAAGTATAAGAACATGTGTCAATAAGTCAGCTGATGGTGAGGTATGAATTTGATGCTTGCATGTTGGGAGTTGCTCAGCAAAGACTGAGATAATCCAAGTGTTACGAGCTCGTAACCAGTGCCGAACCCTAGAGAACACAGATAGGTCAAATACCACAGTCAGGGTCGTGTCCAGCGTACATGACCAACAGGGCAAGACAGTGTGAGTAGTGTGCCCCAGCACGGTCCATAGCCATGGCGGGCCTAACACAGCCTAGGGACCCTGTCAGCAGGATAGGGCCCCCAGTTGGGTCCCGACGTGCAGTCGGCCACGTCAGTGCCACGTGGCCGACACTTGGTAGTAGCATGCTACCAGTCCTCACACTGGGCTAGGAGGGGCTTACTCTATATCAGGGAGTAGGCAAGGTTGGGTGGATCAGTTAGTGTTTGCCCTACTGTGGTGTTAGGATCTATTACACTGGTATCAGAGCCATCTCCATCCTAGGGAGTTCAGGACAGCAGTAGAGAAAGCTATCAGAAGATAGGAAAGATTTCTCAGATTCTCAGGAAAGAATTGAGGAGGAAAATCGCTGTAGGAACAGCTTTCAAATCCTTGAAATTTGCTGGGAATTTACAGTTGTTTGAGGCACAATCCCTTGTAGAAGCTCAGCGCTGAAAAATCAGGGATTTACCCTTGATTTTTATGTATCAGTTGTGGATTTTTGAGCACATTTTATATAGAAAACGTGGGTGCAGGTCCAGCGCTGAGGGTCTTTGGCAGGAACCACAAGTTTGCAACTGTTTTGGGTCCTAAAACGGGAAATTTGGAGCAAAAAGTATACACCTCAGACAGCGAGGGAAGGGGCCAAGACGATCAGAAGTTTGTTTCTTTTTCTTGGTACCTTGATCTCTGATTTTTCCGGACAGCAGATCTGAAAGCAGTGGAGGAAGAGCTGAAAGGGCTTTTCTTGATTCTTTCTTTGGAAGTACAGTCCTCAGAAACAGCTAAGTCATCTTTCCTTTCCCTTGTACAGTTGTAAATTAGTCTTTTAGACTTTTTTCCTTCAGAAGTTAAGGTAGCTCTCTTTCAGTTTCGAAGATGACCACTCCTCAGGGACCTGATCAACCCCAGGAGAGAGGCTTCGACGAACTTGAAACAGAAGCCTTGGCTTACAGAAAAGGGAAGGAACCCATGGAAGTAGAAGAACAGGAACAGTTCGCCGAAGAACTCGACGAACTGGTTACCAAGGAGCAGTTCCTCCAATTGGTAACAGAAGTGGATGAACTGAAGCTGGCATTAGCCAATTTCAAGTCCAGTGTGGACGACTCGTTCGCTGAACTCAAAAACTTGATTTTGAGCTCCGCGAAAGGAAGCCTTCCCTCCACTTCTCAGTTATCCCCTTCTCCACTTCCATCAGTTTCGGGTGAGACTTTACGGTCTCACCCCAGTGTTTTTAAAGATTTAAAGCCTCCTACTTTTAATGGGGAAGAGAAGGATAGAAATGTAGATATTCTACAAACCTTCCTCAGCAAATGGAAGAACATTCATGCTCTTAAACAGACCCCTGACCATTTGCAAGCAATTGAGGCCAGTCTTTCTTTAGGGCCTATGGCCTATAAGTGGTGGTTAAATCTCCAGGAGACTGGGCAGACTCCCCGGTCATGGAAAGCTTTTGAAGAAGCTTTCCTAAGAGAATTTCTACCAGAGAATGAACTTGATAGAGCCTGGGAAGCCTGGGAAAGAACAGTAATGGACAAGTCCCTCATCCAATATATCTCGCAGTATCGAGAGGCAATTTTAAAGATTAAAAATATGGATGACTATCAAAAAATCAGGGGATTTGTCCGTGGCCTCAAAGATGAATATAAAGTAGAGGTCCAGAGAAACTCGCCTACTACCCTTGAGCAAGCTCTCAGATATGCTCAAATCTATGATGATTCAGTGGGTAGGAAGAGAGCGAGACAGCAACCACTTTCTGAGCAGCTTCCTCAGAAAGACTTTCAATTTAAAAAGAAATTTTTAAAAAGAAAGAAAGAAGATAAATTTAAAGGTGAAGCTCCTCAGAAACGCCCTTCACACATACAGCCCTTAAAACCAGATGATTTTGAGAAAGCCAAACAAGAACGTTTGTGCTTTGTGTGTATGGGCAAGGGACACACAGTCAGACAGTGTCCCAAGAGGCCTTTCACTAAAAAAGATAAGAAAGATAAAAAACAAGTTCATCTTGTTCAGACTGTATGTTTCCCCAGTGACTCGGCAGCTTCCGAGATCAAAGTGTATCATGAAGATCATGAACACTGTTGCCAGCTGACCTCTACAATGCTAGCGAGACCCTTCAGCTTTGGGCCGCATGACCTAGTACGTATGCATGGGAAAGTTGGTAACCAGTCAGTAAGAGTCATGGTTGATGATGGGGCAACCCATAATTTCATCAACCACACCCTGGTTAAAAAGCTTAAACTACCAGAAGTACCTAGTCAGCATAGGTACATAGTTTCATTAGCTAAGGGTGAAGATAAAAAAATATGGGAAACTATGGTGAGTAAGTTAAATCTTGGTATTCAGGGGTACCAAGATCAAATAAACTTTCAGATAATGCACCTGGATCGAACAGACATTGTTCTCGGGAGAGATTGGCTCTACAGTTTAGGACCTTCCCTCCATAGAAACTATCAGGAGAACACCCTCAGCTTTCAGTATAAAGGCCGAGAGATCCAGTTGCATGGGGAGCATGATGTTCCCAACAGCCCTATGGTCTGCAGTTCAGAGCTCTGTCAGCTAATCGGAGACGAAGACCATCAGGTATTCTTATGTGACTTTCAGTTTATTCCTGAAGTTTCTATTTCCAGTTCTATTCAGCAGAAAATCAGTAAATTAGAAACTTTATTGTCTAAATTTAAAGATGTTTTTCCTGAAGATTTGCCACATGGTTAACCTAGTACCAGGTACAACACCTGTTTCTAAACCTCCGTATCGGGTCAGCCGAACAGAGGATGAAGAAATAACTAGGCAGTTAACAGACTATCTTGGGAAAGGCCAAATTCAGACCAGTAGTTCACCATGGGCCTCACCAGTCCTATTGGTGAAAAAGAAAGAGAGGTCTATGCGTCTTTGCGTAGATTACAGAGCCCTCAATAAAGTCACAATTAAGAATAAATACCCTATGCCTCGGGCAGACGAGTTGTTTGATCAACTCGACGGGGCTAAGTTTTTCAGTAAAATAGACCTTAGATCGGGATATCATCAAGTCCGTATAAAATCGGAAGATGTCTCGAAAACAGCTTTTAGGACTCGTCACGGTCATTATGAGTTTAAGGTGATGCCATTTGGGCTCACAAATGCTCCAGCTACCTTTATGACCTTGATGAACAGTGTCCTCAGACCATACTTGGGTAAGTTTGTAGTCGTATTTTTAGATGACATCCTCGTCTACAGCAAAACGAGGAAGGAGCATCTAAAACACCTCAGAAAGGTGTTTCGACTGCTCAGAAAGCATAAGCTTTATGCTAAACAATCCAAGTGTGAATTCTTCGTTGAAGAAGTAGCATATTTGGGTCACATTATCTCTTCAGATGGGATTAAGATGGACCCAAATAAGGTTAAAGCCATACTCAGTTGGCTGAGACCTCAGAATATTTTGGAACTTCAAATCTTTCTTGGTCTGGCGGGATATTACAGACGATTTGTCAAGGAATATGCTCAGATAGCAGTCCCTATGACAAATCTTCTTAAGGGGAAGGGAAAGGAGTTCATTTGGGAGTCTGCACAACAGGAGAGCTTTGATGCTCTCAAAACAGCCTTAGCTACAGCACCAGTCTTAAAAGTCGTCGACCCCAATCAACCATTTGTGGTCGAAACAGATGCTAGCGACTTTGCAGTAGGCGCTGTGCTAACTCAGGGTGGACGACCAGTTGCGTTCGAGAGTAAAAAACTCGAGCCAGCTCAGACTAGGTACAGTGCCTATGAAAAGGAACTCTTTTCTATAGTCCATACCCTTAAGACTTGGAGGCATTATTTGTATGGTGCCAACTTTGAGGTCCTGACAGACCATGAGAGTCTCAGATACCTTTGCAATCAACCTGAGCTTAGAGGTCGGAAAGCTCGTTGGGCAGAGTTGATGCAAGAGTTTGACATGTCTATCAGATATAGGCGTGGAAAATTCAATACAGTAGCAGATGCCCTTAGCAGAATGCCTATGATAAACGAGCTGAGTTTTACTCAGATTCGTAATGAGTTACTCGAGTCCTTGAGAGGGAAATGCCAGCATGATGCATTCTTCTCTATTATCTGGAACTCAGTCCAGAACAGACAGTTACAGACTCCAGAACCAGTTCCCGGGGCTGGTGCCAGTTCATCCAAGAATACGGCAGCTTCCGTTGAGGATGATGATGAGTCCGAGTATACGTCGTCAGATGACGTTGAGGATTCTGAGCCTGTATTACCCAAGCAAACCCCAGTGGTTGAGGGTCAGTTGACTCAAGGATTCAAATGGAAACAGTATTCCATTCAGGATGAGTACTTGCTCTATAGAGATAGAGTATGTGTCCCCAATTCAGAGGATTATAGGCAGCAGGTCCTATATGAATGTCATGACAATCCTAGCGCGGGACACCCAGGCATACAGAAGACCTATGAGCTTCTTCGTAGGCAATTTTTCTGGCCCAGTATGAAAAAGGACGTCCACCAGTATGTAACCAGTTGCCAGAAATGTCAAGTAAATAAAGCAGAGCGTTTAAAGGCAGGAGGATTGTTGCATCCCTTAGAAATACCAGCTGGTAAATGGGAGAGTATCTCCATGGATTTTATAGTAGGCCTGCCTAAAACCCAAAAGGGTAATGACGCTATATGGGTCACAGTTGACCGTCTGACCAAAATGGCTCATTTTATTCCGACCAAAACAACCGTTAGAGCTCCAGAGTTAGCGAGGTTGTTTGTAGACGGGCTATTTAAATTGTACGGTCTACCTTCCGGCATAGTCAGCGACCGGGACAGTAAGTTTACTGGAAATTTTTGGAAGGCAGTATTCCATCATCTCCATACTAAACTTAATATGAGTACCACTGACCATCCACAGACGGACGGTCAAACAGAAAGGGTAAATCAAGTGCTGGAGGATATGCTTCGTGCATACGTCAGCAAGAGGCAGACTAATTGGGAGGAGTATCTCTCAATATTAGAGTTTGCTTACAACAGTACCAAACATTCAGCTACGGGATACAGCCCATTTATGCTGATGTACGGTTTTCAGCCACGCTCACCCACAGCTGTAGGGTTTAAACAAGAAAAAGTTGAAGCAGCCAGAAACTTTTTAGAAGACCTAAACCAGATGATAGAACATGCTAAGCGTAGCATTAGACAATCCCAGGATCGAGCCAGGCATTATGCAGATCCACACAGACGGGATGTGCAATTCTCCACTGGTGAGAAAGTCTACTTGAGAGTCCCAGTTGACTCTAAAACCCTCAAATCAGGAGTGTGTGCTAAGTTGTCTCCAAGGTATTGTGGTCCCTTTACCATCAGTAGGAGACTAGGCGAGGTCACCTATGAACTAGAACTCCCACACAACAGTAAGGTTTTTCCAGTTTTTCATGTAAGTCAGTTACGAAAAGCCTTAACCAGATCAGATAATCTGGTAGGGGACAGTGTTCTAGTTCTCCCATTGGATCCTCAACAACCTCCACATGAACCAGAGGAAATTCTTGATAGTAGAGAGACGCAGACTCGTCATACTCTATACCGAGAATATCTGGTTAAGTGGAATGATCAGCCTGTTGAGAATGCCACTTGGGAAAGAGGCAGCGTCCTTCGCAAGATTTTTCCAGACTTTGTCTTAGAGGACCAAGACGGTTCTTAAGGGGGAGGGAGTGTTACGAGCTCGTAACCAGTGCCGAACCCTAGAGAACACAGATAGGTCAGATACCACAGTCAGGGTCGTGTCCAGCGTACATGACCAACAGGGCAAGACAGTGTGAGTAGTGTGCCCCAGCACGGTCCATAGCCATGGCGGGCCTAACACAGCCTAGGGACCCTGTCAGCAGGATAGGGCCCCCAGTTGGGTCCCGACGTGCAGTCGGCCACGTCAGTGCCACGTGGCCGACACTTGGCAGTAGCATGCTACCAGTCCTCACACTGGGCTAGGAGGGGCTTACTCTATATCAGGGAGTAGGCAAGGTTGGGTGGATCAGTTAGTGTTTGCCCTACTGTGGTGTTAGGATCTATTACACCAAGAGCCATTCATTTATTTCGCAACTGCCTTGAACTTAGCCGATCTAGGTAAAATAAATATTATTTTGCTCAAATGCTTGTATGAGACTATGTAAGGCAGTATAAATAGATAGGAGGCAGGGAAGGGGAGGGAGAAAGGTAGTAGACTACCATAAATTTCTCCTTTCAAGTCATCTAAAGATGTTTATAACAAAAATATGCATTTTACCTTTTGACTCTTTTCTGTTTGAATTCTTTCTGTGCTTTCTTGTCAAAAAGTACTTCATAGAGCATAGAACGAGGGTAAAAACTGCAGATCCGCCGCAATCTAAGGTCATTGCAATTGACCTGAAGCTTTAAACGATTTACTAGGACCTGCAGGAAAAGATTGTCAGGTTGTCCCCTATATGACCTTGAAATTGGTTGCATTTCTTCCTGTCAATTTCATCTGGCAATTAAATTACATGTGCACACTACCTGAATATCTGTTGAAGGACACACGAAGTCTGGTGTAAAAAGTCTAGTACGCTCAAACCCTTTTTAAGTGACTTTGTGTGCTGGAAGTCTGCAAGCTGTTAGATCACCCACAAGTTCAATATTATTGTGTTTAACCATAAGATTCAGCAAGAACTATTTGGAAAGACAAAATCAAACCCATAGAAAGGAAAGCAATTGTCAATCTAGGGCTATAGTCAATGGGGCTAAACTTCAGTGCTATCCACAAATTTCAGCCTTCTAAGCAACAATATGATGCTAATGCGTGACAATGTATAACGTTCTGTACATGAGATATCAGGGTCTTTGTTAACCATCATCGTGTGTTGCAGAAGGCTATCAAACTGATCACAGGCTGGAAAAGGGATAGATTGGACCGTGTGAGCATGTCCTATATTTTTTGTAGTAAGAGCTTCAGGGGCTATATACGAAGACTCTTCATGATCTATGATAGACCCTTCTGAGGACTCGTTTGGCCACAGTAATGCACATTGGACACTGTGGCTGTTTGTTTTGTGTATTTCTGTTGAGCTATTGATTGAGCTATGCAACCTTTAGAATCACAAACTAGTAATTCAACTATAAGAAGCCAAAGGGAAATGTGCTTCCGTTATTCTTCTTTACCAGGCCCAATTTGTGCCTTTAATAAATACATTTTGTACAGCTTCCTTGAACAAATTTTCCCTAATGATTTTGTAATAAAGGCCACAAAAATGAGCTTCAAAGCTTGTGAAAAAAATTCGCTTTTGAAAAAAATCCACAAGCTTTCAATCAGTTCTTTTTAGTCGGTTACTTTTTGTTTAGATCCTGCAGAGCTCTCTGCACTCACTTGGTTCCCTTGAATACATCAAAATGAGTAGCAACAGTTGCATGTACTTTCTAATATGTATTATGAATTCTCAATGCTCAGAACTTGCTTGCTATGAAAAAGCATCCATTCTACGTCTTGAGCTCATCGAGTGCAGAAGCCATAGGCTTTGTCTGGGGAACGAGTTGAGTCCAGGTTGTTTTTTAAGAGGCTGGGATTAACATAGTTTTGAGCGAACATTGGCAAGAACAGCGTTATTGGGTTGCGCATTGGCAATGGAGTAGTTGCTGACTGCAACCACAATCAGAATTGCCAAGTTGCATTCAGCCCATCTGTACTCAATAATCTTAATAAGAAACAACGCCGAAAGTCTTGTGGGGATCCAAATTTTCCTTAATACTTCAGATCCTGCAAAAGCAATGGTCCACAGTTCCAGAGTTTCTCAGTATTCTAATCCCGAAACCAAGGCCGAAACTGTGGGGAGGCGTTGAATTATATTAAAAGGACGCAATGATTAATGAGAAAACAGCGATGTTTTGCCAAGAACAATTTTATATAGAGAAGCTGGCTGATGCCTTGATTGTAGAGGACAGTAGGAGACAGAGACTTCGAATTCCATCTTGCCTAAAGCAAGACAGTTGGTGGAAACATTATGGGTATATGCGGGCTCGTATGTTTTGACTTGTGTGTGTGTGTGTGTGTGAGAGAGAGAGAGAGAGAGAGAGACCTGAGAGAGAAAATGTGAGAGAGAAAATGTGAGCACTGATATAAAAAAGGGTTTTGTGTATCTCATTGGTCCAAGTTTGCCCTAAAAGTTATTTGAAGGGCATCTGAAGTGCATTTGAAATGTTTTAAAATGATGTGCATTTAAATTTTTTAGAGAGAACATGTGATTTTAAAAATTCATAGAAAGATAAGTTTTTAGAAAGAGAAAAAGGTATAAAAGGAACTTCCTGTTTTTATTAATAAAAGATGGGAAAACCTATCAAAGTACAAAGGAATGCATGTTGAAAGCGTAAAGGCTATAAGGCGAATTGAGATATTGTACAAGTATAACAAAGCAACAATCTCGCTGAGATCTACATAAACCTAATGCTTGGTATAAGTTGCTAGTTAAGACAGTTGAAAGTTTAGGTAGTGCAGGAAGCTGTGAAGTAGTCGTTCTTGCAACTACGACATGTCGAAGTATTGCAAGTGCCTGAGTGCATTGTAAAGTCATCGAAACTCGTTGACGATAATAAGCCGTAATAATAGATAAAGGTGAGGCACCACGACCTTGGAGTTTCGCTGCAAAACCTGCACAAGATGATAGAAAATCATTGAATTTCTTATGCAGACACCCATATGTTTCCAAAGCAAAAGGGATAAAGCCTTCTCCAGGAGTGCGATGTGAATAATCTCGCTCTTTATCTAGAGCTGCATGAGAAGCAGCGGCACCTTGAGTAGTTGAAGCACGGCGAAGGAGGTCAGGCCGCGAAGGATCAGCAACAACAACATCCCCAAGCGTGCGAATCCTCTCGCGCGAAAGAACAAGATCAACTCGATGCCGAGGCGACTGTGAATCAGACACAAGCAAGATGTGGGTCTGCTCCCGAACAACATGAAAGCCGCACTCATGAGCAATAGATGCCAATATGTCACGAATGGAATCATGAGTCGCAGTGCGCTCTTCGCCAGAAGGGCAACGCATGAGATGAGTGCCAATAGGATCAACAGGGTGACCACAAGAGCATTTTGTCAAACCTGCCAGCATTGGATGAGGGAGACCCAACCTAACCCGAAGAGCAGTGAGAAACAACTCTTAAGAAAGGCGCAAGTGTGGAACAACAGGGCACGCAACAAGCCAAGCACCAGCACCCGGGCCTGCACAAGACAAAAGGCGAGCCCGAGTCTCATCGGAAGGTGAATCGCTGAGAAGCTGAGTGAAAGCATGTGAGTGGAAGCGCTCCAAAAGATACTTCTGAAAATGAGCACGCTGATGGCTAAGCAAAGACTCAAAGGGAGGCAAAGAAGCTCGCACAGGTGGAGGAATGAGATCCTTAGCCGCACGAAGATGTTGTTGGAAAGGAAGAATGCCTGTTTCCACATGAGCTACTGAATCAAGAAGAATGGGCTTGTTGTCCTGCTGAAACCGAGAGATAAATGCAGAGGCAACAAGGGCCCAACTTCCCATAAAAGCAGCTGGAGCAATAGAAGCTGTGCAAGAAAGACCAACGCCTCCGGACGAAGCAGGAAGAGAGACTTGTCGCTTAACGAACTGAACATTGGGAATACGAAAGGATTCTGAACCCATCGAGCGACCCAGAATATCTGATAAAGTATTATCGAAATCCTGCAGCAAAGCCAAAACATCAGGAGAGGGAGAAACACACTGTAGAATATAACTTGGCCGTTGAGCGAAGCATTGAGTGAGAATCCCTAGAGCAACTTGAGCATTGCCAAACTTTGGTAGCAAATCAGCGTGACGAAGATGCGCGCCCAAAGTATCCCGCAAAGAGGAAGCCACAAAATCCGAGAAACCTATAGGAATACCAAGCGCTCTAATCCCATCAACCGGATTATTAAAACTTGTAGGTAAAGGGATCTCAGGAAGGAGGCCCTGAGGACACCAAGCAACGCACTTAGAGGGATTGACAGTGAGGTCCAAAGCCGAAAGTTGCTGAGAGAAATGTAGGAAAGCCGAAAAGATGTCATTAGCACACAATATGCGTGTCATCAGCAATAGAGGGAAACAAACAAGAAGGAAAAGCAGCAGAAGAAGCACGCAATGCCCGAAAGTGTCCCAAAGCAAAAAGAACACCACCCAAGGGATCACCTTGTCTGATACCATCAACAAATGAGATAACCGAAACATCACCTGAGCGAGAAGCATGACTAAAATATAGAGGCGCATCCATGGAATAAAAAGAGCAAACAAATGGGATGAGCTGAGTGAGAGGACCGTGAGCCGCACGAAGTTCTTGGAAAATGGCCCCTTGGGAAACAGAATTGAAAGCATTTTTAACATCCACCTGAAGGACAACCCAATCTGGATGAAGATCCAAGGTATCATGTAAAGCATGTATGACTGTCTCGCAACTGCCAGGAGTAGCACAACCAAACTGATGAGGAAATAGGTGGTCATGAAAACTATCATGACGCTGAAAACCAAGAGCCCTAGAAACCAATTTGAATAAAACCTCTCCAACAGCAATGGGACGCACTCCACCGCCAGGCTTATCCAAGGCTATCAAACGAGTAGCACCAAGAATACGAGCAATAAAAAGAGGAATACGGCCACATGCTACGGAAGAGCAAACTTGAAAGAGCAAACCAAACCTGCTAGCAGAGTCATCAGGAGAAAAACAGTCACGAAGATGCTCGAAAACCATACTAGAAGGACCCCCAGTTGACAAATGAGGGATGCGTAGAAAAGCATTAAGAAAATGAGATTCTGAGAGTTGCAAATCGAAATCAGGTTCAAAGTCCTCAACAAAAGAAGGAAGGGAGTCATTTGCCGGTGGATGAAGAAGCTCCAAAGCCTGAAGGGTGGTAGCAGAAGGAGTAGCTGGACTTGTAAGGGCTAGAGCACGAGCTGCACGAGAATATTCACCCACTTGCCCAAGTAAAACACAGTGACGCAACCGACGATGAACAAGGGGTATAGAAACACCATCCGAAGTCGAATCCCGCTGAGCAGCAAGCGCATGACAGTGAAGGAAATGCTCTTCTTGCAGATTTTCCCAATCTCCTGACATAAAGCGACGAATCTTGTTGCGAGTTTCCCTATGACTAGCATCGCCACCCCGAGGAGGCAGAGGCAAACACCAGAGAGGAAAAAACAAAAAGGCATGCCAAGCTGCAATATCAAAAGGGTTGGAAGCCAGACGAGACAAAGATAAGGACAAAGCTCTCTGGACGTCTAAGCGCAAGGCAAAGGGAATGTGTGCATAAAGACGAGGACGAAAAAAAACCCAAGTGAAAATATCAAGGGAGCAAATCTAGGTCCAAGCCAAGTCAGGTGGCGAAGTGGGAGCAGGATGAGGTGCAAGGTCAACATTGGTTAATGCGAGTTGTTGATGAAAAGCAGAGAAAGTGTTATGATGGCGAGAAAGACCGGCACCTTGCACATAAAGGCAACCACAGCTTTCACATGGAACACGGGGGCGAGAAGAGGAAGAAGGAGAAAGCTGAGAAATAGAAAGATAGAAAGAAAGCTGATGGCGAAGATGGGGCGGACAATATGGCACCACCTGGCCAGAGGAGACAAGCAAGGAATCTGCAACATCACGGTGGGCTTCACAATGCGCGCATGAAGGGGAAGCACTAGAAGGATGCTCTGAAGGGGAAGCAGGTCTCTTTTCTCCACATCGAGCAAGAGGATTGAAATCCGAGAGTTGTAAAGGATGAGAAGATTCTTGAGGAACCATATTGATAGGTAAAGATCCAGCCGCTGCCTCCGAAGATTCCAAAAATTAGTGTGAAGCCTCCTTGTTGGCCAACAAGACCCTGCTACGAATCCTGCAGGCTTTGCTTTTCAGTAGAATGAGTTTTCAAAGACTTACGCCAGTGACTGGCTGCCCTACAATCTGTCCTAACCTGTTATAGCTCTAACTGTATGCTTGCTTATCCAAATCTAAAGAAATCTAGCTGCGATAGGTCGCCCTACTATTGGAGATCAGCTCCGTGATCACCACTATTGCCGGAAAGCCTTCAACTCTTTCTACTCTAGGTTTACAACTTTCCATTGTTTCTTGCAAAGCGGGAAGACCCCAAATTACTATATTCTAACCTCAATCTATTGATTTATAACCCCAGAGTATTGATTCTATTGCAATCTGCTAAAATCTGACCCCAAATTACTGATCTCGAACCCCAATATACTAATTCCTGGTCGACAATTGCTAACATCACTTGATCCGGTCTGGCCACTAAAGCAACAGGGGTTTTCACCCAAAGAGCCTGGTATCTTTCTCTATACAGAATGGGTTTTTGTAAAATCAAACTATGCGGGATGGCAATTCCTTGGTGTGAATCTGTCCGCAGGTGTCCGCTGGTGTGAAGTGTGCTTCACGCTGGTCGTTTCAAAAAGCGGAAAGCTATGACGTAGGTATCAACCAACGCAGGCAACACCATCAATGTTGCATAACACTTGGAACTGGATGGATGCAGAAACTGAAACGATTTCCAGATAATAAAATCCCACGCTGCGATCAAAAGAAAAGCTGCTGCTACTGCTGCTTCTGGTTCGCCATCGCTTTTACACGCAAGAGAGAAAAGGAGAGGGTTGCATCATGATAAAGAGAGAGAGAGAGAGAGAGAGAGAGAGAGAGAGAGAGAGAGAGAGAGAGAGAGAGAGAGAGAGAGAGAGAGAGAGAGAGAGAGAGAGAGAGAGAGAGAGAGAGAGAGAGAGAGAGAGAGAGAGAGAGAGAGAGAGAGAGAGATTTATTAACGTATATTCCATGCCAAAAGGCATATAATACAAGAAGCACATTATTTGCATTTGGGTTGATAGTGGACAGTTGGCACATTTTCATTGGCTCTGAACACAAACGTTCAGAGCCATAGTGTAACAACCTGTCAACTAAAGGACAGTTGAAGGGCCCAAATGGCAAATTATGCCTGTTAGCAGGCGTGGGCAGGCCTGCTACCCTGTAGCAGGCAGCCTTCAACGCACCTCGCCGCAGGGCGGCTCGGTGCGTGAAGGCCACCTGCTACACACGGTAGCGGGCCTGCTCACGCCTGCTACCTAGTCCATATCAAGAGTGTGGTGCAAATAGGAGCGTGTAGACTTCTCCGTTGATAGTAAGGAAATCATATATAAAGTGATAACTACTTGAAAACAGGTACCATCTAGTACCAATGTCTGAGATTTGGAATACAAAAGACTTTCAGCAACTCAGAATTTTCCAGCGAGGCAAGCTTATCTGCAGTCAAAGTTAATTTCTTCTTGTGATCGAAATCATCATGAGGGTATGGAATATTGTTTCCAGCTGATAACCATGAAATCATATTCATGGATATCTATAGTGTGCTCTATCAACCAGGGACCCAGGCACTCAGGAAGGATGTGAGTAGCTATGTGGCATCCTAGGAGTACTGAATCCTTGATCTCTGACCCACCACTACCCCCTATCTGAGCCCAACGTCACAGAGAAATCAGAAGACATTTTACTTGCCAACTGCGTCCATTCTTAGCTCAGCTACAACAGAATCAAGTCACAACAAAATTTTTGATCCAGAACAGGCACGCAAACTCTTTCTTTCCCCAGTGCCGACACTATTCTAATATTCCTCCACGTCGACATGAGTACTCCAGTATGCAGACTGGCACTAAATCCTTGCAAAAACGTGTCAAAGCTTCCCATCTCAGTAGATCTCATCTGAACAACAAACCAGCACGGCCTTCCTGACTCTTGATTCTTGACTTCAGCTTGAACCTTTTCTTCACTGCTGTACAACAAAAGCATAGCCAATTTTTTCCATCTGATTTAAACAAGTGCTGAAATATTATGATAAATTTTGCATTTGTGTGATCAAAACCTTTCATGATCAAATTGGCTAATAATCCCTTTGATTATGGCTGCAACTACATGCATGGGATCTCATGTGGAGCAAGAAGTAATAATTTTACTCCAGTTGCTAGTTGTCAAACCTCTTGTTTCCATCTTCCTTGGCCACACGGAGCTGCTTTCCATCATGACCACGTCTCCTGCTGTTTTTCTAGATGATCAAGTAAGATGTGCAAAGCTCACCACTTAAAGAGCGAGGGTCATCCTCCAAATGTAAGTACTAGTTTTTATTTTCATACTAATTTGGTTTCTATTTCGATGTCAATTTATTTAATTTAATACGATCAAGCATTAAATATTAATGTAGTTTGTTTGCTTGTGTTCATGCAGACTGGACGTCACGACGACGACGAGTAGATTAGATTTAAAAGTTTTAGTTGATGTTAGATCTAGAAAGACCCATGCGACATTAAAGCACCAATTTTGTAATACATTGGTTGATATTATGAAAATATTATTATTGCAAATGATCGCGCTATATTGCCATTGCTTTTATATGTGCAATGTTCTTTTTTCAAACATTGCAATGTCGAATTTCGAGATGTGTATTGATGTAATAACCAACTGAGATTTTAAAACCATGTGCAATGTCGGATTTCAAAACAACAATCAATATCATATATAGAAATCTAAATGAAATTTATAATGTGCATAAAGCAATGTAATAAAGTATTGTATTTATAAGGGACATGAAGTAATGCAATAAAATATAGAATGAAAAGTAATTTAAGAATGAAAAGTACCTCATGCTTAGCTTGTTGTTTGATCCAAATGTTGAATGCAACTCAAAAATATTGTTTCAAAAACAATTCATGAACATCGCTTCTCCAAGAACAGCCTGATAAAAATATGCGCACTGTTTTTTACGCATTTTTTATTTTTCATTTTACCTAATTTGGGACGTCGGAATCCGACATCCAAACGCGTCAGACAGATGTCGTCGGGCGTTTTTTTTAATCATTTTGTTAACAGACGTCAAATTCCGACGTGTACTTGGCACGTCGAAATCCGACATCCAAGTAGACGTCGGATAGGCATCGGACAATTTTATGGATCATTCTGGATTTACAGACGTCAGAATTCGACGACTTTTTTAAACGTCACAATGCGACGTCTTTGGACGTCGGATTGCGACATCCATGGCGGGCGTTGCATTCTGACGTCCACGTCGGATTGATCCTCATCGACTGGGATGTGTTGCTCCAGATTTTGGCAACTTATGTGTGTTGGATTGCGACGCGTTTTAAGGACGTCAGATTCCGACGACCTTATAGCGACGTGTTTTTCCAACGTCCGCAACGAGTTAAAAAATAAATAAACTCACGATTCACATCGCAAAACACGTCGCAAATCACGGCGGATGTTGTAATGAGATATTTTAAAATGCTACAAGAACATACCCTTGGATGGTCCAGAAGGACTAAAAACGATTATGAAAAAAGCCATTAAATATGCTTTCAAACATTCCAAACATGATCTATTGTATTACAAATGAGATCATACTCGGGAAAATTTTAAATGGTCATGGGACAAAAAATGATCAAACGACTGGCACACTCTTGATATAAAACTACTCTACCAATGGAATGATTTCTTGATCAATAATTGTATCGTTAGACTAGGGAATAAAACCTGGAAACAAATACGTGGTATACCCATGGATTTTTCATGCTCACCCACCTGGTGTAATTGGTACCTATCTTTTTTTGAAGCACAATTTATTAAGAGACTCGCCAGACTAAACATTACCACTTTTATGAATAATTTTTTATACTCTTTCAGATACATTGATGACATATGTTTCATCAATAACCCAGATATTGAACTTTTCATGGACAAAACACAATTGAGAACTTATGACAACCCTTTTTGGATTTACCCCTTGGACTTTCTAGAAATAGAAAGAAAAACGTCAGAGGGTAATGTCACCAATTTTCTAGATATCACCATTGCCTTTGATCAAAAATCCGGAGTGACACAACTTTCTAAGTTTGATGAAAGAAAAGAATTGCCTTTTCCTTTTTTACAATACATACATCTGGCTTTGAATAGACCAATCTACAATTCATATAAAGCTATTGTTTCACAGGTCATTGCCGCAATGTACTGCTGCAATAAACAAGATACTTTCATCAATGAGGTCAAAATTCTGGTTAATGCTTTCCAAAAATGGTTTCATGAGGGATAAACTATGTCTTATCATCAATAAGTTATTTTGCACCGATTTGTTTTCGGGATTGTCCTACTCTCTACAGCATGATGTCGACTGTCTTTTGGCAGGCAGTTAGCTATCCCTTATGGGGAGCTAGCTGCCCCCGAAGGGATTCACTAGCTGCGGGAACGTTGGTGGGTTCTCTCTCTCTCTCTCTCTCTCTCTCTCTCTCTCTCTCTCTCTCTCTCTCTCTCTCTCTCTCTCTCTCTCTCTCTCTCTCTCTCTCTCTCTCTCTCTCTCTCTCTCTCTCTCTCTCTCTCTCATGGATTCTTCTTCGTTTATATTCACCCTGTCTTGCTATCAAAAATACGGGATAATGCAAATGAACAGTCTCTTCAAGAACAAGGTTTCTAACCTACCCACGCTTCAAAAAAATTTAAGAGGCTTTTCTTATGAAGTAAAGAAACTCTATAAAAAGAGGTTTTTTAAAAAAAAAAACTATACTCTACAAAGGTATTTTGAATTATAACTTTAAAAAAGGGAAAGTCGATTTCCCACCCCCCCTTTTTTTTTTACACACACACCACCTTCCGGGAAACTTCGAAATGTGACTACATAAACTTGCAGCTTTTGACACTTTCTCTTCACAATACTGAGAAGAGCTTCTTCGATCTGTTACCTACGAAAAGTGCGCCCTACCGGTGGGAATCTTTCATGAAGATCAGTTCGGTATGCTCTCTTTCTCTCAACTCCTTGCTGCAGTTGCTCTCCTCTTGCTTAATCATAGCTTCAGAAGGGATGCTTTCATCATTGTGTAGAAACTAATCATCAAATGATGTTTTCTCTACATAAGTTTTGTGGTTTACAATGGTTGTTGTCCAACAATGGACCTTATATGAGTTTTCTTGTCTGAACAAAGGCACATCCTGCCCATAAGGCAACAATGGAGGCCTTCCATAGTTCATAAAATCTGACTATTATCTCTACTGATAAGCCATGAGTTGACAGCTTATATGTATCTGATTTTAGGCGTTGGAACAGCCCGATCCACAGCAGATTTGTGGCTTTACTTGGGATATAAGCTTGCATCTGTCCAGCGATGGACATCATGTCATCTATCTCACTTTTCTTGATAACTTTTTGAGCATGATATGCATGGAGTCCAGCGATGGACTACATGCATTCATTCTCTCTTTTGAGAGTAAGTTTTTGCTAATGATATGTAGGAAGTCCATCGATGGACTACATGCATTCACACTCTCTTGTAAGAGTAAATTTTTGCTAAAAGGTATGTAGGAAGTCCAGCAAGTATTTACACTCTCTTTTGAGAGAATTTTTTCATGTAAGAAGTGTGGAGAGTCATGCAATGGACATCAAGCTTTCCCTCTCACTTTTGTATATATTTACTATGAGCAATATGTGGGAGGTCCAGCGATGGACTCTTAATAAGATTTTTTCATGATAAAATGGTGGGTTTATAAACCCTTGGCTCATTGTCCAGCTATGGACAATTTACGCATTTGCTCTCTAAACTCATTTCTTCTACTATCTATAGATATATAGAAGGAATTAGGTTGGCTTATTTGTAAGAAACAATTTAAGTTCTCTGTCCTTACTATATATTGGAAGTTCTGATACTTTTTGCTAATCTGAATGACTATTCGTGCGTGTGATAATGTAGCAACATTTGTGACTTGACACAAACTCTTTTACTACATTTCGGTTCTTACTCGAACCAAGCATTGTACTCGGAGCAAAGGTACGCTTTCTACCAATATTCTACAAAACAAGAAATACACTCCGCTTACATATCTTTCAAGATTAAAAACGCAACTTAATAACCACATCTATTGTCGCTATTGTGTAAAGATAGCACTTGCACGGAAAAACAACTATGGCAACATCTCAAGAAGCTTCGTCTGCAAACATTCATGTATGGGTTTTCGTTATCAATTTAGATACGAACGCTACAACACATGAATGGGTGAAGTTTTTTTTTTGTAAAATAAATATAATAACCCATGTTACAATCCTTCAAAATGCTTCTTTCTTTCTACAAAAAGAGTTGACTCTTGTTAAAAAAAAATATTATATTACTGAGTAATTTTTTATGAAAACTTGGTCAGTAAACGTCACGGTAAGGACTCCAATTAAGACGGTCTTAGACAACATGGAAATGCATAAGACATGTTGTCTTTACAAAAGGGTTAGAATGGCACGGATCTGCCCTAATACCTAGTAAAACATTGGAAATCACTTACTAAGTAATCCAATCTGTCTATTCCACATACCATGGTCGTTATGTGAACTATATAACGATCATGGCACTACTTTACCCTACCCTGTCAAGTGTCACTTTAGACCCTTGGTGAGATACAACTGGAAGGCATGGATATGCTCAGGAGTATGGACAATAGTGCGTGACATACCCTACTTTGTAAGGGTCACTTGGGTCAGTATAGCATGGATTTGCTCTAATACCAACACACGTGTTCACACTAGGTCTTTTGGCTAAGTAATATTCTAAACGGTTAAAACTTTTCATACTCTTCTAGGCATAAAATGAACCGATATGGACCAACTGCCTATAAGCTGGTCAGTATGGCACTCGCCATGATACCGTGATATAACGGCTTGGCCTATCGCTAGAACATCATGTGCTTGGAAAGACTGGACTAGGTTTTAAAATGCTATTCGAAGCTATTAAGTAGTATAACTTCTTTTGGACATGAATAACAATTGTCGTTCAGCTATGACGTCTGTCTTCCTCACTAAACTAACTTGAGCGGTTTTGTTTTGTCGGATGGTGGTAGGACATCTTGAAAGTGGTTATGCCTTATGGTGCTTTCTAGTACTGTATTTTACTTTTCAACTGTATTTTACCTTGTTGGATTATGAATAAAGGCTTCAAAGAACTTCAGTCTTGCTTTGTCAAGAGGAACTAAGTGCAGTCTTATATCTTTCTCTGGTACTCAACACTATTTTACTTTACTTGGACTCATAAGCTTTGCAAGGTATATGGCCCTCAAAAAGTTTTTTTTGGTGGACAATGTTTAAACCTCCACTTGCATTTATTGTAACTTTAATGGTCAAGATTGCCTGTGCTTCACCCTAAGGCTACTATTGGATGCTTCTTCCACAAGTGGAATCACCTATAAAGAAGGTGGCACACTTCCTCTTCTCTCCTCTCTCTCTCTCTCTCTCTCTCTCTCTCTCTCTCTCTCTCTCTCTCTCTCTCTCTCTCTCTCTCTCTCTCTCTCTCTCTCTCTCTCTCTCTCTCTCTCATTTCTCCTTCTACTCTTAGCAATACTGATCTGAATTTGCAGTGCCCATCCTCCTACAATCGGAGAATGATCCACAGTATCAACGGTAAGTGCATTCTAGGTCAGTGCAAATCGCACCTCTATGGTAGGCACTGTAGCGCGGCCCATATTGCATCGCGATTCTACTGTTTCACTTGGTAGTTTGCTTACATGAGGCTTTAACACTTGATCGTTGCCCATCGATGTTCAGAATGGAACTAGTATGACCATTCCTCCCTCCATCAACTGCCAACCACTGCTCCTCCATCCATCGATCAACTACTCATCAGGGGTTGTGTGGTCGATTATGTCGTAAGTGCTTGGGCCGTGGAGATGGTGCAGGCTTATCTGCAGTCAAAGTTAATTTCTTCTTGTGATCGAAATCATCATGAGGGTATGGAATACTATATCCAAGTTGATAACCATGAGATCATATTCATGGATATCTACAGTGTGCTCTATCCACCAGGGAGCCAGGCACTCAGGAAGGATGTGAGTAGCTATGTGGCGTCCTAGGAGTACTGAATCCTTGATCTCTGACCCACCAATTCCCCCCTATCCGATGGGGCTTATAGGCACCTCGCTGTCTGTAAAATTCTGAGTTGCTGAAAGTCTTTTGTATTCCAAATCTCAGACATTGGTAGCTATTTTTAAGTAGTTATCACTCCATATAATACGTTAATAAATCGCTCTCTCTCTCTCTCAACTCACTTTATTGTTATTTTTTTTCTAAAACCTTAAAAAACCTTAAAATATAAAATACAACAACTCTCTCTCTCTCTCTCTATCATGATATAAGTCTCTCCTCATCTGAACACTTGCAAGGAAGCACATCGTTGCTGTCCTAGCATTGAGAACTCTCATGCCGCTTTGCACAATGAATGATATGATGAATCAATGTGATGAGATCCATCATCGCTATCCAACGATGAGATACCAAAACATTTTCTTATATATTGTCCAGCGATGAGCTACCTATTGCTTCTTAAATGAATGATATATTTTTATCATAATGAGCACTCTAAAAATGTATGTTCTTTGACGATACTCGCTATCATCTCTGTCTTTCACAATATAGCAGCGACGTAGCACGAATATTATAATCATATCATTGGATTCCGAATACAACAACAGAAGGTATGTACACTGCTCTTTGTTCTCAAAGCTATGCAAGAGCTATACTATAACACACCACTATGAAAGCTTTGATAATGGGGTTTCAGAAGTTATGGATTATAACAATAACACATCTATCGTGCACATGATTATGTAATGCTATACATAGAACTGGATACGGATTAAAACGTTTCGCAAAGACATTCAAGAGAAACATGACCACTTCACAAGAGTCGCTAGCGTCTACCATTCAAGTTGGTGCTTCTCACATATCTCGGTGGTCATTTTAATAAAACTTCAAAAGAGTATGTCGGTAGCGTAAGAGATTATTTGTTGTACGCTTAGAAGAGCAAGATGATTCTTAAACCAGTTTGTTGCATATCTCTTTCTCTAGCATGCAGTACCATAGCATACAGAATCATTGCTTATCATAGGTAAATGGTAATCCTCATTCATTCCATGAATGAGTGGTTACAAACCCTTTTATGTATGCATACGGGTGTTGGGTTTGATTATATTTTAAGTCACGATCTTGGTTCAAATATAATATAACGGTATGATAGCTTGCGGACTCTTGTAAAGCATGGATTTTCTCAAGAAGTTACGAGAATCGTACATTACCTGTTTACAGGTGGGAATGCTAGTTTGGCATAAATTTGCCTTGCACTTCATGTACAGATCCAAGCTACTTACTTGTTTGCAATTTTCTACATATCTCATACAACTTGTTTTTAAATGCATATTTGATTTATTAAATTAAGAAGATAAGGACCAGAACCATTACACTGATCAGCATGGCACTCGCCCTAATACGATCAAGATATGGTTCGGCCTATCGCTATTAATAACTCTCAATAAGAGAAGACTGAACTATGAAATTTCATCTTTATTGCATGTTGATTAGCTAAGTAAATTTATTTTGTAGATGGATAACAATTGACATTCAACGTTGACACTTGTCTTCCTCATTATGCTAACTTGCGCGGTTTTGTGTGGTGGGATGGTGCCAGGTACCAGTTGGATGTCTTGAAATATGTTTTGCTTTATGGTGCGTTCTAGTACTGTATGCTTTTCAGCCATGTTTTTCCTTGTTGGTTTATGAATAAAGGGTTTTAAAAGGTTTTGGTCTTGACTTGTCAAGAGGAGCTTTGATCTGTTAATCTCTCTCTATGCATCTTTGAGGTGTAAGTCTGACTATCCTTTGGTTGGATTAGTATCAAAACCTTTACCTTACTTGGATTCATAAGCTAACATAGGTCTTTTTTTTGCTATGTTTAGTCCTCAAGATGGTATCAGGACATTGTAGACCTAGGTTATGGGGAGCCCCTTCCTCCCTAATCTATTCATTCAAACTTTGATAATTTGCATGAAAAGAGCTATCATGTTGCATAGTTTTTATTACTAAAACAGATGTGCTACCTGTAACACTGTTGGACCTGAAGATAAGGTGCTTTATGTTACTGACCTTTTGGATAGACTACATTGGGTTAAGATTTATATAAAATATGACAAAAGCAAGATCGATCTCTTGGGTATCATCAAAAACTTTGCTGCTGACTTGGCTGGGCTTGTTGAGAAATATGAGAAGGAAGAGAGATTTTATAATTCTCATATTAGAAAAGTTTCTGCCTTGAGATGCATTGGACGAAGATAGCGCCTCGCAACTTGAAGCTTTCTGCAAGACATCTGTGACATTGGTTATCAATCTACTTTTGAATTCTACCAATATAAAAACTACCAAGTCCCTTTTGTCCCTGCACGCACTATTGAATTCAAATTCGCCTGTACTTCTTACAAGCTTTGGAGCTTACCCACTGTCAATTTTCTTCCTATCGAGTTTTGGATTATATTTGCACACCTTACTGATGAAGAAGTATAGACCTGCAAACTTGCTGCTTTAAGCAGAAATTCCATTCTTGAGACTCCCATTGCCTTTGATAATATCATACGCATGAACAAATATAAGACTTATCGCTGCCCTTCTGAACAAATCTGGGCACGAATTCGTGGACATTTTGACATTGGTTTCAATAGAATAAATCTCCAGAATTTGGAACTGGAAAAGACCTTTCTTCAAATGTAGATGTGGTGGTAAAAATCAATCCTCCATTATCTGGTTTGACCACGCCATCTGGTACATGATGAATAACCTAGGCATTTTCTTCCCTAGTGCTTTCCCACATAACCAACTCAATGCCTTTTTTCTTTGGCTACACAAGCCGGCTAGGGAAATTGTCAAAGCACACTTGACTTTTCTCTTTTTACACCAACACATGATAGATGCGTCCATTGAGCTTGTCGCAAATCCTTCTGCCAAACACCTTGCAAACCTAGGCAATGCCGAAAATACTAGAGAAATTGAACATTTCTCAAAAGACCTAGCTTTTCTACACTCAAGACAAATTTTTTAAAAACTCCAATAAAAAAATGGGCACTTTTAACCTCAACAACCCAAGCTCTGTTATCTCAAGCCAAGGTGAAAGTAAAAGAAGGAAATTTATAGGATTCAAAGGGAAAGAAGGGCAAGTAAGTGGTAAAAAGAACGAGTTGCCAGTCAAGAAGCTGAATTTCTATAGGGACTTATATGCTTGTAGGATGATGAGATTTTGGATAGGAGGGAACTGATCAGGAATATGACGAATTGCCTATAGCTCATTACGCATGATACCAAGGGAACACTCTTTCTACATTTACTTTACCACAATAGGATGTTTGAGACCTGTCATGTGAAGTAGTTTTATGCTCACACTTTATTACAGTTATTCGCTTTGTACATGAGTTCTCCAACGATATTGTTTTTGGTTCGTCATACATGCCGAATGTTCAAATGGATTGGTATTTTCCTTATGAAGTCTTTTGTAACTTTCAAGTTGGAAACCTTCAAGTTCTGAAGTAGTGACTACTCCTGTCAGTAAAATTAGCCCTGGTGGAAAATCCATCGATTCCTAATCTTCGGTGCTAGCTTATCATTTTTAATACATCCATAGGACAAGCCCCTACCCAAAATAGCCTTATGAAATGGTTCTGGTAAATCAGTTATATTCACAATGAAGTAGAATCCTCTGTACCACAGATTTACCAGTTGACTTGAATAAGGAATTGCCTCGCTTTCATATATTTTTTCCCTATGTACCAAATAAATGAAATGCGAGTTGTATGCGTTATGTATTGGAAGATTATTAAAAAATAAATCTATTTTTACTTTTGAATACGAACCTAGTGCAAGAAATTGGTGACATTTTGCGAATCAGACTGTCCATCTAAAATTTCTTTAGGTAATTGAGTTAATCCTAAAATAGCTCTAATTGTAGGATCTTCAATCAATGATGTGGGCAAATGTCCCAGAGCAATCTAGTCATGATTCAATGCATTACGATCATGAGTTGGAGATTCGTATTCTTCGGTCATTGACAAACAGTTGATAGGGCACAACTCGACGCAGTTTCCACAGAATATGCAAAATCCAAGATCAATTATGCTGTAACTTTTTAATTGCTTCTTTCTTATGTTTTTCTTGAATTCCCAATCAACAACAGATAAATTAATTGGACATACATGAACACATACTTCACAAGCAATACATTTGTCGAATTTGAAGTGAATACGTCCGTGGAATCACTCTGGTGGAGCTGATTTTTCATAAGGATATTGAATGGTAATGGGTAAATGATCCATGTGATTCAGGATCACCATGAAACTTTGACCAATGTATTTTGTGGCTTATATTGCTTGTTGACCATAGATTTGGAGTCCCTTTACCATAAAAAACATATTAAATATCCTGGAATGAATATTTGGTTTGTGTCTTTTACCTTACAAATTGAATCAATTTGAACATTTGTAAGAGTTTATTTTAATGAATATTTCATGGTAGAAAAAGTTCAAAAGAAGCTATTAGTAATAGATTTTCCAAAGCAATGGGCAAGAAGAATTTCCAACCAAGATCTACCAGTTGATCCATTCTTACTCTGGGTAAAGTCCCTGTTGTTGTGATAGAAATAAACAAAACCAAATAAGCTTTTGCTAATGTAATTATGATTTGTATTGTGATACTGAAAAACCCACTACTTTCATTGATTACATTCCATCCCAACTAGTCAAAATTTAGTACGAATGAGACGGAAAGGTTTCATTCACCCAAATAAAAAATCGTTACAGCTAATGAGGAACTTAGTGAGCTTTGTTAAGAAACAACATAGACTGAGTCAAATTTAATACGTGAATACTCAGTCTGATAACCCGCAACCAATTCCAATACTCGGTGTGGTAACCCACAACCAATTCCTCTTTTGTTTCTAGTAAGTCAAAAGGCAATCTTTCACGTTCTGATAGGGAGGAAATTAAGAAAGCTACGAAACCTATGGACTGACGCGATAAATTCCATCCCCAAAAACCATATTTAGATTGTGCTTCAACTATAGCAACTGTACTCAAGCTGTTAGATAATTATAGTCCATGTTGACATTGCTGTTAACATCTCTAGTCCAAAACCACACATGAGACTCTAGGGTCATGTGGCTCTCCAATGGCATTTGGAGAAAGTCCTCAATGATTCATCTCCTTCGATGAATTGAACTGATAAGGCCAAATTTGAATCTATCTGAACCTTTACAATTTGTTGCTGGCACTGACTCAGATCCCTTTATAAAAAACTATATGCTTTTCTCGTGCGCATTCAATTTCCTTACCTTTATATCCATTTAGGATTCCATTTCTAAAATTGCTTCCGAATTGAAATTTGAGCTATTACTATTCGTTAGAGATTGCAATTGTAAAAGGGATTACTTCATTCTCTTCAGAAATGACAATCATAGAACATCGATGTCTGCAAATTCAATCCAATGTTACATTATGAACAATGTCATTTGAGACGAAAAGGTCATTCAAATGCGTAAAAAAATCCTGGCCCTACTTGAATTGTCGATAGAACAATACAAGTGATAGAGTTCTGAAATCTCTCTCTTTTGACAACAAGCCATCACAAGACCTCGACTTTAGAGTCATATATGTACACACAAGAGCTATTCCAAGTGTATCTTGATATGCTTTTGAATTCTCATCAGTTGATTGTCAAAATTCATGTGATTGAATAGCTCACGAAGATGGAAAGCAAATTAGCTTCATAGATTTGAGATACATATGAATCTCTTGAATTATAATCATGAAAAGAAAAACCAACCTCTTGTTAGGCCAGATCGTAATTGATTAGAAAAATAGCACCTAGCTTCTAACATTTTCTAACAAATGCTAATAGTGCTAAAAAATGAAATGATGTGCAACATGTTTAATTAAATTGATGATAATGTATGGAATAGTTGTTGTTTTGCAATCAATGATTGTCCAATTCAATAGCTCGTAAACAATCTTGTTTTCGTTGTACATAGGCCTGCTACTTTTCTTTATTTATTTGGACATTCACTAACACATGGTAGATGTTTCATGTTATTGTCATTTGCACGATAATTCAAGATAGCATTTAGCAAAATTTAGCATATCATACTTTGGCAAAAAGCAGAAGATAGCAGCTTGCAAATTGATATCTACAAAAATTTGAAAACTGGTCCCAATTCTTTGATTCACCTTTGCATCTCCCATTATAAATCTATTATAGACAATGCAAAAACCATCACATTTACGATCAAGTCGCACATTGAATGAAAGACACAAAGCGGCCAAAGAAAAATTCATGGAAAAAAAGAAAACAACATTTGCTTCTTACCCTGATGGGTGGTTCGACATCGCTAGATTTCAAAATCTATGGAAAAATATTTGCGATGAAATCCTTGGCTTAATGAAGTGTCGTTCGATGTGCGGAAATGTCACGTTTTCTAACCAAAAGAAAGACATGAAAGCTAAGAATATGGGTCGAGCTATCCCACCATATGCAATTGCCAACACATTTATGTGGGAGTATACATATGCAAATGACAACCAAACGAGTTGGCATACATGTCCTTTATGTAAGGCTTATCCAGATCGTATCAAATACATAGTCTTTTTCTCTGCTACATATATACAAACCATTCTAAAAATACATGTATCAAACTTGCAATTGTTGTCTATCATAGATGTTTCAGTAGATGTCACGCGCCGCGTTAACTCGTTTGTGACAGGGCGTATTGAAAAAAGATCACTATTTGACAATCTTATTGCTTGCAATTTGAGCAGATACGATAGGAATCATGATACAATCGAGATACGAAATGTTTTAGAACAGAATGTTTTGCATAATCCAATTTTGCAAACATTTTTGAGTTTATATGAATATGCATCTCAGACTCAGAGCTTGCCATTCATATCTCTAGCATCAGTTGAAAAGATGTTGGACACATAAATGGATAGATTTCAAAACATGCAAAGTGATCCATTTGAACGAGTGTACATATTGCTAAAAGACGTAACACCTTGTAGCAAAGCACATGACATTCAAAAAAATGATATATGTACATATTCAAATTTACAAATAAGGGATTTGACACATGGAAGAAACGAGACATCAATATTCAAAACTAACATATCTGGCTTGCCATTCCTGCCTGGAGAAAAATTATTTATCACTCTAGAAAATGCAATCTTTCCATTCTTGTTTCCATTTGGACAGGGGTATTATGATGGCAAAATACGTTATATAGATTAGATAAAAATGAGAGTCGCCACACTATTCTCGCCATTTACATTATTCCCACCATATTTACTTGTCATGTATCAAATAAGACAAGCAATTTTGATCACAACAAAAGTGCCATCTATTGTGTTGCAAAAAGACATAATTGATTTTGCAACAAAACATTCACATGCAAATGAGAAAGAGATTTTCAAAAACGTTTTGAAATTCACTTTGCCACGTGAGATCCCTGGAACACCATCATGGCATAGACGAAATTTCAAGGACTTGCTAGCAATGGTGAGATATTGGGGCTTGCCAGATTTCTTTCTAACATTGACAAGCGATGAAACCACTGAGCTGTGATGGGTGGAGATTGCAAAAATAGAAGAGCTTGTGAGAAAATACAACAAGAATTTTGATTGGAGAAATTGTCCAGTTGAATGTTCAATGCTTTTCGTTAAGAAACTAGACATGTTCATGAAAACATTCATTCTTTCCAAAAAGGCAATTCTAGGCCATGCCAAACATTATATGTTACGCTATGAATTCCAAAATAGGGATTATGTGCATGCGCACATCATGTTATGGGTGAAAAAAAAAAAGATGTTATAAGAATCGGAAATGAAATCAGTGCATTTATTCCTGCCAAATACGAATCAAACAACAAAAAATTTGAGATTCCATTGAACCCAGCTCAGAAACAACTATACGAGCTTGTTGTGCGAAAACAGATACACCATTGCCGATCCTCTTGCGCAATAAAAAGTAGTCCCAGAACTGCAAAGACTTGTAAATATGGATTTCCATTTGACCCATGTGTATCTTGTACTGAGTTGGACACCAAAACTGAACAATGGAAATATTTTCGGCCAAGGTATGAAGATCGGAATGTGGTACCCTATCACCCGACAGTGCTTTTGTTATGGCAAGCATACATGAATCTACAACGAATCACAAACACGGGTTGGTTATACTATGTTTTAAAATATGCAATGAAATCAGAACCTATAGGATCATTGAACCTGAATGCTGCTGATGCCAAAAGAATAGGATTGAATCATTCAGACGAAAACGTGTTGAAATTGATATCTAGTTATGTCTTGACAAAACCGATATCATTACCAGAAATTAGTTTCATGTGTTTGCAAATCCCTATCATCAAGAGAAGTGAAGCAATCCAATACATCGATAGTTCACCACCAGAAATGCATCGCAAATTTGTCAGTTTTAACAACAGAATCCTGTTGCATCCAATTGATATCTACACATACAGGCATGAAGTCCTCGAAAACACTACTTTTTGTAACTATTGGCATCAATTCGTTGTGACCAAAAAGAAAAGATCTCTTCAAAAAGAACTATATATTGATCAGCTAGGATACTATCTATACAAAAACAATAGAATAGTCAGATTCACAAATTACCATCCAGCATATCAAACTGAAGGATTTTGTTTTTAAATATTGTTGGAAAAATGCGAATTCTGAAAAGAAAGAGAGCTTCTGAGCTCCGTCAACAAAGATGGATCTTATTACATGGAATGCATATTGCGTGATATCATTCGAAGCGAGAAACATATTGAATGCTATGTTCAGGATTATACAAATAAACAGATGTTACAAGATGAGCAGTGACAACAGATCGTGAACATTCTATTGCGACACAATTCATTTTCATGTGACTCTCTATTTCAAGTTGTATCTGAACAAGTAGATGACAATGTGACATCTTTGGCGAAAGATACCGAGGATGCATTGGGTATTGTACACGAATTTGAATCTTTTGGAAATACCTCGGTGACAACGGAACAAGAAAATATCTATTCACTTTTGATATCAGAAACTTCAGGTATTTTTGTGCTTCCGGGTACACCTGGAAGTGGAAAACACATTTCATAAAATATCTAGCGTACTCACTTGACAAATTGAACAGACCCGTGTTGCTTTGTGCTACTACTGGTGCCGCTGCATCAAGACTTAGCAAATATGCAACAACAATGCACAACATGTTTTCCATCCCTGTCAATGGCTTATCCGTACAACTGACATACGTTTCAGAACATTACTTGCTGCTGAATATATCATTATCGATGAGATGTCCATGATGACCGCACAGAAATTACGGCTTGTTGTGCATCAAATAAATCAAATAAAATCCACCCCATGCAATGCACCTTTTAAAAATTATATTCTATTATTAGTCGGTGATCATGCACAATTGCCAGCAATATGCAAACATCGAACAGAAAGTCTCTGCTCAATATGTCACATTTCGACATCTGTATGTTGGAAAATGGCTACTCAACTGCATTTGAGTCACTCCATTAGACATTCATATGACACCTTGTACCTATCAGTTTTTAACACGATAAGATTTTGAAAACCCACATTTCAAGAGATTGACAATACGTTAAACACACAAATTATTCCAGAAGACCAACTCTTCCAAATGATCAACTCTGATGTCACTATCATATGTACACACAAAGAAAACGTAAGAAAATATAACAAATATGCATTGCAAAAAATCTTTCAAGAAAATGACATTACGAAAGTGCCCATGAAAACAAATGCAGTAGACAACACGGACTTGAAATCATGGCTTGAAGATCATACATTCCACCAACTAGAAGAAATTGCCAAGAATGCAAAAACAATGATTCTTTCAAATTTGGACATACAAAATGGCATTGTGAATGGAGCAACGGGAACAATCGAAGACTTCATCTGGTCTAAAAATGACAAGGAAATAGATTCTATTACGATAAAACTCAATGCGACCAATAAAAAATAAAAATCACTCCATCCATAGTGCGCAAAATTAGATATGATTCAAAAACCTACTATAAATGTACCTTCCCACTGACATTGGTATATGCTATCATAGCCCATAAATCACAAGGCACAACGATCCATGGCACCACCATATTTGATATTCAAAAAACATTCAGTCTAGGCCTAATGTATGTGATGATGTCCCGAGTCACCAAACGAGAACACATATTCATCACACGTAAATTGACTTCTGACAATTTTGATCCAGTGCCACGTATTGTAAGCCAAGAAACCATTTCACCAATGTAATTTTCATTTACCAATACAATTTTAATGTCATGCATTTCATGGGATTGAACCAGGTGTGTGCACTTTCTTAAATTTGTTTTTAGTATTTATTTTTCGTGTTCCATACATAAAGCACATGTTTTGCCATTTTTCCCTTTTGTTTGAAAACAGGTCATCGACATGACAGCACATGAAATTACAGAGGCAGAAGAGGTACATTATTTCCTTTTTGTTCGTTTGTGTAAATGCAATGTCCCAAAAAATATATGCACAGCTTTTTTGCTTTCTATTCTATGACAACGATTGATATTCTCAAATTCTTTAATAGCTATTTCGGAAACTGAAAGAGGAAACAAGAATATCACAACTTGTGACCTCCGAGCAACTGGATGAGGTACGCATTTATCCCTCCACACGACAGATGTTTATCTTGAATGCATGTGGGATTGAACCGAGCGAATACAAAAATGGCTTCCATAGCAGCTACACAATGAGCACCTTTATTACATCACAAAAGCATGCTAGAGAAGCTTATGTGCATCAACATCATAGAGATCCTATAGAAGGTACAAACTTGTATTTCTTTTCTTTTTGTGCACATTTCTTTTATGGTGTTTGTTATTAACATTTTCATCTTATGAAAATATCATGATTTCCATATTCTGTTTTCAGGATTTCTAAAGCATTTTTACAAGCTGTTTGCGATTTCAATTCCAAGCTCGATACAAACAAATCGAGCTGCTATTCAGCACTTCGAGGCCCACTGTGACAAGGGATATCATGCAATCCGGAATTTGTACTTTGGATATAATATCGCAATTTCTGATTGGAGAGGAATGACTCGTGCAGAATTAACTGCTATTCAAAATGATCTTGGCAGACAGCTTGGGCACATCTCAGAAACAGGAGTGCACCTCACTGATGGCCCAATCTCCATTGATACTATGTTGAAAGTCCTCGAGAGAGAGATCCTTGACACACCAACCGTTCACAGGTTTGCAATTTGCAACAACTCTAAATTACGTTGCGTTATGCATGCAACTTATCGCACACCTAAATATTCATTGCATACTGACAAATAGCAATCCATGGATCTCCACATTTCGCAACAAACAACTCAACCACCATCTTCCAGCATCAAGGTATGGATGCAAAACTATAATCTATGTTCTTCAATTTCACACGAATCTTGTTCCACCATGAAAAACTTCATAATGAAAAAGACATCTTTCTTGCAAGACGCCTCGCCTCCACCTTCAAAAAGGCCTCGAACAAGCACATCACACTATACAAAATAGCATCACATGTCGGCAAGTTGATTTACAGCGGACAAACTACCGAATTAAATAGGCGTGTGCATGAACACGCTCGCAAACCACCCAAGAAAATGCTTTTGTCTAAGACACATTCTAGTTTTTTTTATGCCTTTCATGTTGACATACTAGAAATTGTCGAAGATCGTTCAATTGCAAATAGATTAGAGAACTTTTATATCAAAATGTACAAATCTCAGAACATGAAACATTGCAACAACTTGGCTGGTCACCCTTCAAGCTCGCGCAAATATTGGTACCTAAAACATTGATCCTGCATATGACAAAACTTTAAAAAAATATTTGCTTGTAAATATTTAGTAGCTTCAATTCATGTTGCTCTTTGTCTGGCTTTACCACGTTTTTGCTATAAGCTGCGCTTGGAATGGCATGTCAATCAAATTCATTAATCATCCTAAGTTTTGTTGCACTCTGCGCTTCCAATGGCATGTTAATTAGATTCGTTACTCATCCTAGCTGACTCGCTTCTGCTTTTGCGTTTCTGCGCCCTATGCTAGCGGGACAAAATTGCGTTGCTAGTTACAATTTTGTCTCGTACCCGATTTCGAGTTCTCTTCTCAGGAAGATAGCCACTTGGCATGTTGTGGACCGATAATAGTATTGTAATCAACGGCTTTGATTTCATGTTGGGGACCGTTAATACTATTGTAATCAACGGCTTTGATTTCATGTGTAAAATAGAAAGTTGAAGGTTGCACATTTTCTAAAACTGCAAACCACATCGTTTCTACTGGATTCACTGATCTTTCTTTCGTTGAGGTACACGCAGATTCTAAAAAAACAGCGACGATGCAAGAATGTAAAGAAGCATCGTTCTCTCATGTAGGAGACTAGCCAGGTGGCACGGTATGAAACATTAGCAGGTATCAAAATCGGTGGCCATGATTTCAAATTGCTTGAATAGAAAGTTGAGGCTTTCTGCTTACTTTCGGTGTTCGGTCTATTCCTGGTTTTGGGTATCGAAATCGGCGCCATGATTTCATGTTGCTTAAATAGAAAGTTCAGATGTTTTGCTGTTTTCTACTCTGGCCTTCTGTGTATCAACAACGATGATCTGTTTCAGTTTGCTATGGGCTGATATCTCCGTGGTATCACTGATCATTTTGTAAATCAAAAGGCTTTTGTGTGTCTTGTTTGTTGGGGATCAGTTTCTTGGCACATCTGTGTCTATCACCAGCGAGCTTCCTGTATTAGCTGATGCAATAAACTTTCTGGTAGACAATTGAGCCCCCAATTGGACAGCAGCCAACTAAGTAGTATAGGTTGACTACCCATAACACTCTGCATCAAAAAGCTAGAATTATTTGGTGATGAACATGCTCATCAAAATCATCTCCAAAATTAGCCTGGTGTATTTGAAGAGCATCTGTGGCACTTAGAGGTCGCCTACAATTGTGTTCCTAAACTTTAAACACTGGTTGTGCTATTAAAATTCCGAGTACCTGCAAGGACGATTCTACTAAGTACACGATGCAAATTGCTTCAATGAACTCAAATACGCATAAGCAGACACAGACATAAAACTTGAAAAGACAAGAACACGATGATGATCCCGAACAAAAAGGTGTCGTTCGTATCAGACATCGCCATCACCATTATATTCACCCTCCCCGTACATGCCAAGAAAACCCTTAGGCCATGTAGGCCCCTTCACATGCCAAGAAAACTGAGGGGATAAGGTCATCAACCCTGCGTTTGTCACATTCTAACTAGCTTTCATGAAAGACAAACAACTACCAAAATGAGCCTATGAAATGCTCGATTAACTCACAAACTCTCTCATATTTCATAGTCTACTTATCCTACATTGCTGCCATTCATATCCTTTATCCCTAACTGGTCTCTCAGTAAAGTGAAGCGCTGCTTGACCAATGCCTTGGTCATTATATCGGCCAACATATGGCTTGTCTGACAATACTCCATGTGGAGTTCTCCTTCTTGCACCAAATCTTGCACGAAGTGATATTGTATCGCTATGTGTTTGCTCCTCTTGTGAAACCCCGCCTTTTTGCTGAGGACCAGACATCCCTGGTTATTATTAAGCAGCTTCATGCCTGCAACTTCAATGCCAAGCTCACACATTAGGTTTTTCAGCCACACATACTCTCGCGGTAGCATGACACACACCCATGTACTCGGCCTCTGTTGTTGACAAGGCTGTGGAAGCTTGCTTTTTACAGCTCCAGCTCACACATCCTCCTCTCATAACGTGTCGGAAATAGGTGTGCTGAAGATAGGTCTAACTCGAAAAGAAACGAACTAAAAAAAAAACGAATGAAAATAATTCGAGTGTCTAGAAAGAAAACTTTTCGTGTATGGCGAAATAAACTATCTTCCTCTTTCACAATGCATGACTACGCCTATCAATTTCAAACAAAACAATAGTGATAGAAATCACATTTGAACTTATAGTAACTAACTTTGAAATCATCAGTACTACATTGATTATGTAGCCAAATAGTAAAGCATTGAATTATCAGACAAATAATTTGTCGCGAATTATTTGCGAATTAGTCGCGAAGAACTACAGAAACGCATACGTTCTGAGACGAAGCTGAACGCAATATAGGATAGTACTGATTCAGTATGAAAACGTAACAAAAGTAAATGAGTACAATAAGTTGCGGATCGAAGCCGCATACTCTATGCTATCTCTGAGCGGCTAAAATGAAATTCTGAATTAAGCGCAATGCTGATAAGCAATAGCACAATAGAATCTCTAAAACAACTCTAAGAAGTGAGCTAAAATGCTCAGAAGTGTTCAAGCTCACAGGCTTGAGAGAGAGAGAGAGAGAGAGAGAGAGAGAGAGAGAGAGAGAGAGAGAGAGAGAGAGAGAGAGAGAGAGAGAGAGAGAGAGAGAGAGAGAGAGAGAGAGAGAGAGAGAGAGCTAACTATTCAAAATGCTTCTTCTGATAATGATTGAAAATATATGAATATGAATAGCTATTTATACTAAGAAATTAGATCGTCAATTGCGATCGCCAGTTGGCTGGTGATCTACTGGCATCCATCCAGTTCCTTGTCATTGATTGTTGATAAGCGGTGGAAATTGGCTGTAAACATTCTGTCTGCATAAATGTACTAAAACTGTAGCTTTGCACAAAAGAACTAAAACAACCATAGGTGACAATATCGCAAAAAAGTGACAGTGTTAGGATTTTGCGAAAAAGACGACAGTTGCCCCACACTTTGCCAGAGTCATTTCCTTAACATTTAAAAATGAGATACAAATCTTATTGGAAAGCAAAAATTTTGGAGTTTAAGACTACCCCAGGAGGTCAATCGATATCAGAAGTTTTAGTACAACATGTATATATGCATTCAAAAATAAAAGGACATGATATCAATCCTCATGATGTGGAAAATATAACTGTAAGTATATCAAAACATATGCACTCTACAACAATCACAGGTGATTTTCTTTATTGATGCTCTTCAGATTATGATTTAAATGTTTCAACATTGTTTTTTTCTTTCAGATTTATATCCATCATGCATAAGTGAATGGGAGCCAGCACAATCGCTTGCAAGAATATTGGACGTGATTCACTCTGATGTTGGAAAGCTGCAATACAGAGGAAGAAGTCCAAAGGAACTTGTAGATTGTAGTATCTATTTTTATGAATCTTTATATACGCCACATACAGATGGAGGTTTTGGCAAGCTCGAAGCAATTCCATTGCCTAGTTTTCAAAGTGATGAGTGGCCTACTCCTGACAGTATTGTTTCTGAATCCTTGAGATGCAAGCTACTCATTGATATTAGAAATGCTATGAAGATAAAGCACTGGCTCAAAAATTGTTCACCTAAGTTGGTTTATCTCATTACATATATTTGTTGATTTTTTTTCGAGTGCTAGTGTTCGTAGGACACCAACTTTATTTGTTTGTAAGGAATTATCAAATGAGACTTTGTCAGATCTCATGGATCAAGGCTGGGATAGTAAAACAAATAATGACATAGAATTATGGATTAAAAAGTCTTCAATGATCTTTCGTTATCATATCGAAAAGCATATGCTCGGTCTCACATTTAGCTATCAGAGATACAAGAAAATTGAAGGTACATGGCTACCATTGGATCAAGACTTTGAACTAAGTGGTCACACAAACCGAATGGAGATAAGCATTATCTACAATGAGGAAATATCACAAGGATAGTCGACATCAAGAACAATAGATTGTCTAGACATTTGTTGTACAGCAGCATGATTCAAATGATCAAGTCTATAATGCCAAAGTAAACTTTTATTTGTATGAATAGAAGTATTGAGCGCCTGACTAGAGGCAGAAAAACAATGACTAAATTTATACAAGTATCCATGTCTTTTTTCGAGTGCTAGGATCTTGCCTGTCCTATCAACTACTTTGCACTGATCACATTCAAATTCTACTCTATGTCCTAGATCTGTGATTCTGCTTACAAAGAGCAGATTCGTAGATAAATTTTGTACATACAGGACTTTAGAGAGTAGCTTAGACTGATCATTTGCAAAGCTTAATCTTATAGTACCTTCACCTTTAATAGCTTGTGTGCTATTGTCGCCAAGGTGAATATATTTCTGGATACTGTTAAGGTGTATAGGACTCGAAACAACCAATGAGACTAGTCATGTGCTGAGTGGCTCCAGAATCCAGGAACCAAGAACTATGGCCGGATGCTCCGTGATGGTTGGTCATGAAGGCATCATGATCCACTTCTTGAATAGGCTATAGAGCTTCTGCAGCTATATTTGCCACTTGATTCGACTGCCCATTGTTGTTGTTCTTCGCTTTTAGTATCCGGTAGTCTTGAATTTTGTGGTTTTTTCACTTGCAGTATCTGCAAAACAGCTTCTTCTTTGTCTGTGGATTCGACTGTTCTTTGTGCTAAGCTGGTTTCTGGTCTGGCTTTTATTGCTTCGGGCCTTTCTTTTTCTTCTGCTTAGTTGTGCTCTTGTTGGTGTATAAGGCGCGAGAATCAGTTGAGGAACTTGAGGCTTCGTTTCTCCGCGTGTCTTTCTGCAACAACATAGTAATGACCCTCGGAGGTGGAGTCGGAGGAGCATTTTCTATTCGGATGCCCCGTCTATTATGAGATCCGTGGACATTATCACTGTCTCGTGATGATCATCACTCAGTTGTCGTATGAGCTTGGCAAGCTTGTAACCAGTTGCATCACTGCGTCTTGATCGTCTATGACAGATCCGATACCGGCCATTTGCCTTAGTAGGTTCTTGAATTGATTAATGTGATTCTGCAAGGAATCACCATTTGCCATCTTGAGGGAGTAAAATTTCTTCTTGAGATGTAGCTTGGAAGCTATATCTCGCACTTCGTTTAGTGTGCTCAAGATGTCCCATACTTCTTTCGATGTACAATACCGCGCGCTCTACAAAGCTAATTCAATCTGTAAACAAATGAAACCTATTACTGACAATAAAGAATCAATGCACGAGGCATCTACTTCATCTATCTTTGATAAGCTTCTGATGCTGAATTTACACACACTTTGTCAGAAATGGTGAACTCCTGCAACTTTGTCGCGGACGAACAAGACATGAAGGTCGAACAAGAATGATTTGTGACAGTAAACGTGTCTTTGACTCGAAGCATGAACGATTTGCGAATCATTCGCGAATCGCAAACACACCTTCAGGACCACAAACCACAAAAGGGATGCAAAACGAAAACTACGAAAAGAAATGAAAAGAACGAAAGCAAACGGGAGATTACGAATCAAACGAAGAAAAATCTTTTGCACTGCCAGCTGGCAGCTCAACGGGCTTCACGCCCAGCTGAAATGAGTAGAACGACGAAGACTAACTAACTAGTTGATTAGCATTAACTAGTCTGGTAATTTGACGTTTAGCTATCTTGTAAACTCCACATAGTGGAGGTATAAACGATCCTCTTTGTATCATAACTAAGGGATGAGAATACAGAGATCTGTAAGAGACAGAGAGAGACGTAGCGAATAGAGTAAGAAAGTAAAGACACGATAGTTGTGCATGAAAGTCTGCCAACAAGCAGAACACAGCATAAGAGTAGAGTGTCAATCCGCCAACGAGTGAGACACTGACGATCTCGCTCCAAAAACTAACAATATGGTCGTTCTAATTTCGTGTATCTCTTTGTCTTGTGCTGTGTGTCGATAATTCAAAGAAAGAAAATTGTTCACGAAAAGAGAAGGAGAAGACGAACACAAAACAGTGTCGCCTCTGCGACACACTTGATCTTCAATCTTTTAATCAATAATCAATCTCAATCAAACTGAATACGCAAATGATATTAAGTATATATACACAATGTTACAGGTGTGCAAATGAAGAAAGTACAAAGTGAATGTGCTGTCTGTAGGAGATCATGGGTAGCTGCAGTTGTTGTCAACTCCGTTAGCACAGTTGCATGGGGTGATTGTGAAAAGGGTGCGACGTCAGATTTTTCTGAAGTGAACATTGTAGATGATGCGAAAAATGCGTCACTCTGACAAAATGCCATAGGTTTTGATTAACAGGGTGCCTTTGCTTCCTAGGCACCTTTGGCATTTTGTAAGATAGTGTCACCTTTTTTTCGCCTGTCACAAAAACACATGTAAAAACACAGTGTCGCATTTTGTTTGCCTTTTCTTCGTCTCTGAGAATTCACGTGTAAATATGCAGACTGCGCGACAATGTGAGTAAAAATGCAGCATGAATGGAGGCGGATTAAAAATGGGATTTAGGAGAGTAGAGGAGATAAATCCAACAACAAACAGTCTGTCTGTAGATTTGAACGTAAACTGTCACTCTACAAAAATGAACGTAAACTGTCATGTGAAAAATGCGAATAACACGAAGGTCTTTGCCAAAGTCATTTCCTTAACATTTAAGCATCTGACATTTTGCGAAAAAGCTGAAGTGAGAGAAAACGCCGAAAGGCAAAAATCTCGAAAATGCCGACATTGTGAGCCGTTTACGAGTAGTTATGCAGATTATGAAAAACACGAAGAAATCTGTAGGTCTAGATAAAAGTTGGACGAAGATTAAAATGTTGATTAGTCGATTAGTAGGAGAATAATCCAACAGGTGATAGGTTACTAGAAGGCCGTGGAACGTCGTGCTGTTAGCAATGAGAACTTCCACTTTGTTGGATTCATCATAGCTAGTGTGTGAAACTCCATACTTAAAAAAAAGTGGAGAGTGAGAGCAAAAAGAAGGGCGTGGCTGGATTGCACGCATCAAACTCCATTTGATCCTCAATGTATGCAAGCCTCCAGCCCGAAGGAAGTGTTTCAGCACACAAGATGGTAAAAAATCATTGGATTGTAGATTCGAAAGATCTGGAGTCCATGCAAGTTTGATCATGACCGTTGACGTGGAAGTGGCCATTAGATTTGCCTAGATCCATCTTAAATTTACACCTCCTTAAACCATTTTTGACCAAATGAAGGCTACGGACTTCAAACGAAGGGCACCCAAACTATACCTACAAGTAAAGTACTAGAAAAAAAGTAATTACCATGGAGAAATCTCTCAGTGGACGTCAAAAGTCATTTGTCCCGTTTAGGAAGGGCGTAGCTGGGAGTGCACAACGAAAATCATTTCTCAATAAAAAACAATCTTGGCTAATTAAGTGACGGGTGGCCTAGTAAGCAAAAATAGCAGGTCATTATTTTGGACTTCTGACATCGCCATTGCATCGGAGCACTCTTTTTAGCCTATAGGTGCAATTTTGAGTAGTTTGGAGATGACTACCATGAACATGTCAGTTTTGGGCAAAGCTACCAAGTTGGATGATGTATCCAACGACAACATCTGAAAATTCAAAATGAAGAGCATTCTCATGGAGAAGGTGTTTGAATGTTTCTCCCAAGAAAAAGACAATAAATTATAAGAATCGATCTTTTGATATTCAGACAATTGCTAAATAGTTTGGCTTATTACAATATCTTGCATAGGTGTTGTTGACAACCATGAAGAGTGCGAATAAGTAGGCATCTATGACAACCATGTATTATTTGTCAGATATTGTACGTTAATCTACGGAATAAAAATATCATATAAAGAGGATTCAATTGTGATTAACACATGCAAAGATAATAGAGAATCTATAAATTTAAGCCGTTGGAATACAACTATAAAGTCCAACACACATAATACTATCTAAACATGCCAATACAAGCAACAAACAAGGGAACAGATGGTGGACCAACCAACCCAACCAAACCTAGATCTAACAAATCTAGCCCCCAAGCTATAGATCAATCTCAAAGGGGAATGAGGAATCACTCTAGCAGCATGTAGCTACCAATCATGCAATCAAGCATGCACTAGTGAGAGCCCAATAGGTATACTTATACCCTCCAAGGCCCATGCACCACTAGTAGTGTAGTGTGACATCTCCCTGGACACCTCTGCAGCCTATATGGGCCATGTCATCTAGTTTCCCAATGACTCACCGATAGACCCATACAAATCTGCCATCATGAGTTTAGGCCTACAACCATTAATTATGACCTTATACACATAAGGGCCCCAATTTTCTTATAGTCACAATTAACTTAAGGGTTGTTGGTCTACTGATCCCTAGCGTGGACACGCTACCTGAGACCAGTTGTGGGCATGACATTCTTCCCCCCTTACTCAAGTTCTGTCCTCAAAACTTAAAATTGGAGAAGTTCCTCCTTAAGCTTCTTTCCTATTCCTAGAAATCATCATCGTTTGTGCGTCCCTTCCATCGAACCAGATGCTCGGTAACTATACGATTCCTCAATCCATAGTTCTTGTATCCAAGATCCTTTCGGGTTCAAGTCAAGACACACCTGATAATTTATCCAACAGGCCCAATTGATTTCTAGAACCAAGATGCTCTCCTTCACATAGACTCTTCTGAGTCAGCTTACGTGAAAAACTAGATGCATTTGAGTTCCTTCCAGGAGGTCCAACTGGTAGGCTAAGGATCTGATCTTTTTCAAGATCTATTACGGTCCTCTGTATCTAGGGGACAAATTGCAATGCTTGTCGGTACGCATTACACTAGAATCCTTCGAGATTCTTCAATACACCCAAACCTTCATTTGAAAGTCTCGAGGCGATTATTTCATATTAGCATAATGTCGGTCCCTATCTTGGATACACTGGACATTCTTACGTGCCATTTGTAGCATTTCCTCCATATCATGTAGGAAATCCACTGCTTCTGAAACTTGATCATCCGAGTCTCTCCTAAAATAGGTGATCTATATATATAAGCATGAACGGGCTTTAACCAGTAGCCAAATTCTTACATAACTTAATCTCCATCAAGGATAACTTCCTCTCCAAGGAGATTGCAATCAAAATATAGATATCATCTGATCTTTTGATCATGTAGATAATCCTTCTCTTAAACAATCAAGTATAACTAGAATATGAGCTATGATTCGTCAATCATAATTTATTGGATTCTTGTCCTATACTCAATAAAAGAACGTGATACCCTAGCATAGGCAACTAAATCAAGAGCAGATACACTTCTCAATGAGATTGACCGGAAAACATATGCTTGTAGCATTTGTTCCATCGTCTAATTTGTTCTTTCCGTCTGTCCATCCATCTCAGGATGATCAGAAGAAACCAAACTCAAAGTCATCTCTAGTTTAACAAACACAGTCGACCAAAAGTGACCGGTGAACTTCGATCGCGATTGCTCACAATATCACTCGGTAATCCGTAAAGTCTAAACAGATGCTCTACAAATGTCTGAGCTAAATCAAAAGCCTTCGCGATGGTCTTTACCAAAATAAACATAGCCAATTTGGTAAGACGGTCGACCACAACCCAAATTGCATCATGCTGTTTATTCGTCCACGTTAACCCAACCACGAAATCCATGAAAATACTATCCCATCTCTTATCCGAGATATCCAATGGATGCAACAATCTGCCAACCTTATGGCATTCAGCTTTATTCAACTGGGATTGGTCACATTTGGCCACATAAGATTCTACAAAGGGCTTGAGGTTTGGCCAATAGTAGTCCCTTCGTATCAAATCTAATGTACGATGTATGCTGGGATGTCATGCGCATGGTGAGTCATGACATTCATAAAAAAATTTATTTTTAACAACCATCCACATCAGGCACACAAACCTTCCCTTTCTTGAACAAAAGTCCATTATGGATAGAGAAGTCATCAACATCCTTTTTATTCTTTCCCCCAGACTGATCACCATGAACATCAGTCTCGCTTGATGTAACTGCCATAACCCTATTCCAAATTGGTCTAAAATGTGGGTCTTTCTCATAAAGACCTCTCAGGGAGAGATAAAAGTTTGTATTGATTTTAGTGAAAGAAAGTTCATTCACTTCACCAATTTGACTAAGTGCATCAGCCACATGATTAGAGGTGCCTTTGATATATTGCACTTCAAAGTCAAATTCTTGCATGAGTTCAGAAGCCCATCTGGCCTTACAACCTCTCAAATCATTTTGATTATAGAAATACTTTAAAGGTTGGTGATCCGTATTAACCACAAACTTATTACCATACAGGTAATGTCTCCATGATTTCAAAGCATGGATCACCGCAAAAGCTCTTTTTCTTGCGTGGTATATCTGACTTGTGCATTGATTAGTTTTTTACTTTCTAAGACAACAAGCTGGCCCTCCTATAAGAGAACAACTCCAATAGCCATATCACTTGCGTCAGTGTTAATGACGAACGACAAATTTGGATCTGCTATTCTCAAGACTGGAGCTGAGGCAATTAGAAGCTTGAGTTTCCAAAACTCTTATCTAACTTCTCATTCCACCTTATAGGAGGACTTGGCCTACCTTTGCGACTTTTCACTCCTTTTAACATATTGTTGAGAGGTGCAACAATCTTTGAGTACTCCTCTGCAAATCTACGGAAAAACACAGTGAAACCTAAGAATGACTTAAGTTCACGAACGGTTTGAAGGACAGGCCATTCCACTACTGTCTTCACCTTTTTCTCGTCAATCTTGATCCCAAAAGAGGTGATCTTATGACCAAGGTAAAGAAGTTTCTTTTTAAAGAATTCACACTTTGATTCCTTTGCATAAAGCTTCTCTTGTCTTAAGATATGTAAGACAGTATGGAGATGCTTAGCTTGCTCTTTGTAGCAGCATGTAGCTACCAATCATGCAATCAAGCATGCACTAGTGAGAGCCCAATAGGTATACTTATCCCTCCAAGGCCCATGCACCACTAGTCGTGCACTGTGATACCTCCCTGGACACCTTTGCAGCCTATTTGGGCCACATCATCTAATTTCCCAATGACTCATTGATAGACCCATACAAATCCACCATCATGAGTTTAGGCCTACAACCATTAATTATGACCTTATACACATAAGGGCCCCAATTCCCTTATAGTCACAATTAGCTTACGGGTTGTTGGTCTACTAATCCCTAGCGTGGACGCGCTACCTCAGAGCAGTCGTGGGCATGACAACAATGATCAGACCACAAAAGAGAATCATTTGATCAATAAGATTCACAATAGTTGTGCGCTAAGCATTTTGATCATATTATGCTTCTTCAGTTGATCGAAAATGCAAGTGACAAATAAGCCAGTCTCTTTATTGTCTTAGATTTCTCTCACTCTCTCTCGATAGATTCTGATTCTAATGACCCATAAAATCTATTATGATTGATTGCATATTTTTGACTTGCTTTATTCTGATCATACATGATGTATCTATATATACAAAGTCACAGCGATTATCAACTAATCGGTTCTTGTAAACGATGTGTTTAACATAAAGTGAGTGTTTATAAGAAGAGATTAATGTGATCAGTACATTGCATTACGAATTGTAGTCAAATAGGTGGCCTGTGATAAGTATCTGCATACAATAGCATGATCGAACAATGACGTAGTCTGCATCGGATTCGGCAGAGATAATACTCCATTCTGAGTGGTACGATGATTATGGTCGAGTCGATAGTTCAAGTCAAAGATGAGTCAATAGTCAACAATTCAAGTCGATTCAATAAGATTTGTCTGACTTGAGCTTGAATATTGAGTAGCAGGGTCAGATTGTGCCAACCTTCGCTTTGGCTCGAATTTTTGTGTATTTTTGCAAATTGATCAAATATATATGTACAACTATAGATTTTCTCAAATAACAATTCATTTCTCTATGTTGCTACAATGAGTGAGTATGTATAGTAGATAGGTGTTCTCAGAAGATAAAATTAGGTGAGTAGGAGTAAGATTAAACTCCAACACTCCTCCTTAAGCTTATTGCTAGGAACTTGAATAAAATTCAACATATTAACTAAGGTAGTATGCTTTTCTTTTGACAATGATTTTTTTAGTATATCAGCCAACATACTATTGGTATGACAATAAATCAATTAGTCTTCCTTATTTGAACCTTCTCTCATAGAAAATAAAATTGAACTTTGATATGTTTAGTTCTAGAGTGAGTTCGTGGGTTTAGTGAAAGTGGTATGCAACTGTGATTGTCACAATGCAATGCGGTTGGTCTGATTTGATGAAATTTCAAATCTTGGAATAATCTTTCAAGCCAAAAAATTTTCTTTACTATAGAGGTGGCTGCGACATATTCGAATTCAGTAGAGGACAAAGAAATGCATCTCTGCTTTCGACTATTCCATGAAATGGGTCCTCTTGCAAGAAAACATAAATAGCTAGAGGTGGATTTTCTGGTATCCACATCTCCAGCCCACTTTTTCAGATCTCCACATCTTCAAGATTAGTGCATCCACTGAATTTCCATCATAACACAAAGTATAATGCTTTGTGGTTTGTATGTACCTCAATACTCTTTGTAGAGCTTTCCAATGTGGTAGGCCTGGATTCAACATATATTAAAACAATGTGTTGATTATGAATGCATGATCAGGTCGTGTGCAGATCATGACATATATGAGAGAGCCAATGATTGATTGATAGGGGTATTTGCAACATCTCCTTCCGCTCTTCCTCAGTCTTCGTGCACATGTCCTTCGATAGTTTGAATCCAGGATCCATAGGTGAGTCTATGCTTTTGTAGTCACATGTGAAGTATACTGATTAGATATCCTTGTTGGCTTATATTGATTTTTCTGCTTGTTCTGTCTCTTGTGATCTCAATGCCAAGTAGGCTATGTTATGGGTTCAAATCAATCATTTCGAATTTCTTCGAGTGCTCCATAGGTGTATCTATGCCTTTACAATTTTCCATCTGGAATTTCTTGGGCATGGAAAGTGCATATCTACTTTGGCTTATAAATGCATGACCTTTCCAAAAATCTATTTCAAGGCCAAGAATATAGTGAAGAACTCCTAAGTCTTGCATCTTAAACTCAGTACCCAAGTGCATGCTTAGTTTCTTCAACTAGCTTCTCATTATTTTCACAAAGAATAATATCATCTACATAGATGAGAAGAATAATTACAAAGTTATCTACAAACTTATAATACAGAGAAGGGTCATATTCACTTAGACAAAATTGGAGGGATATGAGATAGGAGTTGAGCCTTGCATACCAAGACCTTGGTGCTTGTTTCAGTCCAAAGAGACTTTTGAACAAAAGACGAACTTTTGATTCATCACCTTCTTTCACAAAACCTGAAGGCTGCTCCATGTAAATCTCCTCCTCAAGGTAACCATTGAGAAATGCGTAAGAAACATCACGCTGGAACATACTCCAATTGTGAAAACATGCAAGAGATATAAGTATTCGGATTGTTACCATCTTTACAACTGGTGCAAAGGTGTCTTCAAATAATCAAGACCTTTGATTTGTGAGTAGCCTTTGGCACAAAGTCTTGCTTTATACTTATTGATAGATCCATCATGATTATACTTGATTCAAAAAACCCACTTACATCCAATCACATGAATGTTGTTTGTTTGACATCAAGGCTTCAAACTCTTGGATTATTGCTTCAACCTACATCTTGGATTGAAGAGCTTCTTGGACATCTTCCTCATATCTTGCTCATGTAGATCTTCTTGGTGTGGTAGCTTGAATTTGCTCCTTCTCAAGTCTCGACCTCACCACCTCTTGAGCAGCATCAAGATTGATGATTGTAGATCTTGCATGAGACTCTTTGAATTGTGCATCATCCAAGTTAAACTTCTGATCTTTATGGAAGATCACATCTCTACTAACAACATTCTTGTCAGTAGAGGGTAAATAAACTTTGTATGTTTTTTTAGTAGATGCATAGTTGAAATTCTGTTAGGATCTAATGTAGTATGTAGATCACATCACACAATCACCATAGCCACTCCTCACAAGCTCTCATAGATGGCACAACAAAAGTTATTAGATTACAAAGAAACACTCTACATATAGAGTATTCACAAACTGCATGAAAAGGCAGGTGTCCTAAAATTGGCCTACCACCTGTCAAACTAAGGTCAGGCCCAATATGGCCAAATTCGACCGAGAAACTTGGGACATGCCCCCAAGTATATCAAGTACTATAAATAACTCTATACAGGCTAACTTTTCCTATGTGTGGCTACTCGGCTAACCCAAGTAGCCGGCTACGGGATCAGTGCCCGATCAATATATCCTAATGGGTCACGTCCCGATCACAACCATATACAGTATACCAAATAAACTGTACAGTAATTACATCATCACATTTAGAGCTTATACTAATGAATCAGATCAAAACTGATTTCTAACTCTCTCCCTTAAGCTCAAATGTGATAAGAGTGAAAAACAATATATTGCAGCAGCGTTTGGAGTGTCCAAAAGATGTTATGCATATCACAGCTACCATGTACTTGACTCACACTCAAGCACACCAACAAATCACCAGGTTTGACTCAAAAAGTATCATGCAAACACAATGCTCATATAGAGAGTCTATTGTACTCTTGACCAACTGACTCGTCCCCAATCTGACTTGAAACACAAGTAGACCACATGAGCGACATGGCTCAAACTGAGAAAATCTCACTGCCACCATGAGACTTACGTCCTCCATCTAGCTAGGCTAACATCCTATCAGACACTTACAAGCACAGACCTGTAAAACTGACATACATGAGCGACTGAGGCTCAACCTGAGGAAATCTTACTACCACCATAAGATTGTACCCTCACTAGATAGACAGCTAGTAGACAATGACAAGTCAATGAGCATAAAATGACTACTTTGTTTCACTGTAGCAAATGCACAACCACATACAACTCCAAGCATGACCAAGGCCTGCTCATAAGTGGTATCTTGTCGTACCAACACCTATGCCACCTGTAGATCCGCTGCTACACCACTGGTCACCAAATCAAGACCTCAACCATGGCCTACACCTGTAACCAAGATGCCTTCACGTCCAAGCATATCCAACTATCCAATAAGTCCTGAAAGCTGATCCTCATCCATTCTCCATGCTCCAAGCACAAGATTCTACCAAGAACTCAATGAATGAATGTACACAAACCTCACCATAGGCTATACCTGAGTAGCTCGCCCACCTCCCAGAGATACTGATGATGATCTATCTATCCTACATCCCATGTAGGTTCAACTTTCCATGCTTGACGTTGCCAATTCTGATTTGACTAGTATATAGGCCTCTCACCAAGGAGCCTATCTCCCCACAACTATATCCATCATAGCGTCCAAGCTAAAGCAAATGAAAACTAGATCCACTATCGTGATGAATAGCTCACCCATGATCCATAGCATATCAGTTAGAAAGCTCCAAAACCTTGTACCCTCCTGTACCATATGATCACCAAGTATCCATTGCCTGCTGATAGCTCCCCAAGAATCTGTCCACTTGTAGTGCAACTAGACTCCAATTGGATCTAACCAATAGCTGCATCCTGCTTACCAAAAGATGATGGATAGAAACAACATGTGATGCCAATCTGGAGACAACTGTGCATATAACCATGTAGCTCACCTGATCACTCGCCCAAGTATCAGCTGTCACTCCCTGAGCAACCATCTCCATCCCTGTCGGCTCACAACCATGGGCATGCTGGATCCACATCACCCCGTAATGCTCTCCATGCCCTCAGAATATGTACCACCATAGGTACACTCCATGCCACCTACCTCCAAGTAGGCATGACCCATCCCTAGGTCACCACATGATGCACCAGCTAAAGAACATCATATATACATCAAATGACATATCATATCTGAGCAACTGTAGCATCTCCCTGAGTGCCACCCCAATGGACTTGTCATCCACATACTATGCTCACCTGATGTCTCCGATCCTGGTCACCATCCTGCTAGACAAGCTGAACTCCAAAGCATCACCTGCTCCACCTGGCTCCTAGCATCTGCTCATTCTCCCTGGCTATGTGCCACCCGACACCATGCCAACGCAAGCATATCCCTGAGTCATCACTCACGAGATCCCGAGACTACAATCTCCCTGATCGTACTGAGGTATATGGCTCTAAGTGACTCCCTCTAGGCTTATCCATGATCTCACCACCTGAGAACCTGCACCATGGAAATTCCAACACTTGTGCCAAGCCTAGACTCCTGCAAATACAACCAAATGCATGAAAGTTCTAGCCTATCCACGCCCGTGATGGTAGATGCCTCCCCATCGATGCCAATGCCAATGACTGGTCCCCTGCTATAATGTCGACCTGTACTCTCAAATGAGCACACCATGAAGTCCTCGCCATCAATGTCCCCTGCAGTAGATCACTAGCAAAACACCCATCATAGTATTTGCCCTCCGATCACACCCCGTGTGATCTCCATCAGCTCTCCAACCTAGAGCTAGCTCCCAAAGCTTCACACTTTGTCCATTTGCATTTGTAGCTTCCTGATTCCATCATGAATCCCACTTGTAAATCCTGTTCAATCCAAAGACTCAAGTCCAATATGAAATAGCTGCCCCCTGATGATCATCCCATGTCATCCTGCAGTGCTATCCCTACCAGGTATTTCAATGCCATCCTCGATCACAAAGATCTGAGCATCTACCCTGTAGTGGCCACCTGTATTCCCCCAAGCTAGCTCCAAGCTGCTCCTGTGAATGGTTCCAAACCACTCCCTAAGAATACACTAAGATGTGAACTCCAAAGCCACCATCACATGATTGTGCACTTCTCACCTCTATTTGCTTGCCCTCTCAAAATTGTCGCCAATGATGAGTAGTCACGCCGCCCCAAACTACACTTCCGTCGCCAATACTAGCTTTTTCCACACAATTCCGCTACCATTCGCCCCCATATTGTATTTACCGCCTCCAACCACCTTGTTACCCTGTCAGGCGTAAGTAATAATGATTCTGAAACGATAATGCCTCATTGTACCGCCCTGTAGCAGGTTTCACAGCCAAAAATTGCCCCAAATTTGGCCCTACGGTACCCAAATGGCGAATGTAGCCCATCACTAGGTCACCCGCACTCTGCTCAATAGAATGGTAGCAAAAACACTCCAAAATGCCTTTCTCCCTATTTGTGACGTCACTCTATTTGCTAGCTCTGAGCAGCCAGTTTCAGGGGTCATTTTGGCCCAAGGATGGCCAAAAAAGGTGCCCTCTAGCTATAGTTAGCCCCAAAACTATTTTCCTTGCAAAAATGAACTGGATTTTCATTTTGAAAATTTTTAATGAAGAAAGAGCATTTTCTGCCCTTTGGGTCCCTTTCAGCATTTCAAACTGAAATTTTTTAATGAAGAAGAGCTATTTTCTTTCCTTTAGGGCACTTCGGGCCCTTTCAAGCACATCTCTACCGTTAATTTCATCCAACGGCCCACAACCATTTTCCAAATCGCGATCTCATATGTTGATCAATGTGGACCACAATTTGATGGTTGTGTGCAATTCTACACAATGATCTCACTCCCTCCACATGCTAGGCACTTGGGAACGCTAAAAGACCACTCAATTTGAAGCGCACGAGCTCCGAGCTCCTCCTTCGCCTCTCTCTCCTCTTCACGAGCTTCCAAACTTCATACACGGCCATCTACAGCCTCCACAGCTAGTAGCTCCCTCCACGACCAGTAGCGGCCATCTACAACCTGGGTCGCATTTCTAGGGCGCCCACCTTCAGCTATTAACAGCTCAAAAAAGTATTTCCAATAGAGAGAAATCAAGACTTTTTGCCCTACAAACCCTAGCAGGCTTATTCTTCAATAGCTGAGAAGAAAGTACAATTGCTCTATGAGTGCTTCATGGCTGTCCCTGAGACTTCACCAGTAGCTTGGCCCCTATAGTAAGATGTTGGGTAGCAATTTACAATGTCCACTTTTGTCAAGTAGAGAGAAAGATCCGTAGCTTTACGTTTTTCGTCAACTAGCCGCTTTTTGCCAATTCCTAGAATTGCTTCTTCCTCCTCCCACTGTAAATGGATGTCAAAATCCTCTCATGACTAAGAAACCATTGCCCTGCTTTTCCTCACGATCCGCTCCACTCAGCAATCACTGAACTATTGAGAGAGTTTTGGCCAGCTTTCCTAAAAGCCGTTATGAAGTCGTTTTGAGCAATTTCTGTAAATTCTCCCCGGAATCCACCTACGATGATCGTTCTGGTCTTCCCCGAAGCTCCGATCGAAGGAACTTTGTTGTCTCCAGCCATCCGGACTGCCTATACCCCGTATGGAGTCCTCTCTCCTAAGACGCTTTGAGTGCTATTTCTCCTGGTGAAAGACGTTATCCCATAGCTCCACCGGATGGTGCATACCTGCATCACCCTGACGCTCTGATACCAAGTTGAAATTCTGTTAGGATCTACTGCAGTATCCAGATCACATCACATAATCACCATAGCCACTCCTCACAAGCTCTCATAGATGGCACAACAAAAGTTATTAGATTACAAAGAAACACTATACATATAGAGTATTCACAAACTGCATGAAAATGTAGGTGTCCTAAAATTGGCCGTGTATTCTCCTCCACTATCACTTCTCAAAGCTTTCAACTTGAAAGGAAACTGCTTTTCTACATAAGCTTTGAAAGTAAGAAAAACAGCATAGACCATGGCTTTAGAAATCAAATTGATTTAGAAACACAAGCAACACATTTTACCCTTCGATACCTATCCAACAAGCTATAGAACATCAAATTTGGATCAAATCTAGAGAAGTAGCACTCAATTAATGAGGGCTAATTTCACACGTGTGAGCTCTCTCTCCATACAGGGCTCTGCTGGAGCAGATCGGGCTCGTTTTGATCCACTTATGATTCACATATAGCCTGTCTCTCAGCGAGTTTGAATCCCTCTTCTAAATCCGAGTTCCCGCAAGCAAAAATACTGATGATCTGATGTATACACCCTCACCTCTTCAAAGCATGAAGCTCTGATACCATGTGAAGTTCTTAGCACGTGTGAATAGGATCTTACTGAGGTGTTGTGATTGCACAAGATTGATCAAAGAACAATATGCTTGAAAAATATAAGGCAAGAGCACAATGGCATACATCTGATGAAAAAATCTAACTTCTCAATATGAGAATTGAATGTCAGAAATAATTCTAAGTGTTTAGTATGGAAAAAATAGGCTGCTCACGGGTAGAGAGAGAAATCAATGATGGAAAACTCGGGTAGAGAAACAATGAGTCCAAAACACCAAAATCTCATTATTCACAATCTGGAAAAACATGCCAAGATTTCCCTACATGAGAGAGACTCAAATTCCTATAGTGGAGTTGCATGGAAAGTCCACTTAACTAAACTAATTCACCTACCAGAGATCCACATGTATAACTGCATGCATGGATGTTGCATGTATAGCATGTCAACTCATAAAACTGCCTAGACATGTCTAGATCACAGAAACTACTTTGCATGTTGCATGCATTGATTGCATGTGGCTTGCATGCATACAGTAAGATATTGCATGCTATATGAACATATGCATGTCATCAAAATTGAATCTACCTAACTCAAATCCGACCTATACTAGAAGGTTATGTGCTCCATTCACATACCTTTTATGTACAACATGAAATACAATGGAAATAACCATGGACATGGCCCCAAACTCGAGATAGGAAGATAATATTTTAATAATCTTCACACATACAAGATTAATCGTGCACATATGAGAATAATCTCACTATGAGCCAATACATAAACACGTTCTTATCTAGCAAATTCCTCTAGAATCCACATATGTTACTCTCATATCTCACTGAGAATCTTGTAACTCAGCTACAAAACGATGTGAGTAAATAACATATCTGTGAAATCTCTGAAACTAGAGATACATCCTCTCTCATGAGTTTTCCAACCCACTTACAACTTTGTACCAAATTTCCCTCATCAACCCCTCCCTGATTCTAGTATTCCAACTAAGATTAGGTTGATTTTACATAGACATCCCAATGATCAAATTCACTTCTATCCCTCACAACCTCGGATTAGTGACTTTTGATCTTATTCAGTACTACTTATGATGATTTCCAATTTCAATCCATCTCTAGTTCTAGATTGTTCCAACACAATCCCTAGAGAATTTCTCTCCACTCTGTGCAATCGTGAGTAAATAACATACCTGAAAAATCTCTGAGAGTAGGGATACATCCTCTCTCACGAGTTTTCCAACCCACTTACAACTTTGTACCAAATTTTTCTCATCAATCCCTCCTTGATCCTAGTATTCCAACTAAGATTAGGTTGATTTTACACAGACATCCCAATGATCAAATTCACTTCTATCCCTCACAACCTAGGTTTAGTGACTTCTGATCTTATTCAATACTATTTATAATGATTTTCAATTTCAATCCATCTCTAGTTCTAGACTGTTCCAATCCCTAGAGAATTTCTCTCCACTGTGCAACTAATAGGTCCTTTCAGTAGAATCTTACTCATCACTTCACCCCTCCTTTTAAAAGAAATTTTCCATTAAAAGTTTGCTAGAGAGATGTCAAATAAAAATATCTGAATCGTGAAAAGTCAATAATAAGTGCCTTCCAAACAAGATTCACCTTATTATACACAGGACTTTTCTTTTAGATATTCTCGACCCGAGTGACAGTAATTATCATCTATTTGAGATCTATCGATGCATAAGAGACGATTCTTGATTAAGAAATTGAAAATAGCAACATCTAGGAACATTCCAAATTCCAAGCCTTATCCAAGTAGTAATTCACATGATTATAAACAGTCCTTCAAACAATAATTTCCATGCCGGAAGGATCATATGAATTTTATCTGATGTCCAAATATGAGAAATTTAAAATAAGGGTTTTCTTAGAAAAATTGAGAAATAGTTTTAAGGGCTCTCTGATTTTGTAAATTATGAGATACCATTTAATGGGCCTAGACTAAATCTCAACATTTTCCAAAATACCCTTCAATTAACATGACCTTTTTTCCATATCGTGAATAAGTACTCAAACTTACCATTGGTAATCAAATCTTTACTAGAATTCCCTTTCTGAAATTACCCCACACCACCAGCTCTTCCTTCCAGACAATCCTTAACTGCCATATCTAATATTCTAGAGATTCAAAGAATCAATCTAGAATTCATATACCAAGTATAGGCACATATCATTATAACCAAACACTGGAGAATCCATAAATTTTATTTGTCCAATGCATAACAATCCATTTACGAAAGGATGATCCAACCATAAGGTTCCACACATGGATTACTGTCACATTTTAAGTATTTTTGGTTAGTAAATTTTATCAATCAAGGATCCACATCCCTAAAAGAAAGCCATTTACTATACTAACAACTTGAATGTGATCCATACTTTCCTTATTGATTCAAATCATATAAAATTTTATGGTCATTCTCATGGTCATAGATGATATCAAACATGAATTCAATTAAATGAAATCCATTAATCAATTTTACTATGGAATTACTCCATAACTGGTATTATGCAACTTCTCCACAGGAATTAACAAGAAATTCAAATTACATAACACAAATTCATTTACTAACTCAGGTGTCCTTTTTTCTTCTTCTCTTATATTTTTCGATCCCCAAAAAATTCCGTCAACTAAGGTACAAGAATTTCCGGGACCCACATAGTAAATGATAATTGATTTTCCCTTTTCATTTACTGGCTTTAGTATTACATCGTTATAGTTGTTTGTAATTAATGGAAAATCCCTAAAATTTGGATTCGGGTACTTCTTTTCCTGTATTCAACACATAAATTTTTGTTGAATAAAGTGCTCCCTCCAAATATTATCCACTTTATTCCAATTAAATACTTTAACAAGTATCACAAAAGCTTTTGCTTGTTCAATCCTAATGATCAAAATCATCAAAAACACAATAACAAACCCATCAATGCTCCACCGATTTGAAAAGGATAAAACAAAAAACACCATTAACTCCATTTACTGGGAGTATCGATACTCCAGAGTTAATTGGATAAATAGCATAGTACCAAGGAATCGAATTCCTATACCGGGTATATGCCTGAGAACCATACCATTTTTTCCCTTTCGTCAAGATCGGCTTAAAAAAATTATTCCAAAAATCGATTAATACAGCTTGACTAAGGATCCAACAGTACTTAAGTTCCAATTAAACTGGCTTTACAATATGACAAAGTCCAAAAACATTCATATTGTCCCTAGACAAAGGAAATCCAAATTCCTTCAACTCCCCCAATATGGGAAGCAATATCTAAATCCAAGATCAAACTTTGACAATCTAACACCAAGAAACCGAAATTTTTACAATTGGGTGTTAATAATTTGAACTTCTGGAGTTGATCTAGAAAACCAATTTCGATTAAACTCAAAGTTACCAAATGTCAAAATCTAATCGAGCCTTGACCAACCGGCATGTAATAGCACCGATGCAAATAGTCAACCAATTTCCCAAATTGCCGACCACTCATCATGCATCAAATCAACTTTAAACACCAAGCATATGCATACCAAAAGCCCTAAAGTAAGGTTTAAAAATTACAAAAGGGCATGGGCCAAAAAACCAAACCCAATCTTCTTCAAAAAAGAAAAAAAGAATTAGGGCCGGCTCCCTCTTCACATCACCATACGCAATTTGGACATCACGAGAGAGAGAGAGAGAGAGAGAGAGAGAGAGAGAGAGAGAGAGAGGGCAACATATTTCATGCAGAGATAGGGAGAGCTACAAGTTGGATCATGCGCCAGCTACCCACCTCCATCATTCCACAAAACATCGAAACAGAGTCGGGAGGCAACAGTTCGATTACCATCAAGCTCCATCCTCACCTACAGGCCATCGCACATGCATCACAGCCAACTTTGTTGGAAAACACTTGCGACCGACCTTCTGGCTGCAATCAACCGCATCCATATATAGCTCATAAAATCTTTGTCTTTCTCTGACCCTAAATCCATGGTAGATACATATCTAAAGATAATCTATAGGACAAAAAGCCGCAGATCAGTGCTTTGATTTCTTTGTAGGACACATATCCACTTCAACCACCAGGGTCAGCGCTATATCCAGTTCCACAAATGGACGCCCGGGTTTCAAAACAACAAGCTCTGTCAATGATAAACATCCTACAAGCAGCTAAGAGGTTAGCCTTCCAGTCTGATACCTTTCAGTTCAATAGCAGTCAAGACATCAATCAATGTTCTATCATGCTATTTCCTTTTAACAGAAATACAGAACAACAGGCCACAGTCTGTGTTAGCAATGAAGTTCACACAAAATTACACACTCTTTTATCTTCAAGCATGTCTCAAAAGTTGTAGGTTAACATAACCTCAGCAAAAATATGTAGGGAACAGTAGTTCCAAGAAGATGATTGATTTTAAGTTAGCTTCATTTCCCTCTCAGAATCAAGTATTAGCAAACTACAATTCCACCAAATGTACACAACATGCAGGTTTACAGAAGGACTTGGGTAAAGAAATCCTTAACCACCGCATGCTTTAACTAGAATCATGAGCTGATATTCCCAACAGTCCATACAAACTGGACATATTGATTTACAATCAATTATCTATGAACTTGAACAAAACAACATGATTCAGAACATTGTGGACTGATGCATGCCATTCCCAACTTTAACTGAGCGAAATCCAGCAATGAAACAAATAACAAAATCAACTATTAAAGATCTTTCAACACCATATGAAAACTTACTCAAGAAATCATGAAATTACAATAGATTCCCACAAATTCGCAGCATCTTTATAAAAAATCCAGGTAGAAGTGCACTCTACCATAATTTCGAAAAACATGCTACAAAACCGGAATTTGTGCATCTAACTCCATAATTCCCTTGAGAACAAAAAGCACTCATCCAGGATGTAAATCCAAGCGCTTCAAACTTCCAAATCGATGTAGAGCTTGACTCCAACCTATCCAAAAATCTTAGCCGGGCTCTGATACCAATGTAAAGACCATTAGGGAAAACCCCTAAGATGAGGATAGGAGAACACAACAAGAAAGACTATGGATCCAAACTGCCCGACCAAACCTGGATCTAGCCCCCAAGCCATGCCACGTGAAATCAAGGGGAGAAGAGAGAAATTGATAACTTGAACCCAATCGTTGATGGGAGAATTCCTACCTCAATATATAGAGAGTCGCTTCTTGTGCATGAACCCATATAATTCCCATACAAGTCAACTATAAATAGGTCACATCTCTTCATGCAGTCCTCCTGCCTATATCTGCCATCACACGTACAAGCACTACTCCATATGTCTCAATTAGAATGTCTGGGTCCTCTCAAGGTAATTAGTCACAAACAGGCCTCGACATGGAATTAAATCTCGGCGTGACCAATAATCTTGAATATCGGAGGGCCGGCCTACCATATTAGGACTATTCCATGTCCTTAGCTGAATATGGCCATGACACAGTCTTTCACCACTAGTAGAGTTTTTAATTTGAATATAGATCCATCTGGATTAAGGTTAAACTTGAATAACCACTTAGTGTCGATGATTTTTGCATTCGTAGAAGGGTCGACAAGACTCCAGGTCTTGTTCTTCATTGATGAAGTATACTCAACGTTCAATGCATCAATTGTTTGCATTCAATTTTGACAAGGCTTCTGCAACTCATGCAAGTTCATCCTGAATCATGAATGCTTGAGGGATGAATTGATCAAGCTCTTGTCTGATTCAAGCAGATCTTCTAATTTTTGTCATTTGCTAGGTAGGTAGCTCTCCTCGTTGCATGATTGAGATATCTTCCATAGGTGTAAGAACATTCGCAGGTCGAGGCCTATTGATGGTAAATGAAATTGTTGGAACAAACTTCTACGTTGGTTGCTTCTTCTTGAAATCATAGAACTTGTCTTCCAAGAAGACTACATCTCAACTAACTGGGATTCATCTTGAATCTATATCGTAGATTATGTAGGCTTTGTGAGAAGTCGAATATACGATGAAGATATTCTTGTAGCTAACAAGATCAAGCTTCTTTCTTAGGTCAGAGAAAATTTGCACGTAGCATAGAAATCCGAAAATTCGAAGATGCTTCAGACTCGGCTTGTATACATAATAGGCCTTTGAGTCGATAGCTTTGGTGCTCAAATAATTATGTAGATAGCAAGCGGCAGACATAGCTTAAGCCCAAAATTTCTTGAGTAGTTGAGCATTTGAAAGCATTGTTCATGTTGCATCCAATAATGTTTGGTTCTTCTTCTTGGCTACTCCATTTTGTTGTGGGGTGTAGCTGGTGGTGAACTGATGATGCATATCGCACGAAGAAAGATAGTCTGACATTTCATCTGACATATATTCCCCCTCACAATTGGTATGTAGGGTCTTGATCTTCTGTCCATTTGTGTCTAAACAAACTATTGGAATTTTTTGAAGCAGTTGAATGCCTCATACTTGTTCTTGATGAACATTGTTTTGGTAAAAATGGAATAATCATCGATAAAAGTGATAAAGTATAGTGCAAAATCCAAAGAGGATGTGCTCATAGGACCACACAAATCAATGTGAATCAAATCTAGAATGGACTTAGCTCTTGTGGCTTGTCTTTTGAAAATTTTGGATTTAGATTCAAGTGGCCTAGTAGTTGAAGCTATAATTGGGCATTAGAATTTCTCACATTCATTGTAAGTGCATGTTCAAAACTCAAGATATAAAAGTTTCCTTCTCTATTTGTAGAGAAAATTTCATTAGAACCTTGGTCCAAGATAGTACATCGTTTTGTATTAAGATAGGCTCTATATCCTGTTGGAATTTAATCTAACTCCTACTCATCCCAACAACCCTCCTTCCTCCTCTCAAAACTACTCTCTCAAAGATGTCTGTAGAAAAATGAATTGTTTTTCAACAGTCTGCATTTTTGAACTAAATGTCGCAACAGACAAAAATTGACAAAGACTTCCACTTTACTTTCGGGCTTTTCTGAGCACTACAGGTTTTGCGAAAAAGGTGACAAAAAAATTGAAGGTTTTAGTCCATTTCACACACTTTCAAATATGCGACAATTCTCCCAAAAAATGCGACACTATAGATTTATACATGATTCCAAGTACAAACTGTCTATGTCTTCATGCTCCAATAACGGCTATCCTAATTAGTTAGTTAAACAACTGTTAAACGATCTTGTAATTGTAAAATTGAAATAACACAAGATCTACTAGGTGCTATAAGTAATAAGCGACTGGAGAAGTGCCATGATGCAAGAAGATGCATGAAGATACTCCATCAGAGATCAAACGACTAAAACGGGTCTTCACTGTAGTTGACTCCTCACAATTGGTGACTATAGAGAGAGAGAGAGAGAGAGAGAGAGAGAGAGAGATAAAATATTCAGAGCGATAGCAATTGTTTCGTTTCTGTAATAGGATCACACGCTTATTAGCACAATTGTATTGTGATCTGATTGTTGTTACTACAACTTTAATATACAAAATCGCTATTGTTCCATCTCTTTGCATTCTTGTTGAATGGTCATTAACTCTCACTCTTCCCTTGAAATAGTATCATAACAGAGAAATGTATGGCTGTCTTTGACACCTAATTGCACTTACATTTTTTTATCAGAATATCAATATAGGAGAATTGCATGGCTATCACAGGAGCCTAATTGTTTTTGCAATCTCTCTTCATGGTAGTTTTAGACTCCTACACTGATAATCGTATTCAACGCAAACTGAACAGCTCTCTAATCTCCGTTCTCTAAGTAATCCGTGATCCTTCTTAACACAGTTATCACTGTTCTTCATAGTATTCATTGTCTTTCTCTTGTTGGTTGGGATTTCGTATCAGAAGTTTCCCCATAGAGTGGTATCAGAGCTGATAATTCATCAAAGCCATATACATTTCCAACATATGTGGTATCAGAGCTCGGGTCTTTTTGGAATACTAGAGTCTAGGACATACAAAGGAGCTTATATGTTCTTGTTTTTCTAGAGCTAGTTCATATTTTGTTTGCGTTCAATCTCTGATATTCGATCACAATGGAAGGTTCAACCTCAGAATTCTGGTTGATCAACAACTTTAACGGAGATGATTTTCACATGTGGAAGTTCAAAATGAGGATGATTTTAATCGAGAAGGAGCTATGGGGATACGTCAATGGTTCTATTGTCAAACCAACAGAATCAGAACTGCTTCCATCATGGGAAGCAAAGGATGGCAAAGCACTTGCCATTGTATCCTTAAATCGGAAAGACACTTAGATTGCTCATGTATCAAATAGTACCACCTCCAAAGAAGCGTGGGATATCCTTACAAGTATCTACGAGACTTCAGATATATGGACTTGTCTCTTTTTGGAAAAGAAGGTTCTCACACTCAAGAAGAGCGAAGGCACCTCAGTCGGTGATCACCTGAATGAATTCAAACAATTCCTGAATCAATTAGCTACCATAGTTCTCCTATTTCAGAAGAAGACTCAACAATGTCTCTTCTTGCCAGTCTTACATCCTCCTACAACAACCTAGTATTGCTTCTAAGCGATACTCCTGTGCTATCTCTCCAGAAGTTGACAGCAAGCTTGCTATAGGAAGAGGTTAGGATCAACACCAACTACCAAGACAATGACATTGTACTAGAATAAGCAACAGTCCAAGAAGAAGAACATCAAGGACAGAAGACAAAGGCGGAGCAGCCAGATTCAACGCAACAATCATAGCAGCAGCACAGTCGTCAACAACAAACTCTACTCTTCCTAAACTAACTTCATCATGATTTTGGGTGAAGAGAGAGGATAGAATAGAAGAGAGAGAAGAAGGAGAAGAGAGAGAGAGAGAGAGATGAGATGGAGGTTAGCTCAAATGCTCAATTTCATTGCTTATGGAAAAAACCTTAACTAGCATAAACCAAAAAATATGGAAAATGAAAATAACAAGCAATCACAACAATAGCATAAGCAAGAGTGATTAGCAAATGAGGATGCTTGAGCTCTCAAAATGATAGAGTCTCCTCCTCTCTATTAAGCATCCAAATAGTGTACAATTGGTGTCTTTTTATAAAATGGGGAAGGCCCTTGTCCCAAAATCCTATTGGCTAATATTTACATTGATCCTATCCATTCATCTTGGACCCAACTTGATCCAAGGGTCCATAAAAAGTACATTGAAATTCACAAGATTCATGTGAGTCTCAATTTGGACCCAACTCTAAAAAGTAATCTTCTAAGTTTAAAAATGACTTTGGGCCTCTAGTTTTATTTTAATTCAAAGGCCAAGTCTATTTTATTTTATTAACACTTAAGCTTGCGTGCTCATTGGGACATGGGCTTATGCGCGCAGGATGCCATGCCCTCGCAACACATTTTATTGGTCGAATTTATTTATTTACAATTCGTTGGGAATACCCCCAACAGGACCCACGGCCTGAAGTAGTGCCGGTCCCTCAGCACTATGTCGGTTTAGTAAAGAGTCTTCTTCGCCTGCCTTTGTTGGATCAGGTAGGTCGTGACGTCCTCCATAAAGTTGAGGCGGTCCAGCTTCTTCAAGTCCTTGGGCGTGTGAAGGGACTTGTGGACTCCTCTCAGCCAATCTTGGTTGACCCACGCTTGGAATCTGCATGTCCATGGATCGCCAAGAAGAGCAGCTCGGTAATACACACAAGCGACTGGCAGCTGATCTTCGACTTTGTCTGAAGGTAGTGCTTTATTAAGATCAAAGAATATGGGGGGGAGAAAATTGTCCCATTTAGTTTCTATCCCCATTAGATGCTCTAAGTCCCGGGCGTAAGTGGCTACCGCGCGGACTGTTGGATCAGGGCAGTTGAAATAGTGATTTGCGAATGTGGTGAAAGCCCTTCTGGCATCTACATCCGTAGTTCAACCATACTCTGATGGAATGATCAGCCAATTGAAGTTTTGGATTGTGAGCTTGTCCAGAGGGGTGCCGCATTCCGCCCACTTGGATTGTCGTGTATAGGACAGGAAGTGCGCGTTCACTCGTAATTGTTGCGGACTTGTCACATAGGCCCTGATGGCCACATGGTCTTTTTCAAACAACTGCTGACGCCACTCTGGTTGTGGTTGGAGGGCGGGTAATGCTTGTAGCTCCTTGCCCTTTATTGTTTGAACTGAAAATGATATCTGCCAGCCGCCTCTTGATGACTCGTGGGAATACTTTGATAGGAATTCATTTATTTTGCTCCTCCATGGACTTTGGTCTTCGGAAGGCCCAGTTGACAAATATGGTGTGCGAACCTCTGGATGATGTGGCTTGTCCTTCCTCTTGGCTTTGGCTGGTACCTGCGGCTTGGCCCTGGTCTTGCGTCTCAGCACCCGTGTCTGTTGGTCCTTGGTCTTGGCCTTCGGACCCTTGATCTTGACTGAATCCCCCTGCTGCTTGCTGGCTTTGGTCCTGGCTTGTACTGGCCTATGCAACGTCAAAAACAGGTGGCGAAGGAATCACCACGGGGGTGGGCTGGGCCTTCTTCTCCATGAACTGTTGGCAAGCCTTGAGGGCTTGTTTGGCCTAGGCGAGCTCGTGAGTTGCGCTTGTCCGATATTTATTGAACTCTGCCTAGTTGTGGTTTAAGGTTTGGCTATAGACCTGCACCTGACGTCGAAAGACATTCATCTCTGATTCAAATAGCAGCCTTGAGTCTGGTGTAGGTTGAGCTAACCAGACGAGCTTTTCACTTTGTAGGGCCTTGACATCCGCCCCCAGATGCGTATTCTCTGCTTCCAATACTTGTAATTGCGCCTGGATGGAAGCAAGCCGTTCGGACGTCGGATTGAAGCTCCCACACCTTCGTGGAGGCCTCTATCAGCGCTTTGGAGAGGCTTTGGATATACGGATTGAGGCCCTCCTCCTTCTGCTGTAGCTTGGCAATCTCCCGGTGCCCTTCTTGCTCATGTTGCTGCGTTAGGATCAGCTTGCGCTGTAGCTTGGTGAGTTCCGCTCGCAGCTATGTGTTGCTTGTGGCTAGGTGTAGTACCCTGCTTTCCAAAATTGCTTTGGATTTGATGTATTTGCCCAGAGTCTGGTACGCCATCGTTAGGCCGGTGGGAGCAGACGGTACATTGGCACTGGTAGGACCTTGTGTTGTATCGGCCCCGATGACTTGTGGAGTTCCGTTGTCATGATCTTCAATCAGGTTCTCGTTGGACCTGATGCTATCTGGGGCGGTGGGATCAGTCCGATCTGGCAATGGTATGAAAACCGTTTGAACAAATGTGTCATCAGACAATGGTGGGTTGCCCTCGGCAACCTTTGATGGCAAAGTAGGTGGGGTTTGAGAAGCAACTATGAAAACGGGGGTGAGGACGGTCTATCCAAACGAGAGGATGGGAGGAACATAGGGGAATTGAAGGGTGGTGTCGAGTATGGAAGAAGGCGAGGATGAAACAGAAAGGGTATGACGTGGGGGTGAAAAATTGATGACTTGCATCCACGACAGAGGGAGACAACTGAGAATCGGAGGGACTAAACTTGAGGGGAGCAACGGTGGCGACATGAGTGATGGAGAATGTAATGGTGATGGACGGAGTAGTGGATAATGGAACAAAAATGGAAGTGGTATCAACAGAGAAAAATGGAAACAAAAATAGTTGTGGATGGAACATAAAGAGAGGTAGTAACAATAGAGACTGGAGTGGAGGGTTGCCCAGAAAAAGAGGTGGCAGTGGTTGATGAAGTCGTTAGTGCGGTGGTGGTGGTGCATCTTCGGGTAGTAGATGGAGATGAAGAACTAGAGGCAGCGCCACACATTCGTTTGCTGGCCGTTGTGTCAGTAATTGCAGGTTGGGAGGAGGTGGATGCTTGAGATGGCGGATAGAGGTTAGTGTGTGGCACGATGGAAGACAAAAGGGACGAGCGGTGGAAGCCGCGCACTTTCGCCTCAAGAAGTGCGTAGGCAAAGTTACACAATAGGGGGCCTACTGCGATATGGTCACGGTTGTTGGGTTTGACAGAGGTGGTTAGTTCACGAATGAGAAAGCTATGTCAGTCGTATGGCACAACTGAGGGGCCAGGGAATTCCAGAAAGGATTCCACTATCTAACTCAACAGCTTGGACTGGATTTTGTCCTTGCAAAATGTTGAAATAACCAGGAAGTTATTCAATAGAGGCACGGTCGTCTGAATGACGGGTTCCGTGATAGCATCTATTAAGTAGCCATTGTTGAGTCTGGATTGGGATTTTTGAGGCAGTTTGGGTGACGAAAGGTTTGATCAGAGTTTTGGCTTGGCAATGGGAGATGGGCTGACGATCACCGGACATAATGCCAATGGTGACCATCGAGTCTGCATTAATCCTAACCTTGTACGTGTGGTACCTTGGTACAAGAAGTGGAAGCGTGCCTTTGGCGCGTCCCAGGTGGCGTAAGCGTGAAGGGCGAGGCCCATATTAATCTTAGAATAAAAAAGTGCCGAGTAAAAACATTGCCTCTAGAAGTGGGCCGGTTGTCTGTAGCCACGGTTAGATCAGAGCGTTAGAGGGTAAGGGCCAAATTTGTGTGCCCTCGGGGATTTCACGCTAGATCACCTGCTTGGTGCCAGAGTCTTCAGAGGATGAGGAGGTCATTTTAGCACTGATGATTAAAGGACGAAAAAGTAGGAAAAATGGTGGAAAGGGTAAAAAGGTATGGAAACGACAAAAACTATGAATTACAAGTGTCGGATGGCAAGAATTATAGTTCAGAGCATAGATCTGGGTTCAGTATGAGCAGATGATAGCTTGTAGAAAATTTGGTCGCAAACAAAGAACTTGCTGATTTCAGTGTAAATTTCGACAGAGCTTCGCTAGCAAAGGTGACAAATGACTCAAATTCAGCCCTTATATAGTGAAATTTAGAGCGTGTATTAGGTGAAATCCACTTTCCCTTGCTCAGTTCCACCCAAATTTTGGCAAGGACCTCTTCACAAAATTCTAAGACCTCAGGGAAGTCTACAAGAGTTCAGAAGGTGATTTGACTGCAATGCGAAGGTTCTGCGAGGGTTCAACTCTTGTAGGAGGTCATCTCTCGCACAACATGTTTCTGTGATTGTATTTTCAAGATTAGACCATGTAGGTAGGCTAATTTCACTGCTCTGATTTCATTTAGGCACCTTGTGAGGGTTGGTAAGATGATCTTGATACTCTGCGAGGGTTCTAAAGATTCAGCTTTTGAGAATCCTCGCACACACTTAAAAATGATGATTCTTCCATCAAGAACTCTCACAAATATTTCTATGGATGCATCTAGGTCAGATCTAGTGACTGTCCAAGTTTCAAGAGCTATCTCCCAAGGGATCTCCAAAAATCATGAAAAAAGTACTCTTTTAGAGTGTTTTTTGACGAGATTTTGAGACTTTCTGATTTTTAACTTTTGCAATCTGGCAATCAGCTTCATCCATGCTTGATTTGACTGTTGGTAATTCTCTGGAAGTTCTGATGGATAATTGGTAGCAGATACATTAGTTCTAGTTGAATTTTGCCCTTAATTTGACATAGTTACTGAGATCGAGGTCTCTGATATGCAAATTTAGGGGACTTATTGGCATAATCTGATGATCTGCTTCCTCCTTGATCCCATCTAGATCTGGATCCCTCTTGGATTCTGATGGATTTTCCCGATCTTGTCAGATCTGTCCGAATCTTGATGGATCTAGCTTGATTTGGCTTTATCTTCCTAGATCTGGCAGTGATGGTTTAGCAGAATAGCTTCTCGTAATGTGCCACCACAAATCTGGATCTATCTTATTGTGGTGGCTAGTACTTGTGCAACCGGCTACCATTGATGGGTGTGTCGAATGGTGTCCCATCTAGCTTCTCTAAATTCACGGCTCCATGATTAAGAATTTCCTTGATCCGATAAGGACCTTCGCCTGTGAATTTTAATTTTCCCTTGATTGCCTTGGTTTTATACATCAAGACCAAATCTCCAGAATGAAGATCCTTCTTTTGTAACTTGTGATCATGCCATGCTTTGCGTCTTTCTTTTTTAGTTGCCAGTGCATGCACAACTAGTAGACATATTTCATAGAGTTTATGCAGAGCTTCGTGGCATGGTTGTAGAGATTTGGACTCATTAAGACGTTGCGTGGTAGCAATCCTTCATGAAGGAACTAGAAACTCTACTGGCATTACAGCATCCTGACCATATACCAATTGGAAGGGTGTTTGATCAGTGCTTCCTTTATATGTTGTCTTGAAAGCCCATAGAGCAGCATGCAACTTATGTTCCCAATATGATCTGCTAGCTTCAACTGTTTTTGTGAGAACGCTACACAGGATCTTATTGGATGATTCTGCTTGTCCATTACCATGAAGATAATAAGGCGTACTGGTTCTGTGGATCACGAAGAATTCCTCCAACAGGACCTTGATGGTCTCATTGATGAAATGACTTCCGTGATCGCTGATTTGGCAGTGGTCCTAACATCAGCTACTCTTACTGCCTTGGCTTCGACCCACTTGGTGAGATAGTCTGTGGCTATGATTATGTATCGAGCTTGGGAACTCCTTGCTGTAGGGTGAATTGGACCAATATAATCCAATCCCCACTTTTCAAATGGTGCTTGGGCTAAGATCGGGTGTAGTAGGTCATAATTCAATCTCGTTGGTATTCTCACCCTTTGGCACACATCGCACTTTCTCAGGTATTCCTCCGTATCCTTATGAATCATTGGCCACCAACATCCTGATTGCAGGATCTTGCGAGCTGTAATTGGATGCAAAATGGCCTCCACCCATGCCTTCATGTGAAAGTGAAATGATCTGGGTGGCCTCATGAGAGAGAATACACCGCCGAAGAATTTCGTCTGGTCCTCTTCGATACAACTGGCCGTCAATCAGCTGATAAAGTCTAGCCTTCAATATCAATTTCCGCTGATCCGCCTTTGGTAGTGACTTGTTTGGTTGGCCCCGCATTAGATATTCAACAATGTCGACGACCCATTCTGGTACTGTGTCTACGTAAAACAAGACAGCATCGGCCAGCTCATCATCGGGTTGGGTTGCAATCTCCCTTTCCTTGATTCGAGACACATGATTTGCCATGTAGTTTGTTTGCGAACTACTATTCGAAAATCAAATTCCAACAACAGAAGTAGCCATCTGGTGATTCTCTTGGTGTTGCAAGTCTTATTAACAAGATAGAGCAAGGGTTGATGGTCCGTATAAAAAGCAAAATGTGTGGCCATCAGGTAGTGTCGAAATTTCTTAACCGCATAGATCATTGCTAGTGCTTCTCGCTCTGTGGTTGAATAATTCATTTCTATATCACTGAGCTGTCGGCTTGCAAATCGGATTGGAAAATCTTTTTTGTGTTCACCTAGCTGGGTTAAGACTGCTCCAGCTGCATACTTTGATGCGTCCGTATGCATGTGAAACTCAATGGACCAATGGGGTGGGCGTAAGATTGGTGCTGAAACCAATGCATTCTTAAGCTTTTGGAAAGCCTTTAGGGCTTTTTCGTTCCAATGTGGATCCGTTGTGAGCTTGTAAATTGGTCAGACTAACTCTGCAAAATCAAGAATGAAGATCCTATAATAGTTAGCATGACCCATGAAGATGTATACTTCGCGAATCGTCCCCGGTGGTGGTAGATCAACAATGATCCTGATCTTTGATAGGTCTAGGCGATCCCATGTCTTGACACTATATGGCCAAGAATCAAGCCATGTGTCACCCAAAATTGACATTTTTCTGGATTCAAGGAGATCTGAAAGTCGCGGCATTTTTGTAGCACTTTTTCCAAAGTGTTTTGAGTTCGGTCCATGCACGCATAGATCGACCAAGAAAATTTCCAAACTTTTTTGCAAATATTTTTTGAATGCCACTTGCATGACTCGCTGGAAGGTGCTTGGGGCATTGCAAAGTCCGAATGGCATCACTTTATAGGCATAGGTTCCTCATTCCGTGGTGAATGTTGTCTTGTGTTGGTCTGAGGGGCTATCTTCACCTGGTTGTAGCCGCTGAATCCGTCTAGAAAACTGTAAGCTTCGGTGCCAGCTACTTTGTCGAGGACACTTTTCATAAATGGTAAAGAAAAATGATCCTTTTTGATGACTGCATTGAGCGCCTTTAGATTCACACAAATCCGCATTTTGCCGTTCTTCTTGGGTACTATAACTATCGGCGATACCCATTCTGTGTGCTCGATTTCATAAATGAAATCTGCATCCATCAGCTTCTACAACTCCTGCTTGATCAGCTCTGTATAATTCGGGTTGCAGCGGTCGTAATGGCTTACCTTGGGGACTGCTCCGTCCACCAAGGGTATGGTGTATTGGACTACTGTTGGAGGAATGCCCTTAAGATCACTATAGCTCCAGGCAAAACAATCTTAATACTCCACCAATAATGATCATAGTCTCTTGAACTGTGTGGGTGTTAATTGCTCTTCCACATGCACTATCTTTTTTTCTTCACCTAGCTCGGCAAGGTTCATTGGTTGTGTTCGCACAGGTCCCTCGAAGACTTGTTCCGCTGGTGCCTGACTTTGATCAGGTTCTCGTTGGGCTTGTGGCATCATTATTACCACGTCATCCAAGGTATAATTTTTGAAAGTTTCAAGCATCTCGTGAACTGGAGCTCGTCGAGATTCCTCCTTTAGCATATTGATCTTAGCCCGACTGGTCATTTTTTGGTTTTCTGTCATCTGTGTAGAAGATGACGCTGTATCTGAGTCCATCTTGATTGACTCCAAGGAATCCAACACCTTCTTTTTGTCTTTTTTTGTCATTTTGGTGGATTCGTCCTTGTTGTCTTTCATCAGAACTGCAGTGACATTCGCCTCGTGGTTGCGAATATCAACATCTACCATAGCTATCGCCTCTTCAGGTAGATCACTCCAACGGATCACCTGGGTGTAGCGTTGCTTCAACTAATTCTTCTTATTCGCAAGTGCCTTGGGTGGATCAATCTTTGAGACTTTTGCCATGGCAGACTTTTGCGGTGGTTGAGCTGGTACTTTCTTGATTCCGTAGCGATCTAGGTCCATGTGGTGTTGGACCTGCTCATCAGTCTGCTCAATCTCCTTATTATAAGTTAGAGCATGTTGCCAAGGGACTAAATCATCGTCCACTAGGTTCTCAATAGGTTCCTCTGACAGCCATGCTACATTTATCATATTCTGGGTTTAGGGTCTGATTCATATTGACATGCCTGGTAGTCAATAGTTGCTATTGCAGCCGTCCATCTCACGACATCCGTCTCTGAATCATAGTGACCTCCCTTGGCTGGCCTTGGGCGATCAATCGTGGAATCTGTCGTGGATGATCCGTCATCAACTTTGGGTGCAGTAGGTTTCACCGCCCATGTGGTTGGATCAACCTTTACAGCCTGTTCTCTATTCTCGAAGGTGAGTTTTCCCATACCCCAGTTGTGTACTACTTGCGCAGTCCTCAACCATGGCCTTCCCAGTAACACACGGTATGCAGTTGGAGATTCAAGTATATCCATGACTACAAAAGTAATCACAAATTGCATGCCTGCTATCTTTACAGGGATATCGGCAACTACACCTTTTGGTTTCACACAAGATTGATCTGCTAGCTTGATGGTGAATCTTGCTGGCTTCAATCCTTGTAAACCCCACTTTTCATACAAAGTAGTGGAGATCAAATTGACACCTGATCCTCCATCTACTATTGCTGCCTCGTCCTCGTATCTCTTGTATTTGATTGGCAAAGTGATGTTGTGTTCCTCACTTTCTCATGCTACCTTGATGTGGAGGACGTTACTTCATAGCCCGTACAATATATGGGCTCAGGTGCTACTTTTATGTGCAAATTTGCACAGACGAAGAAAAGACGAAAGAATCGCGACACTGTGTTTCTACACAGTTTAAGGTGACAGGCGAAAAGGGGACACTATATTACATAATGCCAAAAGTGTCTTAAAAGCTAAGACACCCTGTAAAGCTTATCCATTCGTAAGAGTGACGCACTCTTCGAATCATCACCAATGTTCACTTCAGCACTGGCTGATGTCGCACCCTTTTCACGCTCACCCCATGCAGTTGCCCTAACAGATTGGACAACGATTGTAGCAGGTTTAATTCCTTTTTACAGATTGAAATAAGCTTTCTAGGACATGCAGTTTCATCTGCTACTATATTGTGCTCTACCGCATTATTGACATGTATACATGATATACTTAATCCGATACAGTTCATTGTTCTGCATTTAGATCTATGTTAATATTGCTATGCTTATCATTCATTCTGTCTGATCTTTCTAGTTGTTCTTACTGGTAATAGATGATTAACATTTAGTCTTGCCTTTGGCGAATCATTCGCGACTAATTATCAATCAAGCACAGTCTAGCTCTTCGCGAATCATTCGTGACATATAATTTGTCTTGCTATTCGCGACAAATTATTCTTCTGACGCTTCATCTATTAATCTTTGGCTACGTAATCTAGAATGACTGTGATTTCTATCACTAAAGTTTTGCCATTCTGATAGGCTACTTACGGAGAGAGCCGTATAGTTCATTCCACTGTGCACGAACACTTTCTGTTTGAGTTCGTTTCCTCCAGATCTACGAGCAAGTCTGTGAAATCTACGGCAAACGGACACCTGCAAAAAAGCTGATGCTGTTTCCCATGTCCTTATTGACAGTGGCTCAGGATTGGTTTTTCAACCTGTCAGAGGAAGAAAAATCTACTTCGGAAGCGGTTAATGCGGCTCTCATTACGCGCTTTAAAAGTTCCTGGAAGACCTGTTTCTCCTGCTGAGCAAAGTCAAGATGGAAAAACGAGAAAGGGTCAAGGACTATATTGAACGGGTCAAACATCTACGATCCGAGTGTAGTGCAGCCCTAACTCCCGATCATGTATCGACATCATCATCAAACCCATCCACTCTATCCACAGAAGTGTTGTTGGAGCAAATGACAAAATTACACAAACAACAGATGGAGCAACTTACGGCGCAGTTTGACCAGAAACTGAAAGCCTTACAGGGAGCTGTAGCAGTAACGCCACATCAACCGGAATCAAACTAGCTACAGTATCCAAGACGGGAGAATGTATGGTGTTCACTGTGCACGCAAAACCATACAACGAACGAGTGTCCAGCCCTAAGGCAAAATTTGAGACTGACACATAGATTCTGCCATCTGTGCAATGCAACATCACACGATACGACATATTGCTCGTTTAACCCCCAGATTGTTCAGTAAAAGAGAAGTCTTTATCAGACTTCTTATCCTTATCATCAAAGGGCACCAAACGCGGCACCGAGGTATGGTGCACCGAATCAACAATAGCGTATGGCCTTACCTACACCACCAGGGCCAGCCAATCAACAAGTGGCCCATGTAAACCTGACAACAGTGGAACCAGAGATGCAAATGCCACCTCAACCTGAGCAGCAGCAATGGTACGGACCAAATGAACCATTTATGGATCCTGTCATAAATGAATATGTTGCAGCCTATGCAGCTCAAACTCAGCGTCAAGGCGGAAGGAACTACGGCTGCTACAGATGTGGTGAAGGACACAGAATTGCGGAATGTCCCTACAAGGGACAATATACATCCTTCTGTCGAGAATGTGGTTATGGACACTATTTCAAGAATTGTCTATTTAAACCTGGAACCAATGCAACCAGTAGTTCCAGCAGGGATGCCATCGGAAAGACACCAATCTCATGCTCCTGTGTTAGCCGTCACGCGACCACAGAAGAGGAAGGAAGTGGCTCCCTCACCACCACCCTCGTTCATTGACGACCAACCCTCAACTTCAGTGCCATATTCGAATGTGAGGGAAGAAAGAAGACAATACCAAAAAATAAGACACTGGGTACAGAAAGCACAAGCGGAGGAAAAAGAGCAAGAACGGGACAATCCCACGGAACCTCCAATTGAAGATGAACGGGTACCACAAGCGGGCTCACCACTGCGCACTGATCAGACTGATCGGTTGCACCAACATGAACTACCTTTTCACATGGTGGAGCCCAGGGAATCACGCACTAAAAGGCTCACACTTGTACTGGTGAGCCATGTTAGTTTACCACTCGAAGAACTACTACGGATTGCACCACAAGCGAAAAGCCTTCTAGCTGAATGGGCCAAAGCGGATGAGAAGCCAGGGAATAAATCCAACACCCTCCCTTAATCTGGATCCATGAATGCCTTGATCTTCAGATTGAGCAATGCACAAAATTTGTCGTGTGCATTAACACTGATTGCTTTCGTGAAGATGTCTGCAACCATATCCTGCATTCTACAGTACGTTAAGCTTACCTCTCTGTCAAGAACCTTGCCCCTGATGTAGTGATATCTGATCTCAATGTGCTTACTTCTAGAATGAAATCTAGGGTTGGCCGATAAAACAATATCACTTTGATTATCACAAAATAAAATTGTAGGGCTGTTTTGATACAGATTGATGTCTGACAACAAATTTCTCAACCAAAACTCTTCCTTAATAGATTGAGAAGCAGCAATATATTATGCTTCAATAGAAGAAAGTGTGATAGGGGTATTCTTACGACTGTTGCATGAAATAGGACCGCCGTTGAAGAAGAATGTAAATCCAGATGTGGACTTACGATTGTCTGCATCTCCTCCCCAGCTTGCATCAGAATAGCCACTGAGCTGATGAAGATTGTCGTTGTTGGCATCTCCATAGCAGATGCATTGGTCCATGGTAGCTCAAATATATCTCATGACTCGAATAAGAGCCTTCTAATGGTTAATGCTAGGATTAGCCATATATTGGCTGAGTGAGCTTACAACAAAAGAGATATCTGGTCTTGTACAGACCATTGCGTACATGAGATATCCAAGCATCAATACAGATATTCTCTCATCTACTCCTCTTCCCACTTGGTCTGGGGACATTGAATCTTCGACAAATGCAGGTCTGGATCCATTGGTGAGTGAGCTAATGTATAATTCATCAAATTGTATCTGTTAAGAACATTGTGAAGATACCTTTGTTGAGTGATGTAAATCAATCGATTTGTTCTGTCTCTGTGGATTTGAATTCCAAGACAGAAGTGAGCTTCGCCCAGATCAGTCATGTTGAATTTTGAGAACAGCATGTTTTGCATCCTTGACCATTTTGGTATTGTTGTTGAAGAGCAATGTATCATCAACGTACAAGGTGATGATAATGAAGGATTGTTGCACTGACCTTGAATAAACATTGTAATCAGCAGTGCTTGGTTTGAATTCTTGTTCAATGAGGAATGTGTTGATCCTCTGAAACCAAGCTCTGGCAGACTATTTTAAGCCGTACAGATGTGCTTAAAGGTTCGTCTCCAATTATCTCTCCACCTCCGCCTTCACCTTCGCTTATCTCAGCCACGTTCACTGAGAGTCGTCTATGAGAGCATAAAGCTTTCAATGTTCGTGTTAGAGGTATTTCAAACTCTCAAAATGTTGTTGCAAAAGCTGAGAAGTTTTTGGAAGGGAATCTTCAACACCATAGCAAAGGAATGGAAATTGCCTGGTGACCTAAGAAGGACCTGGATACTCTTGTCGTCCGCTTCACATCAGTGTCTCACCGGCGTGAAGCTCTAGGGAAGAGATTCAAATTGCGGGAAACCAAAGTCTACCTGGACGATGATCTTACCTTCATCCAAGTTCAAGAATGTAAGAAGACAAGACAAAGCTCTATCAACTGGCAAACGGCTTATCTATTGTGATGGTATTATCAGACTGGTAGATCGAAAGCCTATAGTTGATAATTCTGAGATAGAATTTGAGATAGAGAAATGAAGACATGTCCAGTTGAACATGTAAATGGTCTACGTACCATATAATCCTAGCTATATGACTCTCTTCCTAGTTAGTTAGTTTGTTTTTTCTGCTTTGACGGCACTAATTCGTCTTGTGTCCACCAACTTAGTTGATGTACTTGTTCGTCTTTTATGCCTTTGGCATGGAAAAGACGTTAATAAAGCTTTCTTTCTTTCTCTCTCTTTCTCTCTCTCTCATGCAAAACTGGCAAAAAGCAAGTCCCATTTGGGACTAGTTTCCACTAAGGGAAAAAAAACTAATTTGAACAGTATGTTTCTAAATGCACACTTTCAAAAAGAAGATTTGTTGTTCGAATCGTGATACAAAATCGCAATTTGAAGAACCATTGCTTGTAATACATAGCTGCATTGAAGCCTGTGGCTACTGAGCACTCAACACTGACCATATCTTATTTAGGAATGAACAATAAAGACTTAGGAGTTGAGAATCAAGAGACAAGATCCGATAATTGATCGATTATATAGTCTACCCTATATAGAGCTGAAATTGCACCCTAAACACTTTAATATTGTATTCAATTGTTGCTGATTCAAACACAAACATGAATCTTCATGCCTTCCAGAATGTATCCTTCAGGCTGGAACATGTAGATATCTTCTTGTATGACTCTGTTTAGATAGGCTGTTTGTACATCAAGTTGATGTACTTCGAGGTCGGCAGCTGTAGCATAAGACAAGAGCATTCGGATCGACGAATCTTTGACGACTGGACTAAAAGTCTCACTGTAGTTGACATTCGGGATCTGGGTGAATCCTCGTGCTACTAGTCTAGCCTTCTTTCGATCAATTGCTCCGTTGGCATTATATTTGATCTTAAAGATCCATTTGCAATCAATAATATTGCAGCCAATAGGAGCTTCGCCTAATGACCATGTCTGATTCTTGATCAGAGATGAATACTCTTTGTCCATGGATTCTCTCCAGAGATCAGAGTCTGGTTGGCCAAGTCCCTCTTCGACTGTCATCGGTTCCTACATTAAGAGACAGGCAACTCAGGAGTATACCTTGTGGGATGTGTGCGCACTCGAGTTGATCTTCTGGGAGGATTTGACTGATGAATTGCTCTTGGGACTTGTTGCTGGGTAGAAGCAACATCTTCGTCTGATTCGTTGTCTCGAAGTGGGTCGACAATAGACATGCTTGAGCCAGAAGGTCGGACTGTCGTGTCAATGGAAGGAGATGTAGGTTCTTCTTGAGCAATATCCTTGTCTTTGAGGTCGACGAATTGATCCTCGATAAAGACTGTATCCCGGCTATACAAGATTTGCTAGGTATCAGGATCGTACAGCTTGTAGGTGTTATCAGACAAAGTATATCCGATCAGGATGGTTTTGAGACCTTGTAAGTCCAATTTCTTCCTTGTATCTTTTGGAATCTGTGCGTAGGCAATGCACACGAACACTCTTAAGTTCTTCAAAGAAGGCCTAGAGCATGTCCACACCTCGTGGGGTGTCTTGTCTAAGAGGGTATGGGTCAAACATGTGTTCTGGACGTAAGCTGTAGTGGAGACAACTTTAGCCCAGAATCTCTTGGGAAACGATGCATGCAATAGCATACACTTAGCAGATTCGACTAGAGTACGGTTCTTCCTCTCAACTAAGCCATTAGACTGAGGACTGTAAGGAGTGATGAATTGCTGCTCAATGCCTTGGCTTTGGTAGTACTTCTTAAACTCGACAGAGATATATTCTTCACCGCTGTCTGACGGGCCTTGGTCGTCCTTCCAGTCTCTTTTTCTGCATGCTCCTTGAAGATTCTAAAGCAGTTGAAGGCTTCTGATTTCTTCTTTATGAAATACACCATCGTTCTTTTGGAGAATTTGTCAATAAAGGTTATAAAATACTTGGCATCCTTCAACGAAGGATTTTTCATCGGGCCACAAATATCTGAATGTACAACATCTAGCAATCCTCTAGCAACATGCTGATGGCTTGAGTTAAATGATTTCCTAGTCTGTTTACCAACTAGACAGTCTTGACAGACATGTAACTCGACTTTTTTACGAGGATAGTCGAGATCAAGAACAATATATTGTCTAGACATTCGTTGTACAGCAGCATGATTTAAATGACCAAGTCTATAATGCCAAAGTGAACCTTTATTTGAATGAATCAAAGTACTGAGAGCCTGACTAGAGACATTAAAGTAGTGACTTAATTTATTCAAGTATCCATGCCTCTTTCCGAGTGCTAGGATCTTGCCTGTCCTATCAACTACTTTACACTGATCACATTCGAATTCTACTATGTGTCCTAGATATGTGATTATGCTTACAGAGAGCAGATTTGTAGATAACTTTGGTACATACATGACTTTAGAGAGTAGCTTAGACTGATCATTTGCAAAGCATAATCTTACAATGCCTTCACCTTTAATAGCTTGTGTGTTATTGTCGCCAAAGTGAACGAATTTTTGAGTACTGTAAGGTGTATAGGACTCGAAACAACCAATGAGACTAGTCATGTGTTGAGTGGCTCCGGAATCCAGGAACCAAGAACTGTTGCCAGATGCTCCTTGATGGTTGGTCATGAAGGCATCATGATCCGTTTCTTGAATAGGCTGTGGAGCTTCTACAACTGCATTCGCCACTTGATTCAACTACCCTTTGTTGTTGCTATTCGCTTGAAGTATGTGACAGTCTTGTATTTCGTGGTTGTTTCATTTGCAGTATCTGCAGAACAGCTTCTTCTTTGTCTGCAGATTCGACTGTTCCTTGTGCTGAGCTGGTTTCTGGTCTGGCAATATTTTCTGGTGATAGCACTTTATGTAGATGATATCAATATGATTGGTAACAATAAAGGAAGGATATGGGATGTCAAAAAAATGTTGAAGGGCAGGTTTGACATGAAAGATTTAGGGCCAATACATTTCTTCCTAGGAATTTAGATCAAGAGGGATAGGGAAAGGGGCATCACTTGGATGGGACAAGAGTCGAAGTTCATAGAAACGCTGATAACGAGGTTCGGGATGAAGAATTTGTGTCCTATCAGCACACTCTTGGATGTGAATGTAAAGCTAAATCATGCTATGTGCCCCATGTCTCAGGGAGACAGGGAGGCCATGAACCAAAGACCCTATAGGAAGCTGATAGGATCATTAATGTACGCAATGATCAATACAAGACCAGATATTGCGACAGCAATGAGCAAGCTCAATCAATTTCTATCTTATCCAGGGGAGGAATATTGGGAGGCAAGAAAGAGAGTGATCAAGTACCTGAAGGACACTCAGAAGTTTGGATTGATTTTCCGGAAGGGAGATAAAGAAATGATTGGGTATGTTGATTCTGACTGGGTTGGCGATGAGGATGATCGAAGATCCACATGCAAATATGTCTTCGTTATGTTGGATTATTCTCCTTCTTACTAATCGACTAATCGGTTTTAATTTTCATCAATTATTTATCCATTTCTACGGATTTTTCCGTGTTTTTATACAGTCTGTAGAATTACAAGTGTTTTTACACAGTCTGCAGAAATACACGGAGTTTGCAACAGTGTCGTCTTTTTCGTCTGTCAGGAATCTCGTTGAAAAAATGCAGTATTCCTTCTTCGTATTTTTCGCTTGTCAGAAATCTCGTGTAAAATCACAGGGTCGCTTTTTTTGCTTTTTCCAAAGAGCCTCAAATGTTAAGGAAATGACTCTGGCAAAGTGTGAGGCAACCCTAAATGAGATTTAAGAACACTGTCGTCTTTTTTGCAAAATCCCAACACAGTCACTTTTTCGTGACAGTGTCACCTGTGGCTGTTTGAGTTCATTTCCCCCGAGCTACAGTTTTAGTTCATTTATGCTGACAAAATGTTTAAGGCAAATTTCCACCGCTTATCAGCAATCAATGACAAGGAACCGAATGGATGCCAGTGGATCACCAGCCAATTAGCGTCGCAATTGACGACCTAATTTCTCAATATAAATAGTTGTTAATATTCAAATAGTTTTAATCATTATCAGAAGAAGCATTTTGAATAGTTAACTCTCTCTCTCTCTCTCAAGTCTGCGAGCTTGAACACTCCTGAGCATTCTAGCTCACTTCTTAGAGTTGTTTTAGAGATTGCTATTGCGCGTATCAGCATTGCGCTTAATTCAAACTTTCATATTAGCCGCTCAGAGATAGCATAGAGTACGCGGCTTTGATTCGCAACCTATTGTACTCATGTACTTCTGTTACATTTTCATACTGAATCAATACTATCTTTTATTGCGTTCAACTTCGTCTCAGAATGTATGCGTTTTTGTAGATCTTCACGACTAATTCGCAAATAATTTGCGACAAATTATTTGTTTGATAATTTAACGCTTTATTGTTTGGATACGTAATTCACGACAAATTATTTTTCTGATAATTCAATGTCTTATTGTTTGGCTACATAATCAATGTAGTATTGATGATCTCAAAATTAGTTACTATAAGTTCAAACGTGATTTCTATCACTATTCTTTTGTTTGAAATTGATAGGCGTAGTCATGCATTGTGAAAGAGGAAGATATTTTATTCTGCCATACACGAAAAGTTTTCTTTCTAGACACTCAAATTATTTTCATTCGTTTCTTTTCGAGTTCGTTTCTTTTCGAGTTAGACCTATCTTCAGCACACCTCTTTCCGACATGGTATTAGAGCAATTTCACTACTTCTTCATCTGATACCTACATGGTATCAGAGTGAAATCTCTAATACTTGATATCTTTCGTAATATCAAATTGATACCATACTCTTCAGTTCTTTTCAACCTTTCAGTATCAGAGAATTGATTTCCTATTGTTGGCATTACCACATCTTAGTGTCATCGATACAATCGACAGACTAAGTTCTAGATGGATTCTCAAAGTAAAGCTGGTCTTATCGCAAACAAGTTGAATGGATCCAATTATCATTTGTGGAAATTTAAGATGAAGACCTTGCTAATCACCAGCGAATTATGGGATGTTGTTACAAGTCTAGAAGTAAAACCTGAAGACGACGACTCAAAGTCAAAATCGACGGATGGTAAAGCTTTATGAGGTGAGGGACTTAACTACTACGTTACATCTACGAAGAAAATTCTTCACATTCAAAATGTCTATTGGCAATTCTCCTCAGAGTCACATTAACTAATTTAAGAATCTCTTGCAACAGATGGCCGCCGTCAGATCTGTCATAGACGATCAAGACACAATTATGACATTGCTTTCAAGCTTGCCCTCTACATATGAGAACTGGGTGATGATCATATCAACACACTCAGATTTAACTCTTACTAAAGTTATCACTATGTTGCTGCAAGAAGACAATAGGAGAAGTCAAGACACTTCGTCTACTTCCTCCTCTCATGCTCTATATATCAACAAAGGCTCTAAGCGACAGAAGCAGAAAAGCTCCAAGAAGGCTGCAACGAATCAGAAACAAACTCCAAGTCAAGCACAATCATCAGATCCACAGTCAAAGAAGAAGAAGTTTTGCAAGTATTGCAAGCGCAATAACCATGAGATCAAGGATTGCCGAATTCTCCAAGCGAAGAATGCAGCCGAGCAACCTGATCAACAAGCAAACACATTTTCATCATCTCCCCAGGTCGAAGTGGACGAAGGTGCATTCATGGTCAAAGATCAAAGCGCATTTTTGGATGATTCATGGTTTTTGGATTCTGGAGCAACTCAACACATGACCAATCAACATGAGATCTTCAACTCCTACACGCCTTACAGCACGAAGAAATTTGTTCATCTTGGTGACAATAGTACTCACACTATTGAAGGTGAAGGTACTGTAAGATCGCGGTTCCAGCATGATTAATTCAAATTACTATCAAAGGTCTTATATGTTCCTAAACTCTCTACAAATCTGTTATCAATAATTAGAATTACAGATTTAGGTCATAAGGTAGAATTTGAATCTGATCAATGCAAAATTGTTGATAGGAGTAATAAGATTCTTGCATTCGACAAGAGACAGAGTTACTTATATAGATTGGCACATTGTTATTCTAAGTCTAGTCAAGCCTTGGAAACCTTTGTTCTAGTCAATAAAGCATTACTATGGCATCATCGCTTAGGACACTTGAATCACGCATCGGTATTGAACATGTCCAAACAATCCATGGTTCTTGATCTCGACTATCCTTCTAATAAGGTCGCTCTCCCTGTCTGTCATAGTTGCATCTTTGGAAAGCAGGCTGGGATTCCTTTTAGATCAAACCATAGGCATGCAGCAAAAGATCTGTTGGATGTTGTTCATATAGATATATGTGGACCTATGCAAACTCCTTCATTGCTAGATGCCAAGTATTTTAGTACCTGTATTGACGAATTCTCTAGAAGAATAGTTTTTTATTTTATTAAATAGAAATTAGAAGCTTTCATCAAATTTAGACATTTCAAAGAGTATGCTGAGAATCAAACTGGCAAATGAATCAAAACATTGAGGTCAGATAACAGGGGAGAAAGCATCTCCAACAAATTCAAGGAGTACTACCTTAACAACGGCATTGAGCAACAATATATTATCTCCTATTCACCTCAGTCAAATGGTCTTGCTGAGAGAAAAAATAGAACCTTAGTTAAATCGGCAACGTGCATGTTATCACATGCAACACTTCTGAAGTGCTTCTGGGCTGAAGCTGTTTCAACAGCAACCTATATTCAGAATAGATGTCCTACTAAAGGTCTCTCAAACAAAACTTCATTCGAAGTTTGGACAGGTATCAAACCTTCTTTATTATACTTACGAGTCTTTGGATATACTACTTTTGCGCAGATTTCTCGTGATCTCAGGAAGAAGCTCGACTTCCAGAGTATCAAATGTGTTTTCATCAGCTACACTACTTCAGGTCAAGCCTACAAGTTGTTCGATCCCATTGAGTCAAAGATATTCACTAGTCAGCATCTCATCTTCATAGAATATCAGTTTCATCAGATTCTCCTGATGCTTTGAACTTTCCAATTCCTTAGTCTACTATACTCATTGAAGGTCCAAGCTCTTCTACTTTTGATGAATAACAAATCAACAGCGAATCAGAAGATAATGCAAAGTCCCATCGCTTTATCAGCCAATCCTAGATTTCATTCCAAGAGTAAGGACATTGAACTGTAGTATCATTTCGTCAGAAGCAAAGTTCTCAACGAAGAGGCCAGATTGCCGTACTATAGAATACAAGATATGACAGCAGATGCTTTACCAAAGCATTAAGTTTGGAGTCGCACAGATAATTCTGTGTAGAACTAAGTTTGAAGGTCAAGGCACTCAAGGATTCAGATTAAGGAAGAGTGTTGGATTATTCTCCTTCTTACTAATTGACTAATCGGTTTTAATCTTCATCCATTGTTTATCCAGTTCTACGAATTTTTCCGTGTTTTTATACAGTCTGCAAAATTACAAGTATTTTTACACAATCTGCAAAAATACACGGAGTTTATAGTAGTGTCACCTTTTTCGCCTGTCAGGAATCTTGCTGAAAAAATGCACTGTCACCTTTTTTGCATTTTTTGCCTGTCGGGGATCTCGTGTTCACTTTATGATACTTAATTTCAATTTTTCGTATCACATTTAATCTAATGTGAATGCCAACATAGTCACACTTACTGTGTATACCATATTTTATGTAACTGTACATACTGTATTTCTATAACTGTAACTAGTATAGTTAGCAAATTTCATTATACTAACCAGCATAGTTAAGCAAATTTAACTTGAGGTATTGACGTTGGGCAGATTAGCACGTGTTGGGCAGGAAGAAGAAACCAATGGGATAAGTCCATGCTGCCCAGACACAAATCTCAAAGTTTTCTATATTGTATTTTTATTTCTCAGTTAATTTGAACTATGTTACGTAGATTCCAAATCTGTGCATTTTGATTGGGCCTGGTGACGGTCGAAACTAAAGAAAAAAAATAAAAGTATCTATACAAAGGGTCTTTTTTATTTTGGAACTCCTCTAACGAGGCTGTAATGAATCAAAAGTAGACTCAAAAGTCAAGCACAATCATCAGATCCACAGTCGAAGAAGAAGAAGTTTTGCAGGTATTGCAAGCGCAATAACCATGAGATCAAGGATTGCCGAATTCTCCAAGCGAAGAATGCAGCCAAGCAATCTGATCAACAAGCAAACACAGTATCATCATCTCCCCAGGTCGAAGTGGACGAAGGCGCATTCATGGTCAAAGATCAAAGCACATTTTTAGATGATTCATGGTTTCTGAATTCTGGAGCAACTCGACACATGACCAATCAACGTGAGATCTTCAACTCCTACACGCCTTACAGCACAAAGAAATTTGTTTATCTTGGTGACAATAGTACTCACACTATTGAAGGTGAAGGTACTGTAAGATTGCGGTTCCAGCATGATCAATTCAATTTACTATCAAAGGTCTTATATGTTCCTAAACTCTCTACAAATCTGTTATCAGTAAGTAGAATTACAGATTTAGGTCATAAGGTAGAATTTGAATCTGATCAATGCAAAATTGTTGATAGGAGTAATAAGATCCTTGCACTCAACAAGAGTCAGGGTTACTTATATAGATTGGCACATTGTTATTCTGAGTCTAGTCAAGCCTTGAAAACCTCTGTTCTAGTCAATAAAGCATTACTATGGCATCATCGCTTAGGAAACTTGAATCATGCATCTGTATTGAACATGTCCAGACAATCCATGGTTCTTGATCTCGACTATCCTTCTGATAAGGTCAATCTCCCTGTCTGTCATAACTGCATCTTTGGAAAGCAGGCTAGGATTCCTTTTAGATCAAACCATAGGCATGCAACAAACAATCTATTAGATGTTGTTCATACATATATATGTGGACCTATGCAAACTCCTTCATTGCTAGATACAAAATATTTCATTATCTTTATTGACGAATTCTCCAAAAGAATAAAAATCAGTGGCTTTCATCAAATTCAGACATTTTAAAGAGCATGCTGAGAATAAAACTGGCAAACCAATCAAAGCACTGAGGTCAGATAACAGGGGAGAATACATCTCCAACGAATTCAAGGAGTATTGTCTTAACAACAACATTGAACAACAATATATTACCTCCTATTCACCTCAGTCAAATGGTCTTGTTGAGAGAAAAAATAGAACCTTAGTTGAATTGGCAACGTGCATGTTATCACATGCAATACTTCTGAAGTGCTTCTGGGCTGAAGCTGTTTCAACATCAACCTATATTCATAATAGATGTCCTACTAAAGGCCTCTCAAACAAAACACGATTCAAAGTTTGGACGGGTATCAAACCTTCTTTATTAAACTTACGAGTTTTTGGATGTACTGCTTTTGTGCAAATTCCTTGTGATCTTAGGAAGAAGCTTGACTTCTAGAGTATCAAATGTGTTTTCATCAGTTACACTACTTCAGGTCAAGCCTACAAGTTGTTCGATCCCATTGAATCAAAGATATTCACTAGTCGGGATGTCATCTTCATCGAAGATCAGTTTCAAGACCTCAAAGGAAAGGGCAGTCCCCATGTAGCCGACCTATCAAATTCTCCTGACGCTTTGAACTTTTCAGTTCCAGTAGACTATTCTCATTGAAAGTCCAAGTCCTTCTACTTTTGACGAACAACAAGTCAACGGCGAATCAAAAGATAATGATGTTGTAGATCAGCAACTACAGTATGAGAAGATCATCAAGGACTAGCAGACCACTTGAGAGGTATATCGACGTGTCTGCAGCCTATCTTGTTCAGGAACTGACGTCTGTCTAAGAGGCACTCAGTCAGCCTGATTCAGATCTCTGGAAAGAAGCTATGGATAAAGAGTATTCGTCTCTTATCAAGAACCAGACGTGGACAATTGTCGAATTACCTACTAGCAAAAATGTAGTTGATTGTAAATGGATTTTCAAAGTCAAGTACAATGCATATGGAAGCATCAACAGAGGAGAAAGGCACGACTTGTCGTCAGAGGATTTTCTCAGGTATACAACGTCGATTACACTGAGACCTTCAGTCCAGTAGTCAAGCATTCTTCTATTAGACTTTTGCTGTCATTTGTCGCTATAGCAGATTCGAAAATACATCAAATGGATGTACAGACAGCATATCTCAATGGAGTTATTGAAGAAGACATTTACATGGTGCAACCCGAAGGTTATATTATCGAGGCACTTTATGGCTTGAAGCAATTTGCTCGAACATGGTTTCAAAGGATTAATCTTTTCTTATTGATCACGGCTACACACCTAGCTCTTCAGATTCAAACGTTTACTTCAAAGCAGTGCAGCAGTCTTTTATCATTATCACTTTATACGTGGATGATACATTGTTTTTCAGCAACAGTATCGATCTGATAAAAGAAACCAAGACAATGCTATCTTTCGAATTCGATATGACCAATCTAGACGAAGCTCATTTTTGCCTTGGTATACAAATCCACAGAGACCGAAAATAGAAGTTGGTCTAAATTACACAACAAAGGTACATCTACAACATGTTAGTCAGATATAATCTGATGAATTGCAAGTTAGCTCTCTCACCAATGGAACCAGGACTCAAAATGTCAAGGACCAGTGTCCCCAAACAATTCATGAAAAACAGCGCATGAGTATCCTTACCATTCTATTATAGGATCTCCTATGTACGCCATGATCTGTACCAGGCCAGACATAGCTTTTGCAGTCAGCTCTCTCAGTCAGTATATGACTAACTCTGGTATAACACATTGGAAGGCTCTTATCAGAGTCATGAGATATCTTCGAGCTACAATGGACTTTTGCATTTGTTATGGAGTAGTTGGCGCAACGACAAAATCAATTTACTCAATGGTTACACAAATGCAAGTTGGAAAGAAGATGTAGACACTCGTAAATCCACTTTCAGATTTACATTCTTCCTCAACAATGGTCCAATTTCCTGAAACTATCACAAGCAATCTTTGATAGCTCTATCTTCCACTGAATCAGTGTATATCGCAGCCTCTCAAACTACAAAGGAAGCAATTTGGTTGAGGAATTTACTTTCAGATATCGGTCTGAATCATATTATGCTCCGATGATATTATTTTGTGATAATCAAAGTGCCATCGCTTTATCAGCCAACCCTAGATTTCATTCCAACAGTAAGAACATTGAACTGAAGTATCAATTCATCAGAAGCAAAGTTCTAAACGAAGAGGTCAGATTGCAGTATTGTAGAACTCAAGATATGACAGCAGTTGCTTTCACCAAAGCATTAAGTTTGGAGTCACACAGAAGATTCTGTATAGAACTAAGTTTGAAGGTCAAGGAATTCAAAGATTCAAATTAAGGGGGAGTGTTGGATTATTCTCCGTCTTACTTATCGACTAATCTGTTTTAATCTTCATCCATTGTTCTACGGATTTGTTTTTATACAATCTGCAGAATTACAAGTGTTTTTACATAGTTTGCAGAAATACACGGAGTTTACAACAGTGTTGTCTTTTTGTCTGTCAAGAATCTCATTGAATGTAGTGTCTCATTTTTCACATTTTTTGCTTGTCAAAAATCTCGTGTAAAATCACAATGTCGCTTTTTTCACTTTTTCCAAAGAGCCTCAAATGGTAAGGAAATGACTCTGGCAAAGTGTGGGGCAACCCTAAATGAGATTTAAGGGCATTGTCATCTTTTTCTCAAAATCCTGACACTATCGCTTTTTCGCGACAGTGTCATTCATTTCTGCAGAGCTATAGTTTTAGTTCATTTATGCAGACAGAATGTTTATGGCCAATTTCCACCGCTTGTCAGCAATCAATGACAAGGAACCAGATGGATGCCAATGGATCACCAGCCAATTGGCGACGACCTAATTTCTTAGTATAAATAGTTGTTCATATTCATATAGTTTCAATCATTATCAGAAGAAGCATTTTAAATAGTTAGCTCTCTCTCTCTCTCTCTCTCTCTCTCTCTCTCTCTCTCTCTCTCTCTCTCTCTCTCTCTCTCTCAAGCCTGCGAGTTTGAACACTCCTGAGCATCCTAGCTCACTTCTTAGAGTTGTTTTAGAGATTGCTATTGTGCTATTGCTTATCAATATTGTGCTTAATTCAAAATGAGTATGCGGCTTCGATCCGCAACTTATTGTGCTCATTTACTTTTGTTACATTTTCATACTGAATCAATACTATCCTTTATTGCATTCAGCTTCGTCTCAGAATGTATGCAATTCTGTAGTTCTTCGCGACTAATTCACGAATAATTCGGGACTATGATTCAATGCTTTATTGTTTGGCTACGTAATCACTGTAGTACTGATGATTTCAAAGTTAGTTACTATAAGTTCAAATGTGATTTCTATCACTATTGTTTTGTTTGAAATTGATAGGCGTAGTCATGATTGTGAAAGAGCAAGATAGTTTATTTCGCCATACATGAAAAGTTTTCTTTCTAGACACTCGAATTATTTTCATTCGTTTCTTTTCGAGTTTGTTTCTTTTCGAGATTGACCTATCTTCAGCACACCTCTTTCCGACACGTTATGAGAGGAGGATGTGTGAGTTGGAGCTGTAAAAAGCAAGCTTCCACAGCCTTGTCCTCAATAGAGGCGTACATGGGCGTGTGTCATGCTACCGCGAGAGTACGTGTGGCTGAAAAACCTAATGTGTGAGCTTGGCATTGAAGTCGCGGGCATGAAGCTGCTTAATGATAACCAGGGATGTCTGTTCCTTAGCAAAAATACGGGGTTTCACAAGAGGAGCAAACACATAGCGATACAATATCACTTCATGCGAGATTTGGTGCAGGAAGGAGAACTCCACATGGAGTATTGTCAGACAAGCCATATGTTGACAAATTATTTGTCTGATGTTTTGATATTTAATGTTTGACTACGTAATCACTGTAGTACTAACGCTTTCAAAATTAGTTACTATGTTGACCAAGGCATTGGTCAAGCAACGCTTCACTTTACTAATAGACCAGTTAGGGATAAAGGATATGAATGACAACAATGGAGGATAAGTAGACTATGAAATATGAGAGAGTTTGTGAGTTAATCGGGCATTTCATAGGCTCATTTTGTTAGTTGTTTGTCTTTCATGAAAGTTAGTTAGAATGTGACAGATGGTGGATTGATCTTATGACCTTATCCCCTCAGGTTTCTTGGCATGTGAAGGGCCTACGTGGCCTGAGGGTTTTCTTGGCATGTATGGGGACGGTGAATATAATGGTGATGGTGATGCATGATACAAATGACACCTTTTTGTTCGAGATCATCATCGTGTTCTTGTCTTTTCAAGCTTTATGTATGTGTTTGCCTATGCGTCTTTGAGTTCATTGAAGCAATTCGCATCGTGTACGTAGAATCGTCCTTGCAGGTACTCAGAATTTCAATAGCACAACCAGTGTTTAAAGTTTAGAAACACAATTGTAGGCGACCTCTAAGTGCCACATATGCTCTTCAATTACACCAGGCTAATTTTGGAGATGATTCTGATCAGCATGTTCATCACCAAATAATTCTAGCTTTATTGATGCAGAGTGTTATGGGTAGTCAACCTATGCTACTTAGTTGGCTGCTGTCCAATTGGGGGCTCAATTGTCTACCAGAAAGTTTATTGCATCAGCTAATACAGGAAGCACACTGGTGACAGACACAGATGTGCCAAGAAACTGATCCCCAACGAACGAGACACACAAAAGCCTTTTGATTTACAAAATGCAAACTGAAACAGATCATGCTAGATACACAGAAGGCCAGAGTAGAAAAATGTCTGAACTTCCTATTTAAGCAACATGAAATCATGGCCACCGATTTCGATACCCAAAACCAGGAATAGACAGAACACAGAAAGTAAGCATAACGCCTCAACTTTCTATTTAAGCAACCTGAAATCATGGCCACCGATTTCGATACCTGCTATTGTGACGTTGGGCTCAGATAGGGGGCCTCGTCTCTTATTAACACCTACCAGATGACGCCCGACACAGTTTGTGGAGTGCCACCTGGTCCACAAAAAAAAAAGTTTGACTCAGGCAGTTGTTGCACCTGCCCAGATGTGTTTTTTAAGTTTAGAACATGAGGCATTGTTCAGGATGCTACCTATTGTGCGTGGGCCCAAATGTGAGCTGTTTGATGGTGCTAAATTTTTTTTATAGACTCTGTGGTTAAGTGAAAATTGCACTCCTATGCCTCTATTCCCATTAATACCCTATGCCTCCCATTAATACACAACACCCACACCACCACTATATTAATAATGACTAAAATTTTAAATGCTCTTATGTTATGTTAATTTTAGCTTATGATAAATTTAAAATTAAAATGTGTTTATAATAAAGTTTACAATGAATTTGAAAATATAATGTTTTCAAGTAATAGATAGTATTTGATTTAAATTTTTGTTTTTATTTTTATCACAATAATCACATGGTCTTAGTTGTATTGTTATTATAAATTTAACACAACATTAAACAAGATATTTGAAGTTTCCTGTTGTAATACTATTTTTTTAAGCTCTCCAACTAAATTGTACATATGAAAAAAATGCATTGCAAATATATCATCAAAATTTAGGTGTTCTATGAAGGATCTAACATTGATAGAAATTCAAAATTGAGCATATTTGTTTTGAGCTTATTATGGGTTGATTTTTAAGGACATGCTTTGGGGTATAATCCCAAGCCATCAATATCTTAAATACCCCAAATTTCACAGCCATATATTGTAAAAAAAACAAAAAAGGACTACGATTTTCATAACACAAGTGAACAATAAAATCCATGACAAAGATTGCATTAACTAGTTTGTAGTATTAAAGGAATAGTTCGTGTAAATATTTTCAAAATTGTGATGGATTGAAGTAGACAATAATTGACATCGAACTCTCTGTCACTCTATAAAACATAGAACATGGACACTTTCAATTCATATGCTGATTGATTTTTTTTGAGTCCGCCAAAAACACTTTGATCATTGCATTTCGAAAACTGTAGATGTTGTCAGTTGAGTAGCTTGGGCACACGTACTGTACGGACCAAAACAATTGGTTAGAAGCTTTAATATGAGCATAGATATTATTATAAGCCTATAGATACAAAAAATATTTTTGATGTTGAAGAGTGTGGAGCCAAGGATATATACCGAGGGCATGTGAAATTGTCCCTTTTTCTTTGAAAACCATTCCAGAAATAGCTTTGCATTGTGAATTGTATACCATCCGCAACTAAAGGAGTCGGTTTGTTGTGGTGACTGTGCAATTAGTCCAAGCATATGTGAGTGATTCACGCAAGCAAACAAAATGACCACGCAATGCCAAGAAACTTGCGAGTGCGGGTTTTATCTGCACAAGAAAAAATGAATTGCGAGACTGGAATCTTGTAAACAAGCAACACGCCCTTACATTATGACTACATACAACCTGAGCATCAATGACCTCAACAAATGGATTTGATGTCACGTCCACTTGGAATAGCTTGACAATGTCATTCACAATCCTGCAAAATTCATAAACGGATTAGGAGAAATGTCTCATTGGTTGCATGTGGCATACAATAGGATGGAGGCACGTATAATTTACCTGTCAAAATCTTGGTGGGTTAATGTCATTGAGTTGAGTTTCAAGCAAACCCATCTGTAAGATCCCTCGTTACTAACACTTGCGCTTAAAAGACCCAGGCTCCAATGGTCACTGAAATCGAAGTACACATTGCACATTTAGGTTCTAGTGCACATAAAGGGTTCGCCATAGAAGTGACAAACTTGTAATGCTAGTCATTACTTACTGCAAACAATATGGGAGGATTATGAGTTTTTTCTTTAAAATATCCTTTGCAATATACTTCCTGGCTTGTACGTAGTTCATGTCCTCCACGTGCTTGGAAAAAAAGTTGGACATCACACAAACTACATCGTTCCCACGATCCAAAGTTGTCCATTGCTAGTAAATCAATCCTGCCTCAACTATTGGATCTGACAAGTGAGATGTCTTGTCTTTTAGTGTCGCACAACAAAGTTCAAGAAAATCTATTTTGTGAGGAGTGCCTGGTATCGAGAATGTGAACTTATTGCCAAGTGCTTCTATCTGTTGAGAGATATAGTTTTCATATGTGCAACACTCTATCCAAGACGTTTGATTTGGAACAGGACTGGAGAGTGTAGAAGTATTGGTTGGTGGAATATCCATGTCAGAACTGAGGACAACATTTTTGGTCGTGCTCGCATCAATTATATTTTGTTGTGACCATGTCTTGTGCGCCCTTTGCTGAAAACTTTCGTTGTCTTGTACATGCATTCTTTTCGCTAGATCAACATTCTCTTCCATGAACTCCAACTCAGAAGTATGAGTTCCATGGATCAGATTGTCCACCTCAATGAGATTTGTTTTTGCAATCTCGCTTTCCGTTAGTACATTGCTCTTCTCCATACATTGAAACTCATTTGTGGAGAATGTAGTTTTAACCATCTCCACCCCAATGGAATCATGTTGTATGTTTTGGTTAGTTGTCATCCCCTGGTTGTCGACTTTGGAACTTTCTCCATGAGTTTCATTGACCTTCCCAAATATGCATGCCCTCTTGCTAACTTCTGTTTCCCTTGTCATAGTCGCACTACAGTTTTTGCATGCGATCTTGTTTAAGCCCCCAACAAAAATGTTGTACACTCGGCAATGTTCACAAGAAGCCCTATGGATTTTTGGGGTACAAATCCGTGTTCGTTTCTTGGCCATGGTTCGCTTGTATTTTGTATCATTTATAGGCCTTTCTTGGGTAGATTTTGAAATGTGCAAGTTTGTGGGATTGGTGGTGGGTTTCTTGGTGGACATTCTTTTTGCACCATGTCCGAGACGTGTTCTAGTCATATTGTATTGAAGGGGGAGTATGGTACCCCTCTTCGGCATAGAGGTTGTTGCCGGTGTTGTGACATTTCCAAACATGTTGTATGCATCCTGCAAAATAGTTGTCATGCGTATTAAGTCAGATATCTCATCACAAGATAGCCCTTGACTATTTATGTGTAGGTTTGTGCATTCACGCTCCAATGTTTGGCGAAGAGCATTGGTTTTGGCTAGCAACGTCTCAACTAATTCCTCATGCTTGGGTTTATTAATATTTCTTTTAGAAGGACAATCAATGGTCTCTCTCTCCTGTTCACAAAATGGAATTGCCACTTCCCTTCACTCAAGATTCTTGTGTGGGTGGCAAGGAATTTGTGGTGGTTCAACAATGGGGCATAGTATTTTTGTGCCACTAACTTGGTTGCTACCAAATGCTTGCACCAAGAAGAACTGTCAAAACAAGAGCATGATTTGTTGCGAGCTACATGCCATAACGGAAATTGTAGCAAATGACAAGGCATGTTGGATAATGGAAGGAGAAAATCGTAAGACGTTGGTATGCAATATACTTCTTTGCACATTGCATGCCAAAAAGGCATGGGTGGAGACTCTATTGCCAAAAGTCCTAGTAGATGAAAGAGACGCCCTTTACAAAGACAGGTGTGACTTATTGCAGTCTTCTTCTGAAGAAGAGTTTGATGGACTAGTGCAGTCATTTGACCAAACGTATGCACATTCGATTGATGTTTTACAATATGTTCATAAGGGGTGGACTGGAAAAGATGTTGTTTGGAGGCAAATGTGGCCAAAATGGGGGCGATTATTTCCACACGAACATGTGGACACGACAAATTTGATTGAGAGGACATGGCATCACCTAAAATATAGTGTCCTTGGGGGAAAAGTGAATCGCAAGGTTACGGACCTCGTCAACTGTTTGATCGGATCATCTGTGACGGGCACACATCGTGGTGGGACGATGTTGGAACATTACAAACTAAAGCAAATAATTGGTTAGTGGAAACATCACATTCACTTTTAACATATCAATTTCTATGATTTTCACAATATCTCGTCAACATGCAACACATGTGTGGATTGTAGATGACTCTGGACGATTTTCAAGGAGGATTATAACAAATTCCCATAAGTTGAGGAATCTAGCAGGAATACAATTCCTTGAGTGTTATAAACATGACAAGGCGATCATCAGGATGTTGGATGAATGTTATGGACTTGTCTATAACAATAGCACGTGGCCTTATGGATCCAAGTCCACTGAATATTGCTTGAAATGTTAGACGTAGTGCAATATTTTGATGTTGTTGTCCTTTATCATCCGAACACAACATGAACCAGATTGGCATGGCATGGCCAACCTGATTTGGGACAACCACCCCAAATAAGAGAAAATTAAATTGGTTTGTCTTGAAAGTTGAGTCAACAGCCCATGCACTATCTTTGGTAAAACGCTGAGCAATATCTAACATCCATAGATCTTTCAAGACAAGTACGAATGGCCTCTTACTTTTCTCATCATGTTCAAGGTTATATGGTTGATAGTAGATGACCTGTTATAGGAGCTTCTGTTAAAGACACGAGCAAAATTAATAAATCACAATGCTAGATGATGTTATGTCAATTTTTAGAGAAAAAGGACAAATATTGATTGTACTATCAATCATTAAGAGTTATTGATTGCTTAATCCAAAGATCTATCAAGTTCTAGATGTTAGCTCTTGATCTAGATGCTTTACACTATGATTTAAGAAAGAGCAATGGATCAAATGATCAAAAACATGGATGAGCGGCCTCACACGTGTGGAGGACAGTACCTGTACGGCCTGTTTACAGAGAGTAAACTACATTAACATTCAAATGCATTTCATTCATCAAAACTCAAGACAAATGTGGAAATCTCAACAAAACTAGAATTTGCCAATGTCACATCAACTTGTTATTGATCTGGTTGATCTCTTTATAGATCAAGTACATCCGCGAGTTGTGTATTGTCCAGCAGGCCTTCACACGTGTAAAGAGTGCCTAGTCATTCAGATCCACCAATGGGAGTCATAGGTGCTCGTTTTCCAAAGTTGACTATTCTCTTTGGCTAGAAAACAAAAAGCTAGTCTTCCACATTTATAGGAATATTCCCTATAGAATAGGATCTAATGGAATCTTCCTATTTTATCTTCTAGAAGCTTATCCACACGTGTGAATGGTATCTTGACATGTGTGAGTAATAACTCATTCACATGGAAGTCCAATCTATTTACAAAAAGTTTGACCAATTTGACCATTTTCAAGATTCTACTCAAAGGTCAATTTCACACTAGTGTAGATCAAGCTAAAACCAATCTAACTTAATAAAATTGACTTTTGTACATTCTTTCACACGTGGGAACAGACTCCACACATGTGAGATCCTATCAAGCTCAAATAGCTTGAAATCTACAAGATATAACAAGTTGGAAGTGATATTTTAACACTCCTCCTCACTTCTAACTTGGCAAGTCTAATGTACACATATCTACAACTCCAAGAGCATTTCTTAACTTGAAAAATGAATCTTTAGCCAAAGGTTTGGTTAAGATATCAGCTATTCACTCGGATGAAGGCACATGATGAAGTTGAACCTCCTTGGATTGCACCTTCTCCCTCACAAAGTGAGGAGCTATCTCAATATGCCTTGTTCTAGCATGGAAGATCGGATTGGTAGAAATTTGTTGAGAAGCTTGATTGTTAGAATAGATGCAAGGGACCTCCTCGGCCATTAGCACTTGAAGCTCCACCAAAAGTCTTCTTAGCCATAGGAGTTCTTTGGTTGTTGAAGTCAATGCCTTGTACTCGGCTTCACAAGAGAAAAGAGAAATTGTATCTTGCTTTTTGGAAAGCCAAGATATCACTCCTCCACAAAGAAAAGTGACAAATGCACTTATGGATCTTCTATCCATCTTATCTCCTGCAAAATTTGAATCCGAAAATGCTCTCAAGTACAAGTTATATCCTTGATAGAGAATGCCAAAAAATCTAGTAGAAGAGACATATCTAAGCACCCTCTTGGCACTTTTCCAATGATGCATCAAGGGACCTTGCATATATTGACTTAACTTGCTTACACTATAACTCAAATCTGGTCTAGTGATTGTCAAATAGATTAAGGAGCCTATTAGCTTCCTAAAGAGTGTGATGTCCTCAAAGGATGCTTCATCAAAATCATTAGTAACTTTACAAGTTTGCTCCATAGGGGTGTCAATCCCTTTACAATCTTTCATGCCAAACCTCTCAAGAATGGAAGTAGCATACTTTGATTGACTTATAGAAGTAAAATCACTACCTCTAGTAACTTCTATTCCAAGTATGAACTTAAGAAGTCCTAGATCTACCATCTTGAATTCACTAGACAAGGAAACTTTAACATTTCTTATGCCTTCACCATCATTTCCTGTCAATATGATATCATCAACATAAAGTACTAAAATGATGATCTTTCCATCATTACATTTGATGTACAAAGAAGGGTCATAAGAGCTAATCACAAAGCCAAGAGAGTAGAGAAAATCATGCAACCTAGAGTACCAAGCTCTCTTCTTCTTATAGCATTCGGAAGCAAAGTGTCCTTTCTTCCCACAAAAGAAACACTTCAATTTTGCTTTGTTCTTTTGCTTCCCTTTGGAGGTAGATGCTCCATCCTTTGCCTCGGCCTCCTTGACTTGGATCTTCTTGAAAGGATGAGACTTCTTCTTGCCTTTAGATGTGAATTTTGCTTTCTCATCACCATTATGTAGTGATAAGGACCCCATTCTTGTTTTGAGGTGTAGAATCCTACTCTCCTCGGCCACAAGAACATTATGCAATTTTTCAATTGATGGAAGTTGGTCTTGAATAGCAAAAGATTAAACTAGATTAGAGAACTCATCTCCTAATCCATTCAAATTTACTTGTACTAATTCATTATCTTGGATCTTCTCTCCTATAGATCCCAATTCTTTGTTCAAGGATTTTATCCTTAGGACATACTCTTGTCCATTTTCTCCACTTCCCCTCATGCTTTGCAAGATCAAGTCTCTTAGCATAAGCACTCTTGAAGTGTTATTGGATTCATAAATATTTTTTAGTCAATCTCAGGCCTCTTTTGATGTGGTACAAGAAGCCACCTCCTTCAAGAGGTCATTGCTTACATTTAACTTCAAGCAATGTAGGGCTAATCTAACCCTCTTCTTGTATTTTAGTTGTTCTTGGGGAGCTTGAGGCTCTTCCTCAACTCCTAAGACAATATCAAAGAGATCATGAACCACTAGTAGTAATTCCATTCTTACTTTCCAAATGGAGTAGTTTGTGGAAGTTAGTTTCTCACTAGATTCTAACATATATCCACCCATGGATGTCATTTTGAATGAAAGCCTATCAGACACTCAAAGTTCTCTTGATAAGGTGTGATCTAAGATAGATTTCTAGCTTTCAAAAAGCTTCTTATCTTGGCCCAATCAATCCTAGTTCAACTTGGATGATGGTATAATAGATCAACTACAAATATCCTAGCAATTCACTCAACAAAGACATTGATTCTAGTTCAAATTGGTTTGATATTCCACACACACTTAAGATCTGAACAAATCAACCTTAAAGATCTGATCTAATACTTCAAAATGAATTACGTCAATGACTCAAATCACTATTTGATCATTAGCATTCGATAGATTGAACCTAGATCTAGACAATGCACTAAAAATCTTGAATTTTGGACTAGTATGCACTTTTTTGGATCAAAGACACTTATGGAAGTTAATTTGAAGGTTGTTGTATGGTTTCACACGTGTGGACAGTACTTCAGCAGCCCACAAATCGATCTTGACCAAAAACAATGATGTTACTTCTCTCTTTGAACTCGCCCTCTCAATTAGAACTCAAAAACAACAAATTGTCAATGATTTCTCAAGTACTATTAATCATTTAGATCACTCTTAGACTTGGTTCTGATACCATGTCAATTTTCAAAGAAAAAGGACAAATATTGATTGTACTATCAATCATTAAGAGCTATTGATTGCTTAATCCAAAGATCTATCAAGTTCTAGATGTTAGATCTTGATCTAGATGCTTTACACTATGATTTAAGCAAGAGCAATGGATCAAATGATCAAAAACATGGATGAGCGGCTTCACACGTGTGGAGGATAGTACATGTACGGCCTGTTTACAGAGAGTAAAGTACATTAACATTCAAATGCATTTCATTCATCAAAACTCAAGACAAATGTGGAAATCTCAACAAAACTAGAATTTGCCAATGTCACATCAACTTGTTATTGATTTGGTTGATCTCTTTATAGATCAAGTACATCCATGAGCTTTGTATTGTCCAGTAGGCCTTCACACATGTGAATAGTGCCTAGTCATTTAGATCCACCAATGGGAGTCATATGTGCTCATTTTCAACTATTCTCGTTGGCTAGAAAACAAAAAGCTAGTCTCCCACATTAATAGGAATATTTTCTATAAAATAGGATCTAATGGAATCTTCCTATCTTATCTTCTAGAAGCTTATCCACATGTGTGAATGGTATCTTGACATGTGTGAGTAATAACTCATTCACATGGAAGTCCAATCTATTTACAAAAAGTTTGACCAATTTGACCATTTTCAAGATTCTACTCAAAGGTCAATTTCACACTAGTGTAGATCAAGCTAAAACCAATCTAACTTAATAAAAATGACTTATGTACATTCTTTCACATGTGGGAACAGACTCCACAAGTGTGAGATCCTACCAAGCTCAAATAACTTGAGATCTACAAGATACAACAAGTTGGAAGTGATATTTTAACATGTTACATGTGACTACTTTAGATTACTAATCACAATACCTTCCCACTATCTTGCAGTTGTTGGGCCTCCAAGTTCAAGCTCCTCCAGTCATCCGAGCTAAAGGTATTTGTCCCATGTGTGACTTTTTTTTTTATCAACCCCATCCATTTTGTAAATCTGAAGAAAAAAAAAAAAAGGTATAGATTACATGCAATACACTATGTATCAAATTACATTTCGTTTTCAGCTCGACAATTGGGATATTTCCTTTGGGATGAGAAAAAATCTAAAGCATGCTTGATTTGCCTCACTGACTTGTGCTTTCAAGAAGGGTGCCCGATGGATGGATGCATTGGATAGTTGAGATGCTTCCTTGTATGCCTGTAGATCTCTCTCACACTCGTGCACCACAAGGGGATGTGGATGCAAATATAGTATATCCTCTTCTGATCCGGGGTGATGGTACTCATGCACAGCATACATTTGGATACGTGCCATGTCTTTTGTATATACTGGGATAGTAACTCTTACTCGAAAAGGACATCCCACTCTACAACTCCTGCGCGGTAGAATGTGTGAAACTTGTGTGGTAGATCTTCTCTTTCCTATGTGGCAAATGTATTCCTTCACATGACATCTACTCTCTCCAAAAAATGAAGACCGTATACAAACTAGCATCACTCGATGCTCAACAATTATTTCTTCTAACTTTTCTTGAATTTCTTCCACAGGTCGAAAGCATTGATGTGTGAACGGAACATGCTCACAGCCAATTGGATTTGTAATCACACCATGGCAAATTGAACATGCATTGTAGCTGGCCTTGATAAATGAATCTGCAATTCCATATTTTCTAAGACCGATGACCCAATGTGACTTTATTGCTTCAGTGTTTTGGGTTAAATTATTGTGTTTCCCAGTCACTGTGTCGACATGACAATCGCAAAACAACTCGTGCCATTGTTCTACATGTGGAATGAGTAGGGACATTTTAGACTTGAAACAAATTCCCTCTCTCCCAGGGTACATGGTTTGTAGGCACATTTTCATTTGCATTTCTTTCCATTTTTGTGCAACATCATACTCTGGTTTTGGTTTTCTTTGTTTGTTTTGTGTAGGAGTTATGAAGGTGGGTTCAACACCCAAAATCTCTCTATATGTTAGAAAAGTGGAGCTACTAATACTTGCACACATAAGATGGTGTGACCAAGCATTAAAAGAGAAGAAGGCAGGGGACGTGTGCTCCTTGATGTCTACAGAAGGTGAACAGGCTTCTGGATTTGATCGATTAAGCCCACTTACATAATCAATTGAATGATATATTGTTTCATCCATTGATGATCCAAAGTTAGTATCACATATCTCATACCCACTACCCTCAGAGTTCGAATTTAAAAATAGGTTTGTGTAATAATGACCGGTATGGATATTTGGAACAAATTCTTTGTGCTCCATATGTGATGTAACCCTACATAGAAAGACCAATTTGATAAGATTATGCAATTGTCCACCCTCGAGGAAGAAAAGTTGGGCTAATATGAACAACCACTCTCTCTCTCTCTCTCTCTCTCTCTCTCTCTCTCTCTCTCTCTCTCTCTCTCTCTCTCTCTCTCTCTCTCTCTCTCTCTCTCTCATGATATTAATAAAAAGCATAAAATTGTTCAATTCACATATATCATTTGTTTTTTAATATTTACCATTATCCAGTATGCTATTAGCCCAAAGATTTTTTGCTCCAATGAAGAAGAATCCCGAACTTTGAGATATAACAACAAGTCCAACCCCTTTGGCACTGGCAAGTTTGGGTCGAACCAATCGTTTTCCACCTTGGGCTTGTTAAGGACACCTATCACCCGACAAAACCAAACTCGAAGATAGTTGGCATAGAATCCGGCCAACCTCACAATCTCGTGCGGTGATCCCCTTGACTCCTCATAAAAATTGACAAGTGATAGACAAGCCATACTGAAACTTGAGAAATCCCCTTCAATCAATGGCCATCTAAACATGTGGCTATCTTGTCTTGGAGCTAGCACTCTTTCACGGTACTTAATGTTCCTGATAGGTGCTACCAAGGGTGGCACATGCAAAATCATGTTGTCATATCTATCAAGGATTTGACTATCTTGGATGATAGCAATGGTGGAAAAGGTTGGCAAGGTTAGGAGGTGCATCCTTGCAACCTGCAATTCCTTTATTCTTTTATTTTCGTAGTAGTTTAATCTCCTCACCCTTTAGTCGAAGTTTCTCCCTCTCCTTGTCTAGCTCTTGGCGAACATTGTGAAAATTATCCCTATAGATCTCCTTGTGCAAAATTGTGTTACGAAGTTCTTCCTTCACACCTTCCAATGCCTGCGATTTAGCCTCCAAGTTTGTTATTGTCAGTATGGCCGTATCCCTCTCTACTACAGTCGTTTCGACCAACTTTTCACACTTTCGTTCCAAGACTTGGTATTTGCTTGAACATATTGTGGATGGAGCTTGTTGTAAAGCTACCTTTACAAGCTTTACTTCCGGCGCCATCGGCGCCAGCTATGTCCCCGCCGGGAGCAGCGCCCCTGCTGCTCCCGGCGCCGGTGCCGCTCCCGGCGCCACTGTGACCAGAATCCAGCCGGCGCCAAGTTCCTATGGCTGAAAATCTTTGATCAGTTCTAGCGGAGTCCAGAGAGCTCAGATCGATGTGCAATCACCTCACACGATCTAGGCATGATTAAAGGAAGCTTGAGGATCAATAAAATCTAGAGAGAGAAAATGACTTTCTAGAAAGAAAAAATCCTAGAGAGAGAAAAACGTGCTTTACCAGCTTGGGTAGAGTGCTTGGTATGAGGGGGGGGGGGGGTGCCGAATCACACCAATACTATAGGGGAGTGCGGGTTGCGACTCAGGGCGAGCTCCAACCAAGTCTCAGCCTCCCTTGCTGGAATGTTGTCATGGCTCTCGCCTTGGCATGCTAGCGCCTCGGAGACTAGGGTCGGTCACACACTTGAAATGTAACCTTTTCAGATTTATCAATAAAGTGGGATTTTCCTCAAACTGACTCTGATTACCTTCTGGGTTTCAGTGTTCGGTAAAAGCGCCAATTGTAAGGCCGCTTCCAAATTTTTAAGTTGGCACATAGCTGAGAGTCATATCCCGGGATGCCAGCGGTATGCCGTCGGGACCATTCGGTCCGTGGTGCCAGCAGTATGCTGTCGGGACCATTTGGTCCAGGAACTGGTTGTTTCCATATCTGTCGCGGCTTGTGGTTTTGAGTGTTCCTTGCATGAACGTGAATGGGTTAAGCTCTTGGGGAACGGGCTCTAACCTGTCGGCTGAGTTGGATGGCTTGCTTGGGTGGAAGTTACCTGTTTATGGCTGTCCAGTCTGGCGTGGCCCCAGGTTGGCTTCTAGCGCTCGTGACGAAGCTTTCAGTTGGTTAAGTCTGATGTAAGTCAGACCGCTTGCTTGGAATGGATGTTACTCGTCTGTAACGAAGCTTCGAGTTGGTTAAGTTTGATGTATGTCGGGTGGCTTGCTTGGAGGGAAGTCACCCACATCGGGACCCCCAATCTGGCATGGCGCCAGGTTGGATCTCAATGTCAATTTTCGGAACTTCAAGTTGGTTAAGTCTGATCGTTGTTGGCGAGTTGGCTGCTTGTATGTCAAGTGGGTTTGGATGGCAAGAGTTGAAGGCTGGGAAGCTAAGTCGTGGTTCCCGGCTCCCTTTGGGATGCCTGCGCTACAGAGCTGGTACTTATCAAATGCTACCACTGAACCGCTTGTAGCATGGCTCTGATTTTCATTGGTATGAACAGACGTTTGTTTCAAAGGTGGATGTCGCAACCCACCCCCTTCATTTCCTTTAACTTCATCATGCCTCTCCATCAACGCAAGTGAGTGAATTTTTGGATTAATTTCGCCAAACAAATATCAAATCCAACAATACTGTCTACCAAAGAAACACTCCTGTAAAAATGACATGTCCTATTAGATCCACCTTATTGTGTGTCCATGAAGCCAATCAAGAGTTAGAGAGATCGTAGTAGTACCATGAAAAAATGACAAGCAAAGGGAACTAGAATGAGCCAAATAGATACATACAGATAAAATACTCATTTTACGAAAGGTTTAAAATTTGGTAAATTCCCTGGTTTTAAACACGTTGATGTCACTATAAAGGGAAGAGAGAGAGAGAGAGAGAGAGAGAGAGAGAGAGAGAGAGAGAGAGAGAGAGAGAGAGAGAGAGAGAGAGAGAGAGAGAGAGAGAGAGAGCTTCAAAAAACACTCTAAAACACACTTATGTCCGGTCACCTCTCAATTAACTTCTCATTACGCTGGGTCATTGTAAGACTTATGAGAAACACAACATGCTCGAAACTCAATGTGCTTGGTGCATAAAGAAAGATATGACTTAATTCAAACAATTGTAAGTGTCTAGAGATGGTCAAAACCATCTATATAATGTTGTTGATTAAGTTCCATCTATAACAAAACCAGACACACTTCTGTTTGTCCTTGTTGCCTCTAGTTCAATTTCTCGTTACGTCCGGCCATTGTATGATCTTTGAGAAATTGGATCACGAAGCTCACCTTGATTGTTCGTGGTTTTAGGAATGTTCCTAATTGGCCCACAATCTAATAGTCTTTTCAAATCTCCATTTTTTATGAGTGCTATGGACTTTATCATATGTCACACAACATTTGTGGCCCTTGCAAACTTCTTAGTAATGGATGCTCTCTCGCTTCATTGCATGACATGATGTCTTATTACACTGTTTTGTGTTATTTAACCATCTTACTCCCCCCCCCCAATCAAGTTGAATACCCTTTGATAGTTATGAACATCAAATATTTCCTAGATAACTTACCATGTTTCCAAAATTGTTGGTGAACACTCTGGAATAAGGTGTGAACATACAAAATATTATCATGGTGGGATCGTGGGCTGTCAACCCATTCTCTCATCCGTGCACATGATTGTGGGCTGTCAACCCACTTTCCTAGTTCAGAGAGCATACCTGGTCCGCCAATGGCAAGCATGTAGTTTATGGCGATGCGAATTACAGCAACAAACAACATACTTAGTGATAGGAAAGTGGAATAGAATTAGATGCTTCTAAAAAAGAAAAAAAGCTCGTGTATACAAATGCTATTAAGAAAAAAAATTCTACATTTTCTTTGAAAGTTTGTTCTCAAAGGTTTGTTCTCATGTTGTCTAAGTTATGAGATTGTATAAGAAAACTTTCTACTGCCCCTAGGTCTGAGCTTCGGAACTTAGAACTTGATTCCTTAGATTTGGAGAGTGGCATATAGAACTACTTTATGTCAGAAAAAAATTTACATTCCTAACGAATATATGCGGCTTTTTCAAAGCATGTAAAACAACCAACATCTAGCTTTAGACTAATAGAAAAATAATAGAAAAATAGATAGATTGACTTGAAATGATTAAAACATAGACAATCATCATTATAGCTAATTGGGGTTAGAAAGATCAAAGAAACCTACTGCGAGACATAAATGTCGACTAACAGGGACTTTCAACGCGGGTTTGAAGAAATGTCACAGAAAGAGAGTAATGGCTCCAGGTATCTAGTTAAACGTAAATCATAGACATGTTGTTTGCGAGAAAAGTAACTAGAGGAACATAATGCATATCTGACTTCACTGGAACACAACACAAAAAGACCGACTTCACTGCAAATATAGCTTAAAAAATATGCAACAGAGCTGACTTCATTGGAATACAACACAAAAAGACTGACTTCACTGAAAATTAAGCTTAAATAATATGAAAATTTACCTGTTACAACAGCTTCAAGCGCCCATAGAATCATCCATGAACCCACATTTCCATCAGACTATTGCCAGCAATGAGAAGAACCAGTTGTGAACTGCAACAATCACAAATTTGAACACCGAGGAGCAACGCTGTGCAATCCGGCAGCACATAAAGTACATAAAGGAGGCTGAGCGCACTTTTTGTTGCAGAAGAGGCGCTTGAGCAGAGATGCAAATCGGATAACACTCTGTTCAAAAGCAAAGAGCAGGAGATGAAGAGCAGCCGATTCAGAACATCATTCATAGAGCGAGCAAGCAGGCCATGAAGAGCAGCTGATGAGCAGCAGCATTCCCTGAGCGAGCAACGAGCGAGCAAGCAGGCGATGAAGAGCAGCCGATGAGTAGTTGATCGATGGATGGAGGAGCAGTGGTTGGCAGTTGATGGAGGGAGGAACAGCAGGCCGAGTGCAGCAGTTGGCAATTGATGGATGCTACATCCCGCCTGCCTGCGCATTCCAACCCCCTCCAAATGTTTGTGCCCCCCACTCCACTTGCAAAACACGCCCAGGCAGCCTCATCTGGCCCCACACACGCGTGTTCTTTCTCCATTGGCGCGGGCGTTACAGACAGCGAGGTGCCTATAAGCCCCATCGGATAGGGGGGAATTGGTGGGTCAGAGATCAAGGATTCAGTACTCCTGGGACGCCACATAGCTACTCACATCCTTCCTGAGTGCCTGGCTCCCTGGTGGATAGAGCACACTGTAGATATCCATGAATATGATCTCATGGTTATCAACTTGGATACAGTATTCCATACCCTCATGATGATTTCGATCACAAGAGAAATTAACTTTGACTGCAGATAAGCCTGCCTCGCTGGAAAATTCTGAGTTGCTGAAAGTCTTTTGTATTCCAAATCTCAGACATTGGTAGCTATTTTTAAGTAGTTATCACTCCATATATGATTTCTTTACTATTAACGGAGAAGTTTACATGCTTGGCATGAAAAATACGTTAATAAATCGCTCTCTCTCTCTCTCTCTCAACTCACTTTATTGTTATTTTTTCTCTAAAACCTTAAAAAACCTTAAAATTTAAAATAGAACGACTCTGTCTCTCTATAAGTCTCTCCTTTTCTCTATTGCTCTTTTATATCTTTCTCTTTGCCCTTTTATATCTTTTTCTCTTTCTAGAAACTTTTATTTCTATTAATTTTTAAATTCACATGTTATCTTTAAAAAAATTTAAATGCACCTCATTTTCAAGCATTTCAAATACATTTCAAATGCCGTTCAAATAACTTTTAATGCAAACGTGCACCAATGAGGATACACAAAACCCTTTTTTATATATTGCTCACATATTCTCTCTCTCTCTAGCACACACAAACAAGTCAAAACATAATACCCCGCATATACCCATAATGTTTCCACCAACTGTCTTGCTTTAGGCAAGATGGAATTTGAAGTCTACAATCAAGGCATCAGCCAGCTTCTCTATATAATATTGTTCTTAGCAAAACATCGCTGTTTTCTCATTACTCATTGCGTCCTTTTAATATAATTCAATGCCTCCCCACAGTTTCGGCCTTGGTTTTGGGATTAGAATAATGAGAAACTGTGGACCATTGCTTCTGCAGGATCTGAAGTATTAAGGAAAATTTGGATCCCCACAAGACTTTCGGCGTTGTTTCTTATTAAGACTATTGAGTACAGATGGGCGGAATGCAACTTGGCAATTCTGATTGTGGTTGCCGTCAGCAACTACTACATTGCCAATGCGCAACCCAATAACGCTGTTCTTGCCAAATGTTCGCTCAAAACTATGTTAATCCCAGCCTCTTAAAAAACAACCTGGAGTCAACTCGTTCCCCAGACAAAGCCTTTGTCTTCTGCACTCGATGAGCTCAAGACGTAGAATGGATGCTTTTTCATAGCAAGCAAGTTCTGAGCATTGAGAATTCATAATACATATTAGAAAGTACATGCAACTGTTGCTACTCATTTTGATGTATTCAAGGGAACCAAGTGAGTGCAGAGAGCTCTGCAGGATCTGAACAAAAAGAAACCGACTGAAGAGAACTGATTGAAAGCTTGAGGATTTTTTTCAAAAGCGAATTTTTTTCACAAGCTTTGAAGCTCATTTTTGTGGCCTTTATTACAAAATCATTAGGGAAAATTTGTTCAAGGAAGCTGTACAGAATGTATTTATTGAAGGCACAAATTGGGCCCGGTAGAGAAGAATAACGGAAGCACATTTCCCTTTGGCTTCTTATAGTTGAATTACTAGTTTGTGATTCTAAAGGTTGCATAGCTCAATCAATAGCTCAACAGAAATACACAAAACAAACAGCCACAGTGTCCAATGTGCATTACTGTGGCCAAACGAGTCCTCAGAAGGGTCTATCATAGATCATGAAGTCTCCGTATATAGCCCCTGAAGCTCTTACTACAAAAAATATAGGACATGCTCACACGGTCCAATCTATCCCTTTTCCAGCCTGTGAAAGTCTGATCTAGACCCTGATATCTCATGTACAGAACGTTATACATTGTCACGCATTAGCATCATATTGTTGCTTAGAAGGCTGAAATTTGTGGATAGCACTGAAGTTTAGCCCCATTGACTATAGCCCTAGATTGACAATTGCTTTCCTTTCTATGGGTTTGATTTTGTCTTTCCAAATAGTTCTTGCTGAATCTTATGGTTAAACACAATAATATTGAGCTTGTGGGTGATCTAACAGCTTGCAGACTTCCAGCACACAGTCACTTAAAAAGGGTTTGAGCGTACTAGACTTTTTACACCAGACTTCGTGTGTCCTTCAACAAATATTCAGGTAGTGTGCACATGTAATTTAATTGCCAGACGAAATTGGCAGGAAGAAATGCAACCAATTTCAAGGTCATATAGGGGACAACCTGACAATCTTTTCCTGCAGGTCCTAGTAAATCGTTTAAAGCTTCAGGTCAATTGCAATGACCGTAGATTGTGGCGGATCTGCAGTTTTTACCCTCGTTCTATGCTCTATGAAGTACTTTTTGACAAGAAGGCACGGAAAGAATTCAAACAGAAAAGAGTCAAAAGGTAAAATGCATATTTTTGTTATAAACATCTTTAGATAACTTGAAAGGAGAAATTTATGGTAGTCTACTACCTTTCTCCCTCCCCTTCCCTGGCTCCTATCTATTTATACTGCCTTACATAGTCTCATTCAAGCATTTGAGCAAAAGAATATTTATTTTACCTAGATCGGCTAAGTTCAAGGCAGTTGCGAAATAAATGAATGGCTCTTGGATTATCTCAGCCTTTGCTGAGCAACTCCCAACATGCAAGCATCAAATTCATACCTCACCATCAGCTGACTTATTGACACATGTTCTTATACTTATAAGCTACTTATTTGTCAGTCACCAGTTAACATCCTTTTCTCACAATTAATCAAAAGTCACTATCATACATTCAGTGTATAATAAATTCCCCAAAAAGATTTTGGTATTCTGCAATTTAGATATCTTCCCCAAATCTTCACGCCGGTGAGACACTGATCTGCCATACATACAGCATATTGAACAAACAACCAACGAGTAAGAGCAAAATCCAGAATTTCGAATGTAACCGTATATTGCTACACTTTTTGTTATGGTGGAAAAATCTTTGAAATAATCTTTATAACATTGCATATGTTACTCCTGGTTGAAATTGTGTGCAGCAGCTTATTTGCAGAGCATTAAATATTCATCCTCTGACTTAGAGCATGCCACGAGGAATTTTCATCCAAACAACAAGCTAGGAGAAGGAGAATTTGGTGAAGTCTTCCAAGTAATACATGCTTTTACCATGCTTTTATTCCTTCAGTTTATATAAGATCCTGCTAAATCTAGGCACCTTAATGGCCACAGAAAAAACTGAGCATATCAAATACTGTCACTGTTGAAACTGCAATGCTGATTATCATACATGCATTAAGAAAGCTATATTCTTTAGACAAAGCCACTCTAGAATCTGGCAGCTAGAAATTGTTCTATACTATGTAAACTGGCCACAACTTTTACCTATAACGTCTTGTGCAGTGTTTCATGACATAGAACAGAATTGAATGGCCATCAATAAGTAAGCAAACTATGTTGATCTTGTCACCAGCATATATACACAATACAACTTTTTGCAGGGCATTCTGGCAGATGGAACAGAGGTTGCTGTGAAGAAACTTATAACAAAACCAGAACAAGGAACACAAGAATTCCTTGACACGGTGAAGCTGATTACAAGCGCACGGTATCAAAATCTCGTGAAGCTAACAGGGTGGTGCCTCGAGGGAGAACAGAAGTTCTTAGTGTATGAATATTTGGAGCAAAAGAGTCTTGCTCAAGTTTTATTAAGTAAGTTTCTACAATGATTGGCAGCTCTTAGTGTAGGAAAAAAACATACACAACATGAGGAGCATAAGGATGTTAGATCGTGATTCAATAAGTCATGGAAAAATGCCAAAAAGTTCAAGCTTGAGTTTGAAAGAGATGGTCATTGCTCTGTTAAAGAAAATTCCTGACGATGGAAAATTTCATTTCTCAAAAGTATTGCCAGAATAATTTCACAAAGAGTTGTGTTTCCCCATGCAAAAACCCCAGACAGCAAAATTTGCAATGATATGAAATAGCATGCTTTTAGTCCATAAATGAAATGTACTAAATCCCCTTGTTACATAAATTCTGAGTAACAATTTTCACAAGAATGTTTGAGATAATTGGTGTTCCTTGGCATCATTCACATCTGTTTGAATAAAACTGGCAGAGTAACACCTCTTCAAGAATAGCAGAAAGAGGATAATGTTTTCCTCGGTCTCCTTTTACCTCCTGCAAGAAACATAACAGCCATGCACCCAAAGCAACATCTTCCAAATAGTATTTCCAAGTTTCTATGAATATTTTGTGAATGCACCCAAAGCAACATTTGGATATCACCTAATTACTAAGTACAAATGAACAACGAATGGACATTCCTGGATCCACTTCCTAAAAGCTTTCAAACTTTTCCTGTCTAATTAAGAAAATATATATTCCTGAACATAACTACTGTCTGGCAGATCAAGATACTAAGGTGGCCATTGATTGGGGAGTGCGATGCCATATTGTCATTGAAATTGCCCGTGGACTTGCACACCTTCATGAATCTGATCCACAGATCATACACGGCAACATCCAAGCAAGCAATATTTTACTGGATAAGAGCTTTAACCCCAAGATAGGAGACTATGGTTTAAGAGAGCTTTTCCCAGATAAAGCCACCAGCAGTTTTGGCCCTCATGTGGCTGGAAATCTGTGAGTACTGCTTCTTTGCAATTCATCTGCATTTATGCCCACAACTGTCATGTTAGAAAGATAATCATATCCTATACAAAATTACACCAAAACGTCATCTCTACTTTATATTGACATTGTCTTGAACTTCCGTTTTTCCTCTCCCTTTTGGCAGTGGCTACTTAGCTCCAGAGTATTTCCTACAAGGCCAACTTACAGAGAAAGCAGACACGTTTAGCTTTGGAGTACTCGCCCTGGAGATTGTAGGTGGGAGAAGCAACCTGGATCGCAATTTTGCACAGGAGAGAATGCTTCTTCTGGAATGGGTCTCTCTCTCTCTCTCTCTCTCTCTCTCTCTCTCTCTCTCTCTCTCTCTCTCTCTCATTACGCCGGATTCATGTCCACCAGCATCCTTGCAGATCATACTCTATAATTGAGAAGGAAGCCATATGATAAGGATTCTCCAACAAACATATCAGAAGAAATGACAATGGATAGCCTTGAGGACCCTCCTACACAAAAACAATACCCCTTGACCTCTCTCCCTTGAGAAGCTCACAAATGCCAAATGAAGAGTCTACATATGATATTGTAGTCTCCCTACACCTCCACGCCTACCAGGAGTCTTCTTCCTAAAAAGTGGGTTGATTCGTACCCTGATTGAGTGCCCTTATTTGACATGGCTGAATCAGATGGTTTCAACTGTCCATCATGCAATTGATGATGTAAGACAAATGGACATAATCGTGAATCTCTAGAATCAATTCAAAATTTCTAACACAGACTGATGAAGCTGATACGTATACAGGAAAACATTTTCTTTCAAATTTTGAAAAGCATTCAACAAGTTTTTCAATTAGTGCCATCTCCTTGCTGTAATACTGCAGATAGAGGATTATTATGATCCTACCGGACGATGGAAAGACAGTCTAGAATTTAAACTGAATATTCATGTGGAACAATGCCCTAAATGGACCCTTGTTCAAAGTCATATTGACTGGCCTCACTCTAGGTCCAACCATCGTACCAAACGCTGGTGGACCAAACCCGTTTCGAACATCACATCCATCGATTTACCCAACCTTCCTGTTAAGAAGACATGTTCAATATTTCATTGATGTTCAACATTCCAGAAACCTCCATATCCAAACATATACAAATTGAGATAAATAATTTACCTCCACACCCAACTCTTCATTACATGATGCGTACGCTGATTAAATCAATGACGTTTTTTGCCAATTTGAGATGGCTTTTGCTATTGATATTGCAGGTTGGCTTAATAGTTTATGCATTTATGAAAGCTTGGTAGTGTAACAATATTCTGCACTGTAAACCCTTGGTTCTGAGTCCTGACTCCTTACACCATTCAATTCCTCTTGCAAGCACTCTTTTTTCCTGTGTAAGGCTTTACAGCCATTTGATATCCAGCATCTCTTTCTGCGTAGACTGTATGCCAAACTGAAAATTTCTTAATAGTGTCCTCATGTTTTAATTTGTGATCTATTTAAAAGAAAATGTAATCTTCGTGTGAAGCAACAACCATACGATTCTATTGCTCTTTCAAATATAATCTAGTTATGGGCTACTGGACCAATACACTGCATGGATTACGGGCCTATGTTCATTTGTTGGCCAAGAGTCCTTTCATTCATGTACAAGCCTAAATATCCTTTTTTTATGCATTTATATGTAAGACTGGCCAAGGGCCTACCAACTATTATTATTTGATATATGAATGGGCACAAACCCTCCAGGAGAGCACACTATCTTCCCTCCAGTACACCTATGTGGATAAGCTTAGGCTAAGTGTCAGAAGCTTATACTTAAGAATCCCTATTGAGTATAAGTAGGAGGTAGGGACTTTCATTTGACAGCTTGTGGATTGAGTAAACTATAGCTCTAGGTAGGAGAACTCTTGGTAAGCTATGGTAGGGCATGTCAATTTCTTATTATTTTTTCTCTCTCTGGATGCTCTCTCTGGCCATTTTCTCTCTCTAACCATTTCTCTCTATAGACCCACAACGACTTTGTTGTCATGAATTTTTTGTTCCTAATCATACTTGAGTTGTGTCCATTGCAATGGTTCCTAGACTTGGGCACCCTCTGGGAAGTGCTTATCTTTGCTGGCCGTTTTCTAAAAACCCTACTTCATGTAGATACGGACGTAGATATATGTCATTGGCTATAAAATTTTGGAGATGAGGTTCATGTGCATGGTCTAGATGTTGCAAGGATCCCAATTGCAGCAGAAGTTTTACTGCATACACTTGATGTTCCATGGCAAGTCTACAAGCACAAATGGGGTCGAGGACCATTAAGATTCTCCTAGTTCTATCATTCAAGATTAGGTGTAGGTGGATAGATCATTTCATCTTTTCATGCGTTATTGCTATTGTTCCAAATGCTAAGATGGGCTTCCCTACTATGAGGCAGTTGTAGAGTTCAATCAACCACTACTACTTGGCATTCTTGGTCTATCCGAGTAGCTTAAAATGCATCAACGACATGTTCTATTCATGGTGCTAGACAATTTTGGCACTTGGATTGCTTGGGACACGTACATTATTCGCTTCATTGCTACATACTAATATGAGGCATGCTTGGTTGCTTTGACTTGCATGGCAACTTCATGGACTTTCGCACGATTACATTCATTTGGTGCAGTGGCAATGTGTTGGTATCTAGATTTTGATCGCTTCTTCTAGCACCTATGGATTCTCTTGCATTGAAAAGTTTTCTTTCATGTTGATGATATATGTGTTGGGATGATTTGTTGCTTCAGCTATGGCAGTCAGATATCACAGTACAGGTTTCGTTTCTTGTAGCTGTGTCCTGAGTGTCCTTTGGAGCAGATACTTTCATACATACATGGTCTCTCTGGATCACTTGGCATACTTATGATGGTATTAGCACTCTTCTCTGACACTCTTCTTATATCAGGAGTGACACAGTGGAAGCGTGGTGCTATCTTTACATTATTATGTATGCATGTTTATTGCATTGGTTTGGATGAAGTGTCATTGCTAGTCCTAGCTTAGTAAAGGACCTTGTCTCTATCAAATTGTGCATTCCACACATTTTGCACGTTGTTTCAGAAATAGCAAGCAATACACCTCACCTCCTCCGAAACACACTACAGGTGCTGCCTGCGTGGCAGCGGGTGCTGCCTGCATGGCAGCGGATGCTGCCTGTCAGCGTGGCAGTGCTGCCCTGCCACACAGGCAGCAGTGCTGCCTGTTGTGGCAACGCATCCTGCCGCCTCTCCCTCGCTGTCACAGCCTCCTTTGCCCACTGCTGCTGCTCCGGTTCCTACTGCTAGCCTCCTTCGTCTTCCCAAACCCACTTCTTGCTCTTCTGCTACTCAAGAATCAGTACACATTCCTTACACTCCCTCCAAATCCACAGAACTAGTCTCCTCTTGGCAAGAAGACCAGTTCAGAGCTGATTTCCAGACCATGAAACTAAAAATTTCACAGTTGAAAGAAGTGATATCAGCCCTGATCAAGGAAAAGATGATGCAGTCCAGGATTGTGTACCTAGAACAAGAGATTGGAAGCAAACAGGTTGCAGCTGCTGAATCTACCACCACGATGATGAAAGAATTGGAACAAAATATCGAGAAACAAAGGAAGGGGCCCTCTCCTGGGCATCGGTATTGAAGAAGGGAACCGAGAACGAAAAGCTCATAACATTAGGGTTAGGGGGGTCCCGGATACACATGCCCGGATACACATGATGCCATTACTGAGGCCAAGTGCTTCCTCAATACCACAATAGGGCACAGGACAAATGGGTTGGATACGGCATGGAGGACTACCAGAGATGCAGCCACACTTATTATCCGTTTTACTTCTTTGGAGAGTCACCGAGAGGCTCTACAATGTAGAGCTAAGCTACTTGGTATCACTAATTTTATGGATGACGACCTCACATATATCCAGGTGGAGGAAAGGCTTACGTAAGGCCTTCCAGGAAGCCCGAGAGTCGAGTAGGCGAGCTATATATCAGGATGGACGAGTGCGCTTTTACGATAGCGCCCCTGACAGTTCATAGAGATAGGGATTTGAGGTCCCCGGGTTTGGGAGTAACCCGGGACCCCATCCACACCATCTCTAGATTGGGGTATGGAATTGTGATGGTATACACTCATCTTCCATTGCTGGTGACTTGATTGACTTTATCACTGACCGAGATGTACTACTTTTTATGGAGACTCATGAGAGCCCAAAGCGAGGACTTCCCACTTTTCCATGATACGGATGGGATTCCGTATACAGACCTGAGACTAGATCAGCTAGCGGTCGTGGATTTGGAGGAGTTGCATGCTTATACAAGGAGTCACTTCTCGAGCATCGAGTTCATCCGGCATGATGAGATCATGCCGGTTACATATGGATTTGTATTGTGGGCTAGGATATTGGTTTGGATAGAGACGTTTTTGTCGTAGCATGTTACTTTCCTCCAGAGTCTCCATCTTACTAAGGGCATTGGCTCTCCATACCATGGTCTTTCTTTAAATATCATCAGATTTGCATAAAGGGGGCATATTTTCCTCACTGAAGTTTTTAATGCCTGGACATCCTCACAACAGGCAGAGCTTTGTGACAAGATGGGAGTTACCAAGACTTCCAAGGACAGTTTGGGACTTATTACCCCATACAGTGAGTATTTACTACAGTTTGGAGAGGCCCATGAGTTAGCCATTTATAATGGCCTACTTTGTTGGTCGGAATTCAGGCAGCTATACTCGTCATCCTCATAGTGGCGGACATAGTGTCGTGGACTATCTCAAGGGGTCACCATCCTTCATACCCATCATCTCTGATTTTCATATCTCCCCCACCACACTTTCTGATCATTCTTTTCTCTCTTTCGCTACCGGGCGCCTCGCACCCCGGTCACCTTCACAACCCACACTTACCCGTGCACCCAGATATACATTTAGCCCTCTATACATGCCAATATACCAAAAGTCTTTGGCCTTGTTGCTCCACTCTTTTCCTCATGACAGTCCAGTTGACGCACAAGCTGCTTTCCTCACCACCTCTCTTCACACTGCTGCTTCTCTAACATTTCCCTCTAAGCCCCATAAAGGCAAATCCATACATTTTGTATCACCTCGTCCTCTACATCTTCCCTAGAATGATCCCGAGTGTCGCTCTCTTCATCCACTTGTCACCCATTCACGTACTCATGCTCCTCACCTTCTCCATTCCGCCCGCCGTTCATACAAACATACTCTCCATCGTAAAAAGCATGCTTATGATAACTCTGAAGGAAAACATCTTGTGGACTTTCTCTTCAGCTCTTCCTCGGGCACTTTTTGGCGTGAGTTTATCCCCCGTGCTCCATCACCTCTCCTGGATGACCTCCGCATATGGACCGACTATGCCACTAGCCTATACACCATACCCACTAACTCACCCATCTCTATCTCTCTCCGACCTTCTGAGTTCACCTTCTTCACCTATGACATGGTACTTGCGGCCATCAAGAGAATGAAGTCCCATAAGGCAAGAGATATTGAAGACCTTGAATCTAAACTCCTTATCCATGTTGCCGACCTACTTGCACCATATAATCTTGACACATAACTCTCTCTCTTCTTAGGGGTTGGATCATAGAGTTTTAAAAGTTTGAGTAGTTCAACTAGTTGCAGCTCTCTCTCTCGGATCTGGGCGCCAGCGGATCTCCATGGCCTAGCGATGGTTGTCCTCCATCGCCCTTCCTCCATCGCACCTGCTCCATCTACTGGCGGACCTGCTGGCCTCCATCGCATTTCTGCATTGCGCCTGTCGTCCATCGCTGATCTGCTAGCTCCCTGATCTGCTGGCTCCATCGTTGTCTTCCATCGCACCTGCTGTCCCTCATGCTGATCTGCTGGATCCCTCATAATGCCACGTCGCAAAGGAGTCGTTGCCACCACTTTTGAACCATCCTTCGTCTCCAACAATGCTTCAACATCTTCCTTACAGCCAGATCCACCTACCACTCCTCCTTCTATGCCTGTTGCGGTTCCTATCTCTCCATCAAACCCTATTCTTGACAATAGTGAAACTACTGTAGCTATTCCCTTGACTCCAAACACTCTAGAAGCAACTATTTCTCTCCCTCCATATGCATTGGTCAAACTTCTTCGGGATGATCAACTCCGTCTATTTGAATACCTCAACAATCATAGACAGCAACTGGCTTCTCATGATTCCCTGCTTCTAGTGGTGCAATCGCATCTTCTGAAGTTGGATACTTCCATTCAAGAACTCAAGAACGAAGTTACAGTTATAAAAAGTGAAGCCTCTTCCCAAATCGCTACTTCGGCAAAAATCCAACAACTCGAAAATCAGGTGGAACAACACCATACGGCTGTCCCCAGTCATGGGCAGATGTGCTTAAAGGTTCGCCTCCAATTATCTCTCCACCTCCGCCTTCACCTTCGCTTATCTCAACCACGTCCACTGAGAGTCGTCTGCGAGAGCATAAAGCTCTCAATGTTCGTGTTAGAGGTATTCCGAAGTCTCAAAATGTTGTTGCAGAAGCTGAGAAGGTTTTGGAAGGAAATCTTCAACACCATAACAAAGGAATGGAAACTGCCTGGCGACCTAAGAAGGACCTGGATACTCTTGTCATTCGCTTCACATCAGTGTCTCACCGGCGTGAAGCTCTAGGGAAGAGAATCAAATTGCGGGAAACCAAAGTCTACCTGGACGATGATCTTACCTTCATCCAAGTTCAAGAACGTAAGAAGGCAAGACAAGAAGCTCTATCAACTGGCAAACGGCTTATCTATCGTGATGGTATTATCAGACTGGTAGATCGAAAGCCTATAGTTAATGATAATTCTGAGATAGAATTTGAGATAGAGAAATGAAGAGATGTCCAGTTGAACATATAAATGGTCTACGTACCATATAATCCTAGCTATATGACTCTCTTCCTAGTTAGTTAGTTTGTTTTTTCTGCTTTGAAGGCACTGATCCGTCTTGTGTCCACCAACTTAGTTGATGTACTTGTTCGTCTTATACGCCTTTGGCATGGAAAAGACGTTAATAAAGCTTTCTTTCTTTCTTTCTCTCTCTTTCTCTCTCTCTCTCTCTCTCTCTCTCTCTCTCTCTCTCTCTCTCTCTCATGCAAAACTGGCAAAAAGCAAGTCTCATTTGGGACTGGTTTCCACTAAAAAATTTTAAACTGTTTCGGGAAAAAAAAACTGATTTGAACAGTATGTTTCTAAATGCACACTTTCAAAAAGGAGATTTGTTGTTCGAATCGCGATACGAAATCGCAATTTGAAGAACCATTGCTTGTAATACATAGCTGCATTGAAGCCTGTGGCTACTGAGCACTCAACACTGACCATATCTTATTTAGGAATGAACAATAAAGACTTAGGAGTTGAGAATCAGGAGACAGGAATGGATAATCGATCGATTATATAGTCTACCCTATACAGAGCTGAAATTGCACCCTAAACACTTTAATACTGTATTCAATTGTTGGTGATTCAAACAGCTGACACCCTGGGGCAGTAGCTTTCATCAGTAAGGCTACTCCCCTAAGCATGGTAGAAAAACAGTCTGGAATACACATTGTATATATGGCATTTCTACATGTATTATAAATGGGCCAACAAAATTAGGTCAATCAAATTTTATCAGTACATACTCCACCATGTCACTACCATGTTTTTCTTACTGAATCGTTAAGGTTTCAATTCTGCTTCATCTAAATTCTATTTCCTTCAGACAAAACAGTTCCATTGGAGTACAATTGCATGTTGACACAAGCATAAGTTTCTAGCCTTTAACTTGGACCTTTGAATTCAACAGTTGCCTTTTTTCTATCTTACAAAGCTTGGCCAATGAAAAGGCTCCAAAACAGTGAGGAAAAATTAGCTCACCAAAAAGGAATAAGAACTGTATGGTTACCCTATCTTTGCAATATTTCTTTGCTACTTGCAGACCTGGAAACTGTATGAAGAAGCAAGGCTGGCAGATTTAGTTGATCCGAATCTTGGGAAGGAGTACTCCGAGGATGAAGCTTTCAGATTGATCCATGTCGCACTACTATGCACGCAATCATCACCTGCAACACGACCTTCAATGAGTCGGGTGCTTGCAATGATAATCGGAGATGCTGGTATCAGAGTTTTTCCTTCTCGTCCTGGAATCCTTCAACAGCTTTTACAAGCTCCCTTGTCACAGGAAGCGCCTGCCACACTTGAAATAACAACTGTTGTAGACGATCTACATGCTTCTCCCAGTGGATGCTGTGATAGTTAAACAATAGATTTTCTGCATTTTTTAAATAATTTTCCTTCTGCAATATCACTTTCATCTCACAATTTATTCAAACTGAACACTTTACCAGAAAAATAATCTAGATTTAAAAACTTATACATTTAGAAGTAGTGTGATGTAATTAAAAGTGGCACAAATCAGGGTACCTCAAGCCAGCATGCTCATGTGTAGGCCTGCTCCTCACACACGGGATTGACTCTATGTTTAGAAAAAAAATCACTGATAAGAATAGCATCCGTAGAAAAATACATACCCCGTTTGCTTATGTTCAAAGAACTGCTCGCGCTGAATCTGGAACCCAAGAGTCGAGGAAGACTAGCAACATAGATTTCTAGCACCATGCTCCACTATGCAAAAGAGTCTCCTGGTCTTCGAATAAATCTCTCCTAGTATGCTTGGCAATGCTTTCGGTGCTTGTAGTGGCCAGAGGCTATGTGCTACAACAAAAACAGGTTTTCTCTTGAACTTAGGAAGCAAACACTAAGTATCAGACAACAGAAAAGCATAATGACATGCAAGTAATAGTATTTCAAAGTTAACCAAAATATATAAACATACTAAACCACAAAATAGATAAGGTTTGACAAAGGCAAAATAGGTTGGAAAGATCAATTTATGTTCCATCAGTCCACTACATAGCTCTACGCTGCATGATAACAATTATCCACTACCACTGAATAATGACATCATGATTGTTAGAAAATCTTTTATTCTATTCTGTACATGCTGTTCATTCTCCTCAAGGTCAGACATCAGCTTTGAAATCCGTCAACAAATGCAATGATTATTTTACTTTTCAATATATGGGTTGTTTTCAATCCAAAATGGCAAGGTACTAACTCCAGTCTCCAGTAGAGAACCACCGCTCTATGTTCAGATAAGAAGTTCAAGCTGCACAGAACAATCTACCAGTCTGTTGCAGTCAATAAATTCATAAGAGAACTTTTGACATTGCACAGCAAGTTCAGACTAATGCCAGAAATTTAGAAATCATCCTCCTTTAATCTACAGCTACAAGCAACTGTCAACTTGCATGATTTAGTCCACTGACCTTATAAGATGAGCTATTCTTTCCAAAGGATTTCAAATCATTTTAAGGCTGCTAAGATCATCAAATCGATTCCTACATGCAGACTCTCAAAAAATGACATGGGTTATGACTATCAACTCTCTTTGTGAAGGTTAAGTCTAGGAAAGAAAAGTATTAGTCGTAACTCAGAGGCATACTTATAATGAGCAGCAAGATGTACGTGATGATATCTTAATTAGAAGCATTCATGTTAATGCAATGCAACATAAATTCTTAGTCTGATATTATGGAAGGAGCCGAGCAGAATGTCATCTGCCGGGGCTCTTTCCATTGCGTTGGGCTTTTCGGCCCTACCTTGCTTTGCAAGGAGGACTTAGCGCTCATGTTGAGGATTGACCTGTGTCTTGTGATTCTCTTATAAAAGACATAAATAAATAATTGCAATTTGTATTTTAGGTTTTCATGAGTACGACATGTGGCAGTTTTAAATGAATTGGCTATTTTAAAAAAAAATTCTTGAGTTATTGCTTTTTCTTTTTTTTCAATTTATGGTACGGGTTTTTTTTTTTAATTCTTTGTTAGTTCACACGTGGAATCGTGTACACATTTCTTGCCACTTTTTTTAAATCCTTTGTTGGTTCACACGTGGACTCCGGTACCACGTTTCTTGCCATTTACAAGGGTGGTTGTCGCTGCATGCCACGGTTCCGTTGGAGACGAAGATTTGTTTTGTTTCTGGCAGACGAAGGGAATGGCTGTTTTGCGACAACATCAAAGTGTTCGTGCTGCAATCTCATGGTCTGTGCAATTTCATGGTCTACGGTTTCATGCTAGTTCGGAAAGAGTTTCGCTGACGCGCTGTTGTGTAGTTGTTCTGATCGTGGAAATCTTGCCTGCGTTCTGTTCGAAGATTTATGTGGTCGTCTACAGCTCTTCTTTGTTCAAAAAATTGCAGATTGTCGATGTTGACGGGTAAGCGTGTTTCTCTTGCAAGTGTGCGTATTCTGATACTCATGGTCAACCTTACGAAGTTTTCTTTCTGGTGTTGCAAATTTCAAAAACTGTTTTCTGTTTATTTCATTGTCCCGGGTGTGGTCAATAGAGTGGGCTTCTTCATTTTTGTCCAAAAGAATATTGTCATTCTGTTTTTTGCAACAATCGCCAACTCCAGAAGAAAGCAAAATGCATCGAAATCTGATTGACTCATACAAATAGCCTAGGAGGAACATTTTCAAATAGCACGATCTAGCTATCAAGAGTCACATATTTATGGGTCTTGCCATACTATATACAGTCTCGCCATATTTATGAGTTCCGCTTCATTAAAAGCTATTCTCTTGAAAAGCAAGCTAGAAACAGCTGTCACAGGATGACTCATTGATCTGTCAAAAGGTTTTCACAACTCTTGTGCAATGTTTTCGCCAGAATGAAACTTGCAAAGCTTTCTGAAATCTGTTTACGGAAACATGCTGATAGGGTTGACATGTGGCCCTTGATAGACCAGCTGACTTTCTGAAAGAGGTCTGATATCATCAAAAAGTTCAAAAGTCTCTAGTGCCAGCTGGAGCAGTGAAACCACCATGGTCCCATCCATGACATGAACAGACTGTCTTAAACATTTGACAATCTGGAAAGTCGTTGAACTATCCAACCCAGTGGAGATTTCATCCATAGAAAGGGCTTTTCCTGGTACCACGAGCATTTTTCCTGAGTGACCATCAGCATGAAAGTGTTACTTAAAAAATTTTAAAACTTTGTTTACTTCAGCTGCCATATATGTAGATATACTAGCTTTTCAATTACTGTAATCACTTACCAGTTGTAACTCCTTTTTTTCCCCCAGATATTCCTCTCTGCATACCATTTCCTACTAGAGTATCAACACAAATGTGAAGCCCTAGGATCTGCACTCCAGGAAAGATGAACCAGCGGAAGTGAGGTAGCATGTTATACTGCATAATATGCAAATACCTGGTTGATGCTGTCAAACAAAGGTCAATTGCTAGATAATCAAACCACTATTTCCCAAAAAGTATACCAAGGCCACAAACCTTTAAAACGTGATCTGTCATAATGCTAGTTTCTTGGCCCTACACTACACTTGCTTGATCAATGCAACCAACCACCTAGTAATAAAAATTGAAGTATAATAAATATAGAGGGGTCAGGAAGGAGTTGAAAGAAGAGATGTCTGAAGTTAAACACATTCATGCACGAATTTGAGCTGGTAACTGAAAATGTGGTCTTGAATCTTGTTCATAATGTGAGCAATCTCAAAGATCACAATCCTTTACATCCATAGACATCTCACTTTTGGAAAAGCATCAACGTCGGGATCGGGCTTAATGCCAGCTAAAGTAACTCTCCTGAAAAGTCTGGAAAGTATGTCTGGAAGTAGTTGTGATTGAAAAGTTCAGTTTTTAGTATATAAACAGTCATAGCTTGGCTCAAACATTAGTTCTTCATATGAACAGGCACCACATTCTCTCTCTCTAATTAAGCTTTGCAAGACTTACTGTAGTTAGAGCCAGCCCCTTGACAACGAATAAGTTTCCTTGACTGTCGTTTCTCCAATATGTAAGTCTATTTGGCTAATGTATGCGAATGTTCTTTGTGGTACAAATCATTGAAGATCATGTCCATTATATGTAACTCATCCAGCCACCTGGAAGGGAACCACTATGATGGTACAAACTCGGAGAGCTTAAGGCTGCCACAAGAACAAAAGCAAGAATGCAATTGTAAGAAAATCTTTGCCATTAGGTCATGGTCAAAGTTTTCCAACAGGAGCCAACAACGAAGTGGTCTTTCCAGAGCTAGGTGGCCGAAGAACAAATGTCATCGTGTCAGAATCAACTGATAATTTTGAGATTCAGCTTTTCTTAGCTTTGAGAAGTTAAGGAAAAGTCCACTTTGCTAAATTAAATTGTTGCATTTGCAAGTAGTATTCAAACTGTTCATCTTTGAGGTTGTTTTACAAAATGTAACGGATAAAATTCGGGTGCATCCCAAATTACACGACTCACAAATAAAGAGACCAATATTTCAAATCGCATCACAAGTGCTTGAGGAAATTTGTGATGAACAGACAAAGTCTTCTGGTTGTCATCTCACCTGGAGGGCTTTATGATGCCACTCACATCTTTCAGGATGTTAGGCACCCTTTTCTTTGGTGGGAAGAGATGAAGCACACCGAGTAGACCCAGCCAAGAAGAATAAAAATTTCGACCGTGGATCCAAGATCCGATTTCAAGGGCCTATACTCATTTAAAGAGGTTAACTGTAACCAATGCGAGTAGCAACTTCCTTTAATTTATATCCAGAGGTTGCAATATTGCTCGCAATACTTGCTGTCCAGCTAAGAAAACAGCACGCACTGGATTCAGTTTTCTAATACGAACATACGACAAATACGCAAGAAAAGAACTGGTCCCTTTCTTTTTACAAACTTTTTGGAAACCTATTCTGATTGTGATATTGTTTTTGATTTGTATCCTTTGTTCGAGAGACCTGGAACTAGCATTGTTGTAATGCATTTCCGAATTCAACAATTGCATGGTCTAGAGTGACAGCATATGTTTGTGCATACGTGTACGTAGTTTCTGTGCACAGACAATTTATTCTTAAATTGATACCTTTCTTCATGCTTCTTGTTCGAGCCTTGTTGTCTGCCAAATACAAATGCCCCATTCTGTGACATGTAGATGGAGTCGATTTCAAAAAAAGATTCGGACATGTTGGATGCTAATCTCATGTTCGTAGATGATGTTACTGATGGTAAGTAGAAATAAGATTACGCAATGTAAATTGTATTCATAATAATGAACATGCATTCTGTAAGAGAAAGCACAAATTCCTTCATGGTTTGTGATGTAAATAAAAAATGGAACATGTTTTGAAACAGAGGAATTGCACCAAATAGAAATTGATGTTCTGCAAGAAGACAATTTCCTACAACACAATGAAGAAAAGAGCAAAACACGGACTACTGCATCGGACGGTAAAACTCAAGCCGACATTTTGAAAGCGGTCTTTTTGCACAAATTAGTATTGCAAAAAAATTATGCCCATTGTTTTGCGGTGCCATAATGCCTATACATTTCTTGTTTGAAGTTGTATGTTTTTTGTCTAAGACTTTTGTATTGGCTACCATGACAGATATACTAAAAACATTACTTGAAACTAACTCCAACTGTACTCAAAAACAAATTGCAACAAAATTTCAATAGATATTTCCTGAACTACCCCATACTACAGGAACTATATTTTATCGTATCAAAATATTGCAAAAACAACATAAAGTTAACAAAAATTCTTTACCAACATGGACATGTGATATGACAAATTATATCGAGCAACTTATGCAACAAACATCGACATTATCCAAAAAAGATATTATCAATGAATTTCAAACAAAATTTTCTACTACAATAAAAAAACAATCGTATTTTATATCGTATACGTAAAGCATATAGTAATCATAAACATTTACACAATCCACTTGTTACGAATACTAATAACTCCTCTTCAAAACCAAAATTCAACAAACAATATTGGAACCGATCTTTATTATTAGTTATCAAACGATTAATTTTGCAATATCCGACACTATCAGCAAGACAACTCATGGCTCAATTTCTAAATATGCATCCTAATGCAACATGTACAAAACTTAGTATTTTAAATAGAATCACATGCACTCGACATCATATACTACGTAACAAAACCCAAATCATGAATTTCAACTCAAAAACTGCCAATCAAACAGCCAAACAACTTGACAATCGTAACTCGATTTTAATAAAATATTACGAACATATTGAAGATGCTCCTCTTTATCCGTGTATCAGTTGCGAGTCCATCTGCTTTTATTTTCAAACTCATACTGCAAATGCTGAAAACATAAATTTCATAAACACATTCAAAAACATCCCTTCCGATCTATATACAAATAACATTTTTTACATATGCAAAGATTGTAGAAAATATGTACTACAAAACAAAGTCCCGAAATTTTTAACACCTATAAATATGTGTTTAAATGCTGAAATACCTTCAACTACAATACTCAATGAATTAGAAGAACGTCTACTAGCTCCTAGAATTGCAGTTTTACAAATACGTGAATTAGCACATCAAGGACAACTTGGAGCAATTGGGAGCATTATAATCGTACTTGCTAATCTTGACAAAATACAGAACATACTACCACGTTTTATTGACGATGATAGTGCTATGATTATTGGTCTTAAAAGAAAGCTTGAATACAAAACAAACTACATGATTGGTAAAGTTCGACCCATAAAACTAATGGCTGCTCTTATTGATCTTTCCAAAACACAATTGTACGAAAAACTACGCACTGAAATTAATCATTCATGGAAAACATACTTTGACAACATAACTCAACATACAAATTCATCGACCATAGATGAATCCAGAAGTTACGAAATTAATAATGAAGAAGATGCCATAGATGACACGTTGATACATCCATTTACATGTAATGAATATGTTATCGATTATGAACATTGTTACAAAACTATTGCTCCTTGTGAAGGTCAAAATCCTATTGGAATATTTCAAGATCCATATGTTGGAGAACTTAATTACCCGACTCTACATTTTGGATCCCACCGCAGAATACCAAGTTCTGATAAATATACATACCAACAGATCGCAAAATGGGAACTACTGCATTATAAACACAAATTTGCACAACATAATACAAACCTATTTTTTAAAGCAATCAAAATACTTATTCAACAAGTACTTAGTTCCATTTGGATAAGATTAAGAAAAGGCACACTCCAACATTTGAAACTGACAGCAAAAGGCGTAATTCATGATACAAATATTGAACAAATACTACAATCTAATTTAGGCTACCAAGATTTTGATCATGTTCGCACATCGCCTAATTATAAATACAAATTACGTAAAAATGTTTTCACGATGATGCGACAACTAGGTCCACCAACATTTTTCATAACATTATTTTCGGCCGAACAAAAATGGTCACCGCTCATGTATTGCTTGCAAAAATTAAATTCAAACATTCTACAACGTGACACATACAAAAATGAAAATGAGTTTTCCAGAAACTTAATCAGACATGATTCAACAACATGTGCAAGATACTATATCATGAAGATTAATGTGCTACACACATTGATACTTAAAAAAACAAATATTTTGGGAAAAATTGAAGATTATTTTTTTGTCACCGAATTTCAAAATCGTGGTAGTCAACATGAACATGGATTATTATGGCTTGCAAATGCACCAATTTATGGTAAAAATTCAGAATTCGAAATCACGAAATTTATTGATATGTACATTTCATGAGATAGTAAAAAACTCAGTATAGAAAATGTAGATATACAAACTCACCATCATCGACCAACTTGTTATAAAACTCGAGGCTCCAGACAATGTCGTAGTTCGTCGCTGGCTTGAAACTAACCTGAGGGCATCACCAGAATCGACAGTCGTGGAGGTGGCAGCAGCAGGAGACCCTGATGGTACTGTCCGTGGTAGGCGTGAAATAGGTGCCAAAGTCTCTTCTTCTTCAAAAATATCCTCGTCTTCAAACCCTTCAGGCACCGTGGCGTCGAACTGCTTTGGTGACTTGCCAGTTGTGTCGACCCGAAGTGTGGTTGGGCTACCCTGTGTGGGTGGTTACTGACTGGCATCTTCGACACCAACAGTAGCTTCATGGATATGCCCGAATTCTCTTCCAGGGGATTGGAGTTCAAAGGGTGTTGGGCTCTGGGGCATTTCAAAGATTTCGGTGGCCCCAAGGGGGTCGGAATCATCGAACATATCCATGAAGAATTGTGTGTTGGGTGAGGTTGCTTCGGTGTGCGGGGGTGAGGCGGCCTGGGCAGCTGTGATGGGAATGGTAGGCCCAATGGTCACAGACTATCCTTGTATGGGAGCAAAGGCTAGGGAAGCATCAGAGGCGAGGGGAATGGGAAGTTCAGTGCGAACAGCAACATGGGGTGGAAGCGCAACTGATGAGGTATGCCTAGTACGACGTTGTGATAAAGGTAACCATCATTAGTCCAATGCAGATCGTTGGTGAGGTCAATGTATGGCTCGATGACCTGTTTGGCGTGCTTGTAATTGGGTGAGGCGTGCGTACCAGATGAGATTCCTATAGCTGCAAGTGCGGCCTCAATGACGTGCACCTTGTGTGTGGCTCCTTGGAAGGTGATGTAAAACTTGGATTTCTCTTCCTTCCACGTACTAAAGGCAAGAGTGATGAAATCCATATTGATGCATCCCAAAAAGGCTCTCTCATGAATACCCATTGCAGTAAGTAGAGGCTCCGCAAGGGTCATCCACTGAGTGACCATGCCTGTACTAGGAAGAATCATGATGTCCGTTGCAGATGGGACATCACGATGGATAGTATAGCGCAGAGACTGGGAAGTATCAGTAGAAGACATGATGATCAGAAAGGAATTATAACCGCGTGAGAATGTATCGGAAGCCAATGCAGGAAATTTGGAAGGCTTTGGTAGCAAGAAAAATTCACAAGAGCTTCGCTAGCACAAGTAAGGAATGAATCGAATTCAACCAACTTATAGGTGAATTTGGTAGGTCCATTACACTGAATAGTAGTTGGGCTGATCAGTTCTGAACAAAAATTTGTAGGCATGTACAGTACTGTAAAAATAGGCTATAAAAATCTCGGCGAAGGTTTCTAGGGATCTGAACCTATCAGACGAATGTTTTCCAGGTCTGGCGAAGGATGAACCTTCGTCTAGGTACTGTCATCAATGTTTTTTTCCACAATCTGAACCTATGGACAACTTAATTTGACATTTTAAGATCATCTAGCAGGTCGACGAAGGTTCATAATGACGTTATGATGCTCGGAAAAGGTTCCCAAAATGGCATATCACTGAACATTCGCCAGACTCAAAAATTGAATTTTCTCTTGTCAGAAACCTTCGCCCACCTCAATTTAGATAAATCAAGGGTGGATGTACAGTGTGAGAGCTCAACAAAGGTTTCTGATACTGTATTGACCAAATCGACCCAAAACAGTGGTTTTCAAAAGTCATTTTTCATAAAAATATTGTGCTTCCATTTCCTTATGCTGATGACTTCCTGACTTTTGCTCATCAGTCTTTCTTTATTTAATTATTTTTTTCAACTATCTTTTTTTGAAAAAAGTCAGTAAAATAAATACTGAAAACAAAAAATTGAAAACAAATAAAATGAAAAAATATATGAGATCAGGCTTGCTGAACTGGTGGAGCAGGCTGCCGAAACTTGCGTAATCGACTGTCATTTACCGGAGTATCAAATCGTTTCCCATCCAAGTGCTCAAGAATTACTGCGCCATAGTGTCAAAGTGCAAGTGAGGCATGGAATGCCTTGAAGAAGCTCTTTGAATCAAAGTCCACATCTAGGGTATTGACCCTAAGGAGGCAAATATTTTCTAGTAGGCAAAGAGAGGGTGAAAGTGCTCATGCATTTGTCTTGAGGATTAAGTCCTTAAGTGATGATCTAGCATGTATTGATGAAAACATAAAAGATGGTGAAATAGTCCAGGTTATGTTGAATGGTTTGCTAGATGAACATGCTAACCTTGTGCAAAATTTTGCCATTCAAAGAGTCTTGCCAAGTGTGGTTGACTTGCAAGAAATCTTATTGGCTGAAGAACATAGGTTGCAATCAAAGCTTGATGGTGCATCCTTGCAAGGTGGAGGTGAAGAGGCTTTCTTCACAAAAGGCAAAGTCAAAGGCAAAGGTAAAGGCAAAGGCAAATGGTCCAAAGGTGGTAACTTGGATCATGATGATCACTCTTCCTCCTCCTCTTCTACTTCTTTTAGAAAGAAAGATAAGTCAAAGTTCAAGTGCCTTTATTGTGGGAAAAAAGGTCATTTTGCTAATGAATGTCATAAGAAGAAAGGAGAGCAAGGTGAGAGGCAAGGAAATCTAGCAATAGATGAAGAAGAGGATAGCATTTCTAAATCTCTTGTTATGACTTCAAGTTTTCTTGCACATATAGATGGGAATGATCCTTGGTGGATTGATAGTGGAGCCTCATCTCACATGACAAGACATAAGGAATATTTCTCATCCTTATTGTCTTATGAGGGAGAGAGCAACATCATCTATACTGCAAATGATGGTCAATGTGACATCAAAGGCATAGGCACAATTCCTATTTCTCTTTCAACAAATAGGAAAGCTAATCTTGAAAATGTATTGTACATTCCTTCATCACTAAGAACTTGCTTAGTGTTAGTCAAATGATTGACAAGGGGCTTGATGTTGAGTTCATTGGAGATGCCTGTTTGATAAGTAAGTGTGGATCCTTGATTGCTAAAGGAAGAAGGCATGGTAAAATTTTCAAACTGGATGCATGTGTGATCTCTAAGAATGAAGGATGTATGGCTAGGGAACAATTGACAAACCAAGAAGTTTGGCATAAGAGGTTGGGCCATCCCAACTTCAAATCTTTGGAGGTAATGGCAAAAAAAGAACATGTTCTTGGTCTCCCTAAAAGTCTTGTTGCAAATAATACATTTTGTGAACATTGTGCCTTGTCCAAATCTCATAGACTTGCTTATACTAGATCTACTTCTAGATCTAAAGAAGCTTTTCAACTTGTGCATTTGGATCTTCATTCTTTTAGTACAACTAGCAATGGTGGGGCAAAAATGTATGCAACTTTTATTGATGACTTTAGTTGGTATACTTGGGTCTATCTTCTTAAAACCAAGGATGAAGTGTTTTCTGCATTTGTCAAGTTTAAGAATGAAGTGGAAAATCAATTCAATACAAAGATCAAATGCATGAGATCAGATAATGGAGGGGAATACACTTCAAATAAGCTCAAAGATTTTTGCATAGCACATGGGATTAAGAGGGAATACTCTAGTCCTAGGACTCCACAACAGAATGGAGTGGCAGAAAGGAAGAATAGAACCCTTTGTGAATGTGCCAAGGCAATGAGACTACATGCTAATCTTGCTAAGTCCTATTGGGAGGGAGCTTTAGCATGTGCTAACTATCTTTGTAATAGGAGGACAAGTGCTTCTTTGAATGGTAAGACTTCCTTTAAGGTCCTCTATGGTAGGAGGCCGAGTGTCAAGCATTGTAGGATCTTTGATTGTACTTGTTTTGTCAACATCACTCTTGATGATAGAATTAAAGAAGATCCTTCATCAAAGAAGGGTGTGTTCGTTGGCTATAGTAAAGTAAGCAAGGCTTACAAAGTGTACATTCCTTCTATGATGATGATGTTGATGTGCCTACTAGTCATCATGATGTGCAAGTTGTCTTGGATGAAGGTGGAGATGCCACTCCAAAGCAACCTTCAAGGAGGACTCAAAGGCAAAGGACTAAGCCATCAAGGCTAACCTATGATGAAAAAGGAAAGCAAGTGATTTCTTACCTCTTTTGATGAACCAACTTGTGTAGGTGAAGCAATTCAAAAGGAGGAATGGATCCAAGCCATGGATCATGAGCATCAAGCACTCATCAAGAACAACACTTGGAGGTTGGTGGAACTTCCAAAAGGAAAGAAGGCAATTGGGTGTAAGTGGATCTTCAAGATCAAGACAAAAGAAGATGGATCAATCAAAAGGTACAAGGCAAGATTGGTGGCAAAAGGGTATGCTCAGGAGTATGGCATTGACTATGATGAGACCTTTGCACCCGTGGCAAAGATGGTAACAATTCGAACCCTTATCTCTCTTGCAACTCTTTATGGTTGGGACATGTGGCAAATGGATGCTACTAATGCTTTTTTGAATGGTGATCTTGAAGAGGAAATCTACATGGAGCAACCCGAGGGCTATGTTTCACATGATGAGCCTAATCATGTGTGTTTCCTACAAAAGAGCTTTTATGGGCTTAAGCAAGCACAAGAAGTTGGTATGCTAAGCTTCTTACTCTCTCAAAACTTCATCATGAGTGAGTATGATCATTCTCTCTACTTTAGATTGAATGATAATGGTGACATCACTTTGCTTTTGATCTATATTGATGACATAATCTTAACTTGTGATGATATAGATGACATCAAGATGGCACTTAAAAGTAAGTTTGAGATACAAGATCTTGGTAAGCTTCACTATATCTTAGGAATAGAGATTGTTAGGACTTCTAATTCTACTTTCATTTGTCAAGAGAAGTATTCTAACTCTATTCTAAAAAGATTTCATATGGAAAATTGCAAAGTAGTTTCTACTCCTATGGAATCAAATGTAAAGCTATCTATACGAGGTAATGAAAGATCCTTCATGGACATTACTCTCTATAAAAAACACATAGGATCTCTTATTTGATTAGCCATCACAAGACCTGATTTAAGCTATGTGGTTGGTAAACTAAGTCAATTCATGCAAGATCCTAGTGAGGCTCATTGGAAGCTAGGAAAGAGAGTACTAAGATACCTCTCGGGATCTAGAGATTTTGGCATCTTGTATGAAGGACCTTCACCTAACCTTTGTGGTTTCTCAGATTCAGATTTTGCAGGTGATCAAATGGATAGGAAGTCAACAAGTGCCTTTTCAATATATCTTGGAGAGGGAGCTATCTCATGGCTATCAAAGAAGCAACCTACTATCTCTCTATCTTCCACCGAGGCCGAGTACAAGGCATTGACAACATGCACCAAGGAGATGTTTTGGATAAAGAGGATGCTATTGGATCTTCACTTGTTGGATTCTAAGAAGATACCAATCATCTATTATGACAACCTTTCAGCCCAAAGCTTGGCAACCAATCCAGTTTTCCTTGCTAGAAGCAAGCACATTGAGATTGTTCATCACTTTGTGAGGGATCAAGTCATTGCCAAAGAGGTGGAGCTTCAACATGTCTCTTCATTGGAGTGTGTGGCTGATATCTTCACCAAACCATTGGGAAAGGACCTGTATTATAAGCATAGATCTAATCTTGGAATGTGTTCAAGATCTATGTTAAAACTAGCATCCAATGTTGAAGAGGGAGTGTGAAAATTGTCAACATTTCCTAGCTAGTTTGAGGCCTAAATTGGCAATTTTTGTACATAGTTTTGGATCTAACCTTTCACACATGTGAAAGAGTCTAGATACTTTTATTTTAGTATATATTTCATATTAAAGAAGTTCCAAACTTAAGGACCTTCGAAATGACACCAAAATCATGTTATTTGGACATATAGGCCAAAATTGGCTATTTTAGGCTACTGGTGCCCTAAAATTGGGTCCTAAGTTCTAGAGAGAGGAGAGAGAGTCATCTGTCTCACCGATATTAGGCTGAAATTAGTGGAGAACAGGTTGGAGAAACTTATTGTATTGTTGAGAGAGATCAATAGATCATTGTCACAGTTTCTTCCTCCATTGATAGCATTGCTTTGTGTATTGTCTTCAAGCTTTTGTGTATGATCTTAAGAGGTTTCCAAAAGTGGTAGGCTGCTGTTGTAGGGCTGGTATGCTGTTGTTTTTGGCTGCCATTAGTACCTTTTATTAGTTTTGTTTGTCTCTTGAATGCTTTGTCAAGTTCATGTGTATCAAAGGTAGCATTAGGATGCTTTGCCATTTCTAGCTTTTGTAGCTTGTTGTGCAAAGATCTTACCCAAGTATTTTGGGAGTTTGGATCCATTCAAGATCCACTTTTTTCACACAATACGTCCAGTATTACACGTCTTATTTACCAAGTAAAGTAACGGTTGATGATCCGTATAAAATGCAAAGTGCGTTTCCATGAGATAGTGACGAAATTTCCGAACAGAAAAAATCATGGCTAGCGCTTCACGTTCTGTTGTTGAATAATTCTTCTCTGGATCTGTAAGTTGTCTGCTTGCAAATCGTATAGGATAATCCTTCTTATAGTCACCTAGCTGCGTCAAAACTGATCCAATGGCGTATTTTGAGGCGTCCGTATGAACATGAAACTCTAATGTCCAATCTGGAGAACGCAGTATTGGTGTTGAAAATAATGCTTTTTTTAACTTTTCAAAGGCTTCTAACGCCTCTACTGTCCAAATAGGAACAATAGTTAATTTGTATATAGGTCATGCTTAATCCGCAAAGAAGATAATAAAAATTCGATAGTAGTTTGCATGACCCATAAACACATAAGCTCCCCAATTGTTGCTGGCGGTGGCAATTCCACAATAACTTTGATCTTAGAATAATCGGTGGCAATACCATGTCTTGATATCACATGTCCAAGCACCACTCCGTGAGAAACCCATATCTGTCATTTTTTCGGATTTAGAGAAATCAGATATTTGCGGCATCTTTCAAAGACTTTCTCCAATCGATCCGGGTGGTCTGTATCTGTACTATAGACTCCCAAGTCGTCCAAGTAAATTTCAAAAAATTTCTGCAGATAATCTTTAAAGGCAAATTGCATTACTTTGGAATGAACTTGGTGCATTACAGAGTCCAAACGGCATTACTTTGTAAGCGTAGGTGTCCCATTCTGTTGCAAAAGCAGTTTTGTGGCGATCGACAGGTGCAATCTTAACCTGGTTGTAACCACTAAATCCATCCAAGAAACTATAAGCTTCTGCTCCAGCAAGGTGATCCAAAATGCTTTCAGTAAAAGGTAACGAAAAGTTATCCTTTCGTGTCACTTTATTCAATGCTTTGGGAGGGCCATTACCATAAATAATCCGGTCCCCGAGCAGCTCGTGGCCTCGAGCTGCTCGGGGACCGGATTATTTATGGTAATGGCCTGACCAAATGGCCATTACATTGGGTAATTGAGGTTTGCCAGATTCTCTCTCTCTCTCTCTCTCTCTCTCTCTCTCTCTCTCTCTCTCTCTCTCTCTCTCTCTCTCTCTCTCTCTCTCTCTCTCTCTCTCTCTCTCTCTCTCTCTCTCTCTCTCTCTCTCTCTCTCTCTCTCTCTCTCAGCTCCACAGAGACAAACAAAAGGCTTCTCTACATCACTCAGCAGAGGTACTTCCAAAATCTATTAATGAAGTTCACTTTTATTAATTGCAAGCTTGTACATAATTCCATGGATCCAGGTTTAAAGTTATCTAAAGAGCAATGCCCTCAAACCAATGAGGAGAAGGTTGAAATGAAAGAAAATCCATATCAATCAATCATCGGATCTCTGATGTATGCAATGATCTCTACCAAGCTGATCTTGCATACGCCATCAGCTCTTTAAGCCAATATGTGGCTAATCCTGCTATGATCCACTTGACAACTCTTTTCCGAGTAATCAGATATGTAGGAGCTACCGTTGACCTTTGCATCTGCTATGGAGATGTCGATTCATCTGATATCCATACACTTCATGGATATACATATGCAAATTAAACAGGCGATGTCGACATGACAAGATCGACTTCTGAATTTGTCTTCCTATTCAATAATGGTCCAATATCATGGAATAGTAAAAAACAGACCTCCATTGCAATGTCATCAACATAATCAGAATACATTGCAATCTCTCAAGCTGCTAAAGTGACAATTTAGTTGAGGAATCTATTGTCTGACATTGGTCTCGTACAAACTGCTCATACAATTATTCAGTGCGACAAACAGAGTGCGATCAATCCTAGATTTCACTCTAGGAAAAAGCACATGGAGATTAAGTACCACTACATCAGGAGCAAAATACTCAACAAGGAGGTAAGTCTGAAATTTTGCAGAACCTAGTACATGGCAGCTGATATATTTACAAAAGGGTTAAATCAAGAAACACACAAGAATTTTTGTGCTATCTTGAATCTTCAAATCAAGGCATTCAAGGATCCAGATTAAGGGGGAGTGTTGGATTTCTATCCTCTCCATTGCTTATCTCACTACTAATCTATATCCATTCATTTGCTACGTGTAAATATTTGTACAGTCGCACAGTCTGTAGAAATACACTTGTTTTTTGACAGTCTGCAGAAATACAAAGAAATCAATGACAGTGTTTTGTCGAGTCAGACAACACCGACTATTCGGCCACCATCCACTTGTTCGACCACCATTCACCATTCAACTATTCGGCCCCCAACCAACACTGACTATTCGGCTTCACCGACTAGTCATATGATGTCACTATCAACTCAAATAGTCGACTCGAACATTCGGTGGCTCAACAGTACCTTCATCACGCCAGAAAAAATCTCTAACGGAATCTGAGACTGTTCGAAAGCAACTGCTAACAGCACGTACGACCTTAATCCCATTTGTAAAGGACAAACTAAGCATTCTTTTAATTAGTCAGCCATGTGTATATATCCAACAACTTATCAATTGCTCAGTTAGCTCAATAATTCATCTAGCATATCAATTGAACATCCAAAGCACAATTGTGGAGAGACACATCTTCTCTCTTCTCTCTCTCATTTCATCATTACACATGGTTCTCTTTGGGTTCTACTACTCATTGGTGCACTCTCATGATGTTATCTTGCAATTCTATGTGTAGAATGATCATTTATTGCTTTCATCAGTTCCACACGTGTGAAATATAGTAGGGTAATGTAATTATACGGACAACAACTATATTTTATGTTCTGGTTCATGTTTGATTAGTATCTTTTAGAGTTTGCATCTCATTTTGTATGTAGATGCTGATTTTTCTACATTGGCAAGATTGTTGGTTTGCTCTTTTCGTAACCAAAGATCAGGAACATGGATTGGATCTTGAATGATCTGAAATCCTTCACATGGTATCAGAGCTCTTGTGTTTCATATTATGAAAGGATCAACCATCTTTAGCAAGGATTTGGAGGAGTTACTAATGTTAGAGCATGCTAGATTGATTTCTACTCAAAAATCAACATTTTTGCATGTGTAAAATTGATATTTTGTAGGTAAAATCTCAATATAGGTTTATATACTTGATCAATTCTAATTTCACACTTGGTTTACTGGAATCATCCATTTTTTGGTGCATTAGGAAGGTCTCGTTGGAGGCTACAAGAAGATATATCAAGTTTTCATAAATTGCATGTAGAATTTGAGATATTCAATTTTTTGTGATTTTGTCAAAATCCTAATTTTGATTGGAATAGATAAATCCCTTATTGTTTTGTCTGATAATTCAATACTTCATTGTTTGGCTATGAAATCACTTTAACGTTAGCGATTTCAAAGTTATTTGCTAAAAGATTGAATGTGACTTCTGTCATTGTGCTTTGTTCAATATTGATAGGCATAGTCATGCATTAGGAAAGAAAGTTATTTCTGTTGCGCTCAATAAATTACTCAAAGTCTTCGACTTGTCGAACCAACTCACTTCAACAGTGATTGGCCCCTAGGATTGGAAGCAATGTCACTTTAATCACTAGCATAAGGCCAGTGTGGGCCCTTCGCCCGCTGGGGATCTTCTGATGGGACCAATCTCTCGATGGAAAATCCGCCCAACAAGATTGTAATGACAGTTGAACATTAGTCCATTTTTCTGTGTTTCACTCTCTCTATAAAGAGCTTATTCTTTAGAGATGAATGATTATGCAAAGAAAGGTAGAATATATTCCTATGCTCTCTCATTTCTAAAATATTGCTATCAAAGGCAATATTCATAAAGATAGAAATCGAAGAGAACTATTTAACTATGTTAGGATCCCATTCAACATTTGCATCCATATATCGTTTAGACATTGACAAGCCATCTATTTGGATGTGCCAAGTGATGTCAACTCTGATCTACTAATGTTTTAGGTTATCTGTGTGACCCTATGAAGCTAGAGAAGATGTCTATTTTGTTAAGTTGATAGATTACCCTCTGATATTTATCTTACATCTTGCTCATACTTAGATTCATCTTCTTTTTTTTTTGCTCTTGAAAGTCCCGTGATGCTATTGATTGGCATGAATTTCTGATCTTAAAGATCGGAAAGAGAGCCTAATTCACTCACAACACACCTGACATTCTCTCAATCCTTCTAAATAATCATTCCAAGATTTATTGACCAAACAAGTGCTAGATTGAAACTAACTAATTTTTGTAGCCATTCCATAGTTTAATCATATGTTTGTACAATGACCAAAATTATCAATAAACTTATCACTTAACTTGACGAGTAGTCCAATGAGTTGTAGCGATGGTTTTTTATAAAAAAGTTGATAGACATAATTTTTTGTTAAGGACATCATATAATAAGACTTTTGATTTTAAAAAGTCTATGTGTAGATTTTGCATTTCGAATAGTCAAAACGATTGAATACCACAAAGGACTGCTTTGCCACCTAAAGTTTACAATCAAGAAGCTAGAAAAAGTTCAACTTTTTCTTCAATGCATCTCCCAGCAACTTGATTGTGTCATTAGCAAATAGTATAAAATATGTTCCAGGCACATGTATTGTGTTTTGTTTTGTTTTGCCTTCCTTAAAATAGACAATTGTACTTATTAGCCTTTTTGTGAAAGATATGATGGATCAATAAGTTGTCACTAATAATAATCAATCTTTATTTAATTATAATTTTCTAATTGTGTTTTCTTTTGCAAGACATAACAAAATGTCTTCCATATTGGATGAACAATTGGTTGCCTTTCATATATGCATCATGAAGACTACTTAGTTGATGATTTGTGATGATCTAAGATTGCGAATACTGAGAAACATATATTTTGATATATAGATCGTGAATATTGATTGTGAACATTGTGAGTGTTGATATGAAATTGTGAATGCAAATAAACCAATATTTTGAGACACTTGTGAATACCATAAATATTGATCATGAGTATTGATTGTGAACACTCTTGAATATCGATCATGAATACTTTGATTATTGATTATGAATATTGTGAATTCTGAAATACCTTAGAAACTCATCATAATAATTGTGAATACTCCTAAATATAGATCATGAATTCTAAAATATGATTATTGATCCAATGGTAGGATGACACATGGCATTGTTGCCCAGGCCTACCTGAATAGGGTCGTGCTCACAATCTATTCTAGGGCCTGAATTTGGGATGGAGAATTTGCTTATGAGCAACTGAATGCTTCGATTTGCTTATGGGATAATGGTTTTTGATGCTCCGGCATTGTGGCATTCCTAGATGTCTAGGTGCCCAAAAAATCTCAATAAAAAAGAAATGTGTGACGAAGAATGCGCCAATGCACTTGCCTTGTTAGGATACGAGGGGACGTGTGAATGTTGGGAGGTGGTGTCAAGGTGGGGTGTGGATTCAAAGCACACATACACACCTGTCCATACTTCGTCCAAATTTGACCCACGACTAAACCACCTCTAGTATTGGGATGCACATCATATGCTTGAATTGATTGATCTCGAAATGAATGCATTGGACAAATTGCTTTTATTATTTGTTGACTATTTTCAATTGTTTGGAAGGAGGCTTTAGATTGTACCAAACTCAATTTGTTACTTTCATCACACCCTTTTGAAAGCTTATTCTTTGGCTTTGAAATTGTTTAGGAAGACCTTTTCAAGTTCTTACTAATTGTGATATTAAAAAATTTCTTGTTGTCACTTGCCAAATCATTGTATTCATTCAGATCTACAAAACAATTTTAGTGCAAGTAATCAAACAATCACAATCTGTATTTATGAATAATCACATTTTAGCATTCATAATCTATATTCAGAAGTGTCTAGAATAATCACACTTACTTTCTAAAGCATTTTAGTATTCAAGAATATTCACGATCGATATTCGTATTCACAATCAGTATCTCATAATATGTGTTTTAGCATTTGCAATTTCAAATCTGTATTCACAATGTTCACGATCACGATCAGTATTCACAGTATTCGCGATCACTATTCACGATTTGTATTCACAATATTCACGATCAATCTCTCAGAATATTTGTTTTTTAATATTCAAAATCTCATGTCAATATTTACAATATGGAAGACATTTTCTCCCATATTGTAAATATTGAAAACTATAACTTCTATAAAGAGACAACAAGCTGCCTATCACATGTAAGTTCAGTACACCATATCAGAACATTGTCATCATTCATTGTCAAAAATTTTAAACCACAAAAAACTCCATAACTTTGTCAAAACTTAAACCAAATTAGATGAAAATTTATTTGGATTGAAGCTTGGACATATCTCTATTGATCCACAACCTCAAAAATGGTAGGCTCAATTGAAACTATATCTAAAAGTAGAGAAAAACAAACATCAAAATTGTAACGAGCTAAATTTGAAGTGATTTTACTAGAATGGCCATAAATTTTGCATAACACCTCCAAATAAATAAATAAAAATTACTACCTCTCACAAGATAAAGTGTTACTTATCTAAAAAAAACCAAAAAAATAAAATCACTTAATATTGAAACCAAAGCAAGATGGAAAGATTTATTAAATTACGCACACCGTGGCTAATTTCGTGCTTCATATGAGGTCTTTTTTTATTGTACTTTTGTAGTGAGTTGTATGCGTCATTAGCGAAAGCCAAGAAACAAAACAAAAGAATTTACCACTACTCATAGTTATGGTCTCGTATTAATAAAAACTGTGACATTGTAATCAAACACATATTCACCAAGACATGCTATATTATACTAAGTACATCAAAATTTGAGGAAACACACCTTGTTTCTGTGAGCGTTTGCTGCTAAAGCTAGGCCAAATCCGACCAAATACAAAACAAACTTAGATATAATAAACAATCATGATACTCCGGGTTGGATTTTTCTCCTTTACTCTCCTAAATCCTATGTTAATCTGCCTCCATTCATGCTGCTGCATTTTTTTACTCATGTTGTCGCACAGTCTGCATATTTACATGTAAAATAAGATAGACAAATAAAACGCGATTGTCTGCATAAATACAAGTAAATTTCCACAGGCAAAAAAGGCAAGAAAGTGTGTTTTCACACGTGATTTGTGACAAGCGAAAAAGGTGACACTGCCCTACAAATGCAATAGGTGCCCTTATAGAAAAGCAAAGACACTCTGTAAATCAAATCTTGAGGCATTTGTTAGAGTGTCACATTTTTTGCATCTTCACCAACGTTCATTTCAGCAAAGGCTGACGTTGTGACCTTCTCACGCTCATCCCATGCACTATGCAAACAGATTTGACAACGACAGCAGCCACCCACGATCTCCCATAGACATCACATTCACTTTGTACTTTCTTCATCTGCACACCTGTAAAAAGATGTATATATTGAATATCATCTGCGTATTCTGCATGTGAGAACTTAGATGAGAAACAAGCAACAAGCATAATAGGAAGCTTATCAGAGATAGACGAAGTAGATGCTTTCGTGCATCGATTCTTTGTATTGTCAGTAATAGGTTTAATCCTTTTACAGATTGGATTAGCTTTTTGAAGCATGCAGCTTTGTCCGCTATTGTCTTGTGCTCACCTGCACTATTGACCTGTATATTTCGCTATACTTAATATGATTATAGCTCTGTTTGTTCTACGTTCAGATTTGTGTCAATATTGTTATGCTTTTCTACATTCTGTCTGACTCTCTTATTGCTTAATTTGGTAGTTTGTTCTTAGCGAATTATTGTTAGTCTAACTATTCGCAACTAATATTTAGTCTTGTCTTTCACGATTGATTATTAGTCGAGCTCAGTCTAGCTCTTCGCGAATTATTCGCGACTAATAATGTGTCTAGCTGTTCGTGACAAATTATCCTTTTGATGTTTTGTTGCTTAATGTTTGGGTACGTAATCAAATCGAACGTGATTTCTATCACTATCATCCTGTTCAAGTCTGATAGGTGTAGTCATGCTTAGGGAAAGAGTGAGATAGCTCATTCTACTGCGCACGAACACTTTTCATTTGAGTTCGTTTCTTTTTCGAGTTTCGAGTTTGCTTCTTTTCGTGTTCGTTTCTTTTCTAGCTATTTCATTTCTCACACCCCTCTTTTCCATCATGGTATCAGAGCCATTTTCGTAGCCTGATAAGCTTCCACAGTAACAAGACTCTACTAGCTGATAGAGTAATTGTCTTCTTGTTCTGTAATTTCGCACCAGATTTTCATACTTAAGTCATTGATAGTCTTTCCTATCACCTAGACTAATCTTCCACATGGATTCCCAAGGGAAAGCCAGTCCTATCATGGACAGACTTGATGGAGCCAATTACCATCTATGAAAATTTAAGATAAAAATAGTGCTAATGGCTAATGAATTGTATGACATTGTTACAGGTGCAGAAGGGAAACCCGAAGCAGACGACGCAGCAATCGCCAGATGGAAGCTGAAGGATGGAAAGGCTTTTGTGCTGATCATCCTCAACATTTCGGATACCTAGACCGGCCATGTATCCGAGGCCCAGACATCCAAAGAAGTTTGGGACATCTTGAGCACACTATACGAAGTGCGAGATATAGCTTCCAAGCTACATCTCAAGAAGAAATTTTACTCCCTCAAGATGGCGAATGGTGATTCCCTGCAGAATCACATCAGTCAATTCAAGAACTTGTTGAAGCAAATGGCCGTTGTTGGATCTGTCATAGACGATCAAGACGCAGTGATGCAACTGCTTATAAGCTTACCACGCTCATACGACAGTTGGATGATGATCATTACGACACATCCAGAACTGACTCTTTCAAGAGTCATTACAATGTTGTTGCAGGAAGACACGCGGAGGAACGAAGCCTCAAGTTCCTCAGCTGATTTTCATGCCTTGTACACCAACAAGAGCACGACTAAGCAGAAGAAGAAAAAAGGCCCGAAGCAATCAAAGCAAGATCGAAAACCAGCACAGCACAAGGAACAACCAAACTGTTCGAGGAAAATTCTGATAACCTAGTTGCTAAAGACAACAAAGAAGAAAATTTGTATCACTTGAACATTCGAACTCGAATCGACAAGCCAATCAAACTCAAGAATCGACAGATATTCTGTGGAACAAGAGGCTATGTCACATGAACATGGAAGCCTTGTACCAAGCCAACAAAAGTCAGAGAATTGAAGGAGTCAAAATCAAAAGTAGAGATATTTGAACTACCTGCGAATCCTGTTTTTTAAAGACAATATGACTAAAACACCTTTCAGTAAGGATGTTTATAAAGCAACTAAGGTACTTGAAATTGTGCATTCGGAGTATTGTCGTTGGGTGATGCAAAGTACTTCATTATGTTTATTGATGACTTCAGCAAGTTCGTTGTAGTATACTTTATTCGTACTAAATCTAAAGCTTTTGAAAAATTTGTTGAGTATACGAATTGAGCTGAGAAACAGACATGCAATAAGTTGAAGTAGATTCGCACACAAAAGTGAGTACATTTTCAACGAGTTCAAAGCTTACTGTATTGATCGAGGTATTATGCATACGAAGACTGCATCATACACATCTCAACACAATGGAATAGCTGAACGAAGGAATCGTACACTTACGGAAGCTGCAAGGTGTATGATGGCTCATGCGAAGGCACCAAAACAGCTGTGGACAGAAGGAGTGGCTACATCGAATTATCTTCAGAATTGTATTCTGAAATCTCGAATACAGGATAAAACTCCTCATGAGATATGGTGAAAGTCGAAGCCAAATCTAGCACATGTTAGGACATTCGGATGCGTAGTTTACATGCACATACCAGACAAGTTGAGAAAGAAACTCGATAAAAAGAGATAACAAGGTTTTCTGGTAGGATTCGAGTTACATTCATTATATTATCGTGTCTATGTACCCGAAATCGACAGAATAAAAGTTGTTACGAGATGTCAAATTCGATGAGTCAAAGTACATAGCAGACATTGATCTAGTCGGCTATGAAATTCTCAAAAGCTATTATGAGCTACCAATGACAACAGAAGTAAAACAAGCAGAATATGAATGAGAATTACCAGATTCAGAGAGAGGTCAAGATCGAGTACCTGACAGAATTGAATCACCAGTTTGAATTCCAGTAGAAAAGGTTGTACCCGAAACTGCAGAATCGAACTAGAAACCAATTGTGAGAAGATCTGACAGACAACAAAAACCACCAGAAAGGTTTGGTCAGGATGTTTCAACAAATGTAGCCATCAAATTTTGTGGTTTCTCAAACGAACCTCAAACATTCGAAAAAGCTATTGATGGATCGGATAAAGATCACTGGATTCAAGCAATGGAGAATCTATTTCTGAATCTTATGTCTTGTTAATGGATAACACTTCAGCAATCTATCTTACGAAAGATCCTGTATTTCATTCAAGAATGAAGCACATAGCTATTAAGTATCATGTTATTCAAGACTTACTCAAAAAGAAGATACTGAAGACAGTCTTAATATCCACAGAGAAAATGACAGCTGATATCTTTACAAAGCCACGTAGTAAAGCTTTGTTTGAAAAGTAGCGAAGAAGATTGGGGTTAATCCAACTGCCCACTTTGAGAGAGAGCTGTAGAACACCTGATCAGATAGATCTCGATTCTACTAACAAAGTGTGCAGTTTACTTGACAAAGGATGAGAAACAAATCTCGAACTCGAAACATTTCAATTCTCGTTCAACCTCAAAAGATTCACGAAATGTTCTTGTGGTAACTCGAAAGATTCGCGAACAGATTTCTTATGGTGACTTGAAAGATTTGCAAAAGATTTTGGATTCTTCTTCAAGCTCAAATCTGTCAACTGTCGCGAACAATTTGCGAAATACAAAGTTGTGACAAAGAAATAGACTATCACAAAATATTCGCGAACAAAAATTATTCAAGCCTAGAAACAGAACGTTTATTTGAATATCAACCATCGTAAATGGTCAGATCTACTGTTGCAATATTAAAAGGCCAAAAGACCTGTCCTATAGCAATATAAATACATGTGCACTACTTGTTGTAACTACACTCTCATACTGAAGAGACTCTCAGACTTATTCAATCAGAGACACAACAACGAGATAAGACAACAAGAGATGTATATTGGTAATTTAAATTGAGAGTTATAAAAATTCATTTTTGATCAATAGTTTCTGTTTGTCTAAAATTGTCTCTTAATTTCGCATATTAATTTCGCACGCTATATTCAATCAAGGTAAAACAGTTCTATTAGTACATAGATCAGACACTGATATTAGTTTGATTTATTCAAACTTTCATCGTGTTTTCTGTGGAGGAATAATTACGATTTTTCCTATAATAGTTGATAGGACAAGCAAGATCCTAGCACTCGGAAAGAGGCATGGATACTTGTATAGATTAGGTCATTGCTTTTCTGCCTCTAGTCAGGCGCTCAATACTTCTATTCAAGCAAATAAACGTTTACTTTGGCATTATAGACTTGGTCACTTGAATCATGCTGTTGTACAACAAATGTCTCGACATTCTATTATTCTTGATCTAGACTATCCTAGAGATAAAGTCGGGTTACCTGTCTGTCAAGACTGTCTAGTTGGTAAACAGACTAGAAAACCATTTAGATCAAGCTATCAACATACTGGTAGAGGATTGTTAGACATTGTACATTCAAACATTTGTGGCCCGATGAAAAATCCTTCGCTGAAGGATGCAAAGTATTTTATAACTTTTATTGATGAACTATCCAGAAAGACTATGGTATACTTTATCAAGAAGAAATCAGAAGCCTTCAATTGCTTCAAAATCTTCAAGGAGCGTGGAGAAAAAGAGACTGGACGGATGATCAAGGTCTTAAGGTCACACAATGGAGGAGAATACATCTCTACTGAGTTTAAGGAGTACTACCAGAGCCAAGGCATTGAGCAGCAATTCATCACTCCTTACAGTCCTCAATCAAATAGCTTAGTCGAGAGGAAGAACTGTACCCTGGTTGAATCAGCCAAATGTATGCTAGCGCATGCATCGCTGCCCATGAACTTCTAGGCCGAAGCTATCTCCACTGCAGCTTACGTCCAAAACAGATGTTCGACCAAGGCCCTCTTAGGCAAGACACCCCATGAGGCATGGACAGGCTCTAAACCTTCTGTGAAGAACCTAAGAGTGTTCGGATGCGTTGCCTACGCATAGATCCTGAAAGACACGAGAAAAAAATTTGACTTCCAAGGTCTCAAGACCATCTTGATTGGATATACTTCATTTTATAACACATACAAGCTGTATGATCTCGATATCCAACAAGTCTTGTACAGTTGGGATACAGTCTTATCGAGGATCAGTTCGTCGACATCAAAGGCAAGGATATTGTTCCACGAGAACCTTCATCACGTGCCATTGACATGACAATCAGAGCTTTGAGCTCAGGCGTGTCCATTGTTGACCCACTATTTGACAACGAATCAGATAAAGACGTTGCTACTATCCAGCAACAAGTCCCAAGAGTGGTTCACTGGGTCGATTCCTCCCAGAAGATCAAGCCGAGTGCGCACACAGCCCACAAGGTATGCTCCTTAGTCTGCATGTCTCTTGATACAAGAATCGACAACAATCAAAGAGGCACTCAGCCAACTAGACTCTGATCTCTGGAGAGAAGCTATGGACAGAGAGTATTCCTCTCTGATCAAGAACTAGACATGGTCACTAGTCGAAGTTCCTATTGGCTGCAATATCATTGATTGCAAATGGATCTTCAAGATCAAATACAATATCGATGAAGCAATTGATCGAAGGAAGACGAGACTGGTAGCACGAGGATTCACTCAGATCTCCAACGTTGACTATAGTGAGACTTTCAGTCCAGTACTCAAGCATTCGTCGATCCGAGCCCTTCTGTAATATGTTGCAGCTGCCGACCTCAGCCAATATATGGCTAATCCTGGCATTACCCATTGGAAGGCTCTCATAAGAGTCATGAGGTATATTCGAGCTACCACGGACCAATGCATCTGCTATGGAGAAGTTAGCAACGACAATCTTCATCAACTCAGTGAATATACTGATGCAAGCTGGGGAGGAGATGTAGACAATCGTAAGTTCACATCTGGATTTACACTCTTCTTGATGGTAAAATAGATGGTTCTAACATTCTTGATGTTGATGAGAAGGATCCTACTTTGGATGGTGGTGATGATGGACCTTCATCAAGTCAAAAGCCCAGGAGAACATCAAGAGAAAGACAAGTACCTTCAAGGCTCAGATATGATAAAAAAGGGTAAGCAAGTAGGTTCTGGAAATTATGTTGCTTTCCTCTTTGGATGAGCCTACAAGTGTAGATCAAGCAGGGAAAGAAGAAGAGTGGATCCAAGCAATGGATCTCGAGTATCAAGCTCTTATGAAGAATGGAACATGGAGATTGTTGGAGTTGCCTAAGGACAAGAAAGCTATTGGATACAAATGGATCTTCAAGGTGAAGACAAAACAAGATGGATCTATCAACAAGTACAAGACAAGGTTAGTGGCAAAAGGATATGTTCAACAACAAGGAATTGACTATGATGAGACCTTTGCACCCGTGGCAAAGATGGTAAGCATTCGAGTCATCATTTCACTTGCTACACTTTATGGATGGGATCTATGGCAAATGGACATTTCAAATGCATTATTGGATGGTGATCTTGAGGAGGAAGTATACATGGAGCAACCCGAGAGCTACATTTCATCAACAAAGCCAAATCATGCTACAAAAGAGTTTGTATGGCCTTAAGCAAGCACCAAGGAGTTGGTATGCTAAGCTTAACACTTTTTTACTCTCTCAAGGCTTTGTTATGAGTGAGTATGATCATTCACTTTATTATAGGTTTGCTGGAAATGATGTTACCATCTTGCTAATCTATGTGGATGATATCATCTTGAGTGGTGGAGACAATCAAGATGTGGAGGATATCAAGAATGCTCTTAAGAAGGAGTTTGAGGTGCATGATCTTGGTAATTTGCATTACATTTCAAGAATAGAAGTCATTAGATCTTCTCAATCTACTTTCATTTGTCAAGAGAAGTATGCTAATTCTATTCTAGAAAGATTTCATATGGTAGATACAAAAGCTATTGATACACCTATGGAGTCTCATGTAAAGCTAACTATAAGAGGTAATGAAAGATCCTTCAAGGACATTACTCTCTATAGAAAGCTAGTTGGATCACTCATCTATCTAACCATTACTAGACCTGATCTAAGCTATTGTGCTAGAAGATTGAGTCAATTCATGCAAGATCTTAGTGAGGAGCATTGGAAGCTAGGAAAGCGAATTTTGAGGTACATCATTGGAACTCGAGATTTTGGCATATTGTATGAGGGATCATCACCTAATCTTTTTGGATTTTCAGATTCGGACTATGCTGGAGATGTAATGGATAGGAAATCCATTAGTGCTTATTGTATTTTCATAGGTGATGGAGCTATATCATGGATGTCAAAGAAACAAGCCACTATCTCATTGTCATCTAGTGAGGCCGAGTACAAAGCTCTTACACATTGCACAAAGGAGATGGTATGGATCAAAAGGATGATCAAGGATCTTCACTTGCTGGATTTTTCAGAGAGCCCAATCATCTTTTGTGACAATCAATCAGCCCAAAGAATGGCATCCAATCCTATCTTTTATGCTAGGAGCAAGTATATTGAGATACAATATCATTTTGTGAGGGAGCGAGTCATTGCAAAGGAGGTGGAGTTTCAACATGTGTCTTCAAGAGAATGTGTAGCTGATATCTTCACCAAAGCATTGGGAAAATACTTGTTCATGAAGCATAGGACTTCACTTGGAGTATTATCAAAGTCTATGCTAAAACTAGTTGAAGAGGGAGTGTGAAAGATTCAACTAGTTTCACATTTTGCAATATTTTCATATTTGGCATATTGAGGCCAAAACTTGTTTTAGACTTAGAGGTAGACTTTTCAAAGTTCATTAGTCTAAATTTCATTTGAATAAACACTTTTTGAAAGTGTGGGAAAGATAGAATGCAAGTTTGAGTAGATTCAATTTGAATAAGTTGGGTACATTGAATCTAGACCCAAAATTGGTAGGGTTAGCATTTTGGTGGGAAAGCCAAGTGGCCAAATAGGGTTTGGACCTGTTATAAAAGGATGTAACTCGTGGAGAGAGTCATCTTCTCTCTTCTCTATCTCATTTCATGCCTATACATGGTTCTCTTGGGTTCTACTATCCATTGGTGCACTATCTTGGTGATTGCTTGCAATTCTATGTGTAGAATGATCTATATTTGTTATTTTTGGATCCACACGTGTGAAATACAGTAGCTTGTTGGTTTTGTACGGACAACAATAATACATAGTCATTTCATTCAAGTTTGATCAACTTCTATTAGTGTTTGCATCTCAAATTGTGTGTAGATGCTGATTTTTCTACATTGGTGAAATTGGTAGTGTATTTCTCTTTCTAACCAAAGATCATTTAAGTAGATTGGATCTTAAGGATCTGAAATCTTTCACACGGAACGTCTGAGTAAAGCATATTAGCGCTTCCAAATCACCATCATTCCTAATCACCGACTCTTGTATTATCATCTTGTGATTAAAAGGTTTTGGTGAACAAAACCCAAGGTTCAACATGAGGGGGTCTGGAGTGCTGGGAAAGAGGGGTGTGAGAAATGAAAATAGTTCGAAAAGAAACGAACACGAAAAGAAGCGAACTTGAAACTCGAAAAAGAAATGAACTCGAACAGAAAGTGTTCATGCACAGTGGAATGAGCTATCTCACTCTTTCCCTAAGCATGACTACGCCTATCAGACTCGAACAGAACGATAGTGATAGAAATCACGTTCGGTTTGATTACGCAGCCAAACATTAAGCAACAAAACATCAGAAAGATAATTTGTCGCGAACAGCTAGACAAGTTATTAGTCGCAAATAATTTGCGAAGAGCTAGAGAGAGCTCGACTGATAATCAGTCGTGAAAGGCAAGACCAAATATTAGTCGCAAATAGCTAGACTAATAATAATTCGCTAAGAACAGACAACCAGATTAAGCAATAAGAGAGTCAGACAGAATGTAGAAAAGCATAGCAATATTGACACAAATCTGAACGCAGAACAAACAGAGCTGTAATCATATTAAGTATAGCGAAATATACAGGTCAATAATGCAAGTGAGCATAAGACAATAGCGGACGAAACCGCATGCTTCACAAAGCTAATCCAATCTGTAAAAGGAATAAACCTATTACTGACAATACAAAGAATCGATGCGCGAAAGCATCTACTTCGTCTATCTCTAATAAGCTTCTAATGTTATTATGCTTGTTGCTTGTTTCTCATCTAAGTTCTCACATGCAGAATACGCAGATGGTATTCAATATATACAAATTTTTACATGTGTGCAAATGAAGAAAGTACAAAGTGGATGTGCTGTCTGTGGGAGATCGTGGGTGGCAACTGTCGTTGTCAAATATGTTTGCACAGTGCATGGGATGAGCGTGAGAAGGTCGCGATGTCAGCCTTTGCTGAAATGAACGTTGGTGAAGATGCGAAAAATGTGACACTCTGACAAATGCCTTAAGATTTGAGATACAAAGTGTCTTCGCTTTTCAATAAAGGAACCTATTGCATTTGTAGGACAATGTCGTCTTTTTCGCCTGTTACAAATCACGTGTAAAAATACAGTGTCACGTTTCTTGCCTTTTTTGCCTGTGGAAATTTACTTGTATTTATGCAGAAAATCGTGTTTTATTCGTCTATCTTATTTTACATGTAAATATGCAGACTGTGCGACAACATGAGTAAAAAATTGTAGCAGCATAAATGGAGGTAGATTAGCATAGGATTTAGGAGAGTAAAGGAGAAAAATCCAACACTCCCCCTTAATCTGGATCCGTGAATGCCTTGATCTTCAGACTAAGCAATGCACAAAACTTGTTGTGTGCATTAACACTTAATGCCTTTGTGAATATATCTGCAACCATGTCATGCGTTCTACAGTACGTTAAACTCACCTCCTTATTGAGAACCTTGCCCCTGATGTAGTGATATCTGATTTCAATGCTCCTAGAGTGAAATCTAGGGTTGGCCGATAAGGCAATAGCACTCTGATTATCACAGAATAAAATTGTGGTTGTACTGATACAAATTAATGTCTGATAGTAAATTTCTCAACCAAAATGCTTCTTTAATAGATTGAGAAGCAGCAATGTATTCCACTTTTGTAGAAGAAAGTGCGATAGAGGTTTGCTTACGACTGTTCCATAATGTTCCCCTCATAAAAAATGACATCTCTACCAACAATCACTTTGTTAGTAGAAGGAATGTAAACCTTGTAGGCTTTACTCACCTCACTATATCCAACAAAAATACCTCTTCTTGAAGATGGATCCTCCTTGGTCCTATCATCAAGAGTAATGTTGACATAGCATGTGCATCCAAAGGTTCTTAGAAAGTTGACACTCGGCCTCCTCTTGAATAACATCTCAAAAGGTGTCCTTCCATCCAAAATAGCACTCGGCCACCTATTGCACAAGAAATTGGCACACAACAAAGCTTGATCCCAAAATGGTTTGTCAAGATTAGCACTTAACCTCATAGCTTTAGCACTTTCACATAAAGTTCTATTCTTCCTTTCAGCCACTCCATTTTGTTGTGGGGTCCTTGATGTTGTACACTCCCTCTTGATCCCATGCTCATCACAAAAGGCCTTGAGCTTGTTAGATATGTACTCACCACCATTGTCACCTCTCAAGCACTTGATCTTTGTGGAAAATTGGTTCTCCCTTGCATTCTTGAACTTGACAAAGACATCATACACTTCATCCTTGTTCTTTAGTAGATAGATCCAACAAAATCTACTAAAATCATCAATGAATGTTACATACATCTTAGCTCCACTATTGCTAATTGTAGTAAATCCATGAATATCCGAATGTACAAGTTGAAAAGGATTTGTAGATCTAGAAATAGATCTAGTATAAGGTAGTCTATGTGACTTAGACAAATCACAAGACTCACAAACATGCTTGTCATTACTTAAGGAACTTGGAAGACCAATCACAACCTTCTTCCTTGCCATTACCTCCAATGACTTGAAGTTGAGGTGTCTCATCCTTTTGTGCCAAACCTCTTGAATAGAAATTTGCTCCCTTGCAGCACATCCAACTTGGTTAGCAATAACACAAGCATCAAGTTTGAACAACTTCCCTTGCCTTTTACCTTTTCCAATCAAGACATCCTTCCTTTTGATCAAACAAGCATCTCCATCAAACTCCACCTTGAGGCCCTTACTTAGCATTTGACTCACACTAAGCAAATCTTGGTAATAGATGAAATAAACAAGACATCATCCAAATGAACATTTCTATTTGTAGAGAGAGAAATAGGAATTGTGCCAATCCCTTTGATTGCACACTCACCATTGTTGGCCGTGTAGATCACCCTCTTGTCATCTCCATATGCCAACAAAGAAGTGAAGTACTCTTTGTGAAAAGTCATGTGTGAACTTGCTCCACTATCAATCCACCAAGGATCTAGATCTCCATTATTAGCAAGCATACATGAAGACATCACAAAAGCATCATCATTTGCATCTTGCACATCCAAACCATCCTCATCAAGAGTAAGATTACCTTGCTTGTCTCCTTGATCTCTCTTCTTATTGTAGCACTCACTTGAAAAGTGTCCTTTGATGCCACAATAGAAGCACTTGAGCTTTGATCTATTCTTCTTTTTGCCACTTGAAGAAGCATCCACTTGATCTTGCCCTTTAGACCACTTGCTTTTGGTTTTGCCCTTGAATTTGCCCTTTGTGAACATAGCATCCTCTTGAAGTGTTGATGTAGATCCACCTCTTGCTTGAAGCCTATATTCCTCATTGATTAAGATCTCTTGAAGATCCATCAAACTTGGCAAAGTCTTTTGAATAGCAATACTTTGAACAATGTTAGCATGAGCATCCAACAAGCCATTAAGAATCACTTGAATAAGCTCTCCTTCCTTAATGCTTTCATCTATGCAAGCTAACTCATTATTCAATGCTTTCATTCTCAAAACAAAAGTACTTGGACTTTCTTCATTCTTTTGCAAACAAGAAAAGATTTGCCTTCTTAGAGTCAACACTCTAGAAGTAGACTTGGATTCATAAAGCTTCTTCAATGAATTCCAAGCTTTCAAAGATGATGTGCATTTACCAGCTTCCTTGAGAAGTTCATTGGTAACATTCATCTTTATCATGTGTAGAGCCTTCTTGGCCCTCTTGTTATACGTCAATTGATCTTGTTGTGTTGCTGGTCTCTCCTCCAAACCTACAACAATATCCAAAACATCATTCATCTCAAGAAGTGATTCCATAATGATTAGTTACTTGAGATAAGCCTATCATTGGCTTCCAACATGACTCCAATTGAGGTTGCCATGTAGCAATGACCTGATCTTCTCTTTCAATCTGCTTCAATGCACAAAGCACTCCTTTGAACAACAACAAATGCTTTCAAAAGAAATCACCAAGATTTGAAACTATCTCACAAATTCTCTTCTAGCACTTATCCAAGCAAATCAACACATAGAATCATGGAATCTTGATCAACCTATGATCTATCCTCAATTTAATGACTTTTGCCACTTTCTAAGATTGAAATACACTCAAATGAAGTCCAGCAACCTCACTATCTAGAGATCCAATCAAAATTAGGGTTTTGACAAAATCACAAAAAATTGACTAATCCAAATCTACATGCAAATGCTGAAAATTTGATATGCAATCTATAAGTCACCACTTAGGCTAAACCAATGATCCAAAAATCGGCCAAATCCAGCATGTGAATTCAAAAATCAGAATTGAACAAGTATATTGACCTATTTAGTGTTTTGATCTACAAAAGATCCAATCTACAAAAGCAAAAAATCCGATTTGATATCTTCACCAAATCATTGATAGATCTGATTTCCTCCTTCATAACCTGAAACACAAGCTCTGATACCATGTGAAATATTTTAGATCCTTAAGATCCAATCTACTTGAATGATCTTTGGTTAGAAAGAGAAATACACTACCAATTTCACCAATGTAGAAAAATCAGCATCTACACACAATTTGAGATGTAAATACTAATAGAACTTGATCAAACTTGAATGAAATGATTATGTACTGTTGCTGTCCGTACAAAACCAGCAAGCTATTGTATTTCACACGTGTGGATCCAAAAATAGCAAATATAGATCGTTCTACACATAGAATTGCAAGCAATCACCAAGATAGTGCACCAATGGATAGTAGAACCTAAGAGAACCATGTATAAGCATGAAATGAGATAGAGAAGAGAGAAGATGACTCTCTCCACGAGTTACATCCTTTTATAGCAGGTCCAAATCCTATTTGGCCACTTGGCTTTCTCACCAACAATTTGCTCTTCTCATAGAATAAAAACCTATTCCAACCTGCAGAAAGCATACAAACGCTAAAGACAATCCAAATATTCCAAAGAAATGAGAGCACATTTACATGATCACCCTGAAATTCAACCATTAATCAATCAAAGAGAAGCTACATCATTAGCTTCTACTCGTCCTCTCAATTGCTAAGTCTAAAACTCAAATCTGCAACACCAGTGACCACCTGTCCAAGCAAAAGAATGAGTACGAACGGAAATATATCTGGGGATCACTATACAGTTATGTACCTTTTTTTCTTGAGATCCAAACTCACAAAGAGTATAGATTATCACACTTTTTCGACGGTTGATGAGCAAAAGCCTTTTATAATATGTTTCATGTAGGACGTAAATCTCCAAAATACAACAAACATCACGATATATCACGTGTTCTACAAGCCTTAACAGATAAGTGATCAGACACTTAAACTCCAGCTCTAGAGTGAAGTAGATTCAAGGCTTTGTGTTCGTCCGTGCTTCATGTTCGTCCCCCATAGTCGTGCTCCTACAATTGCAGCTCCATCGCAAACGCCTGATTCTCCTAAGAAAGGTGTGTTAGATCTCCCATAGCTTTCCTTCTAGTTTCCTGCAAAAGAGCTACTCAAAATGTTGTGTGTGATTGAGAAGACGCTCATGCCCAATCGCCCATTGTATGGAATTCTGAAACCTAACCCTAATGTACTTAGTGGCTTCCATTAAGGTCCAAACCTCAAAAGTTGACACTACCTTCACAATTTATCCCTTAACATTGACTTTATTCCAAACTCCATTGATCAATCTCACCACATAGTATTGCCTTTGCAAGGCAATGCCAAGAAATTTAGCTCACAACTCGCAGTGCCCAAACACGTGCGTGTCTCTCAAATAGGAGGGGCCACTTGCATCTTGCGAGCAAGTGAGGTTGTGGCCCCGGTGCGATTTACATCACATGACGTTTTTTTTTTTTTTTTTAAATTGGTTGCCCAGGCGCCACGTGTCCAGGCAGCCAATTTTTATCCCATAAGCATTTCTGGCAGGTTACCGAGAGGGGATATATAACAAAACTCTCCCAATTACCTCCATGTGTGTGCCTGGGCGTGGCGCCGAGCCTGTAGCTGCCCGACGCTGCCACCTGCGCCTTGCCCGAGTCACCCGGCGCCACCGGCGCTCCCCGGGGTCGTGGCCCGGCGTGGCCTGTTTAGAAAAAATTGGCGCGCCCCAATTTTTGACGGGCACGGTGCTGGGGACATGCCTAGGCACCGGGGCCAAACCGCAAGCACCTGCGGCCCCTGCTTGAACGCCCCAGCAAGAGGGGGCCTTAGGGCGACGGATTGACGTTCTTTTCAGGGTTTCAAGGTTAGGGTTAGATTTTGGTAGCGTTCACTTCCTCTGCTATGGCAGCAAGATCGTAGGAACTAGGTGCGTATCAGGGGCTTCCCATTCATCGGCGTCGTCTGTCATAGTTCCATCTAGACTATCTGCTATGACCGCCATAAGTTTTCTAAAGGATCTCTACTCATGGCTCATGTGCAGGCCTCATCCCCAAATCTTTTTGGTGCACTTCTTGAAACTATCTGTGAATTATAGATAACATTTTCATGAGATTTTGCATTCGATAGTTATTTGGACAATGTATATGAAGTAGATAGAGATTCTGATAATAGCATCAAGCTACTTAACATCCTGATGCGATTCTTGAAATACATAGATTCCATTTATGCGAGATTCTTTACGATCTTGAACCAGTTTGTTAGTTGTCTGTTTTACCAACTAAAGGGCCTCAGGTACTCTCAGGGCAAGTATGAATGGAGTGAAAATCTGCATTATCTGGGATAGGTTTTGATGCATGAACAACTTCAACGCATATTTTTTGTCGACTGTCTCTGTAGATCTAGACCATTTTGCTCTGCGAATGTATAGACGATTAATATTACTTGCAGGTGAAAGATATCTTTTGTTACATTTACTCTTAGTACTATTTTTGTAAATTGCTCGCGCGACTGGTGTCGGTGTTCGGATCGTCGAATAAGTGTCATCAAAATTTCTATGTCACGTTCGCATGAGATCGCGACGAAGGGTTATTCGCACGGGCATTTCTTGGGTTGCCCCGAAAATGTTTCTGTTCTCCGAGGTGCACACTTTCCACCATTTTTGTTCCCTGATAACTATGAGTTGGACCCTTGATTTTCTATCTGTTTTCTTTTCTATGTTTCACTCCTCTAGTTCATTGAAAAACTATAAGTAAGACTTCATTTACCTCTAGTATCTGCTGGCATGACATTGATAGATAGTTCTACACTTGATCATGGTATTTGCTATTCTGCTTTGCCTTGTTGCAAGTTTGAGATGGAAATGATGGTATTAGTAAAAGGTCTGAGCAGCCAATTGACCATATGGGCATAACAACAGGTTGCAATGAAATCGATACATGAGAGTGCCCTAGCATGTACTTGAGCAATAGTATTATTGCTGTCGCAAGCTCTCTTATATGAAATGATTGTAGAAGAAAGGCGTGGGCTGTTGACATGGAAGTTATTTTCAGCCTAGTCTTCTCCCAAACAACGATGCACTTCATTGTCTCCTGTTTGTGAGGCCCTGTCCTTTGGCAATTAGTCTGCCTTGATTTCTCATCCTTGCACTGATCCTTCTCTTATTTTATCCTTGTTTACCGCAAGTTATAGAAATCAGTTTTGTTGTTGTCTTTAGTGTGAATTGTAGAATTCAATGTACAAGAATCTTATTCTCTTGCTCTGTGGTGCTAGCTAATTGTTTTGCATCAATAAAGAAATTTTTTCTTTATTATTGTTTATCATCAATAGGTGGAAAATTGTTGGCTTGTATGATTTAGAGTTTAGGGTTTTAAATCTTTGTACTCTGTGAGTTGGACCGACTGTCACTTTGATGTGTAGTGTGTATATCACATTATGCAGCATTGCTGGTCTGATACAGAATTTCAGAGAGTTACATTTCGTAATTTTGTAATGTTAAAGTTATCATATTTAGAGCAGTAACAATGTCATCGGGTTTGCTGTTATTGAAAACCTTCCCAATTCCTGCCTTTCTTCAGTGGTGGGTATTTTACCAGTTCTATTATGCATTAATATTGTCTTGCTGTTCTCCCTGCTTGATAGTTTGTTTTTTTAAGTCTCATGTTCTATCTTTGAAAAATAGTAGCCTGTTTGTGTTTATTCACTGCTATGTATGTGTTTTTTAGCATTCCATGATTTAGGCATGTGTGATGTACTTACGTAGACATTCCTGTGATTTTCCATTTATACTCTTGAGATAAATATTGTTGTCTGAGATCTAGTTACTGCTTTTTAGGCTATTAGTAACTTGTAAGTACCGCTCTGAAGTATGATCATCTGTTTTTGGGAATTAATGGTTGTAGCTTTGTCCATTGGTCTATGAAGATCTCTGAATCTGGAATTACCTTCTTAAAAGCATTTTTCACTTTTTCTATGAAGAGCTTTGAGATTGGAAGACAGGGAAACTTTATGTCAAACATGTCTGAGGCCTATTTCCTGCTTTATTACTTAGAATTTCCTGAAGTCAAGATCGTCTTTTCTGCACTCAGGATCATCTTTAATTGGAATTACCTGTTGACTCCTATCTTGGTGACTGCTATCTGTCGTCTACAGTGATGTGCATTAGTAATCCATCCAAAAGTATTTTTATGTGCTCTAAATGTGCATAGGAGGAACAAAAATTCTTTTATGCCAAGTAGACATTTCGGTATAATTTTGGTAAAAGCATGTCTTATAACCTCATTGAGTTATTTTGTTCACCATTCTCTTACAACAAGTAGATGTTCTCTAAGTTAGGAAAGTCTAATAATGTCTATAGTCATAATATTATGTTAGACATTATCATGGTATATCTTAGAGTACACCACATTAAGTAATCCGCTCGTTATCCAACTAGGTGAAATGTAGATAATTTATCAAAACATAAAAGAAATTCATCTCATCTAATGCTTGAAATACCAATTGGTATATTTCATGATGTTTTTTTAAAGGCTAGTCGTTCATGTCCTCGATGAAATAAAGAGCAACTTATTACTGCTACGGAATTGAAAGAGAATGAGAGATGACAAAGTACAATGAGCTAGAATGAAAGAGCACATGCATACTATTATGTGAATTTCTTCCTGCAAAAAGAAACTCCAAGATTGTTCAACATAATTTTTATGATAAGCCATAAGTTATAAAGGATTTCAAGAGTGGGAGGTGACCAAGTACATTGAGCTAGAATGAAGAGCACATGCATATTAATGTGAAGTTCTTTTCGCAAAAAGAGACAACTATTTTTTTCAAATTCCAAAATTGTTTAACATATTGTTGTGATGAGCCATAAGTTTTGATGTGCTCAATGTTTGAAATTGGAAAACATTTTAATACTTTTTTTTTATTGAGCATGGAATTTTATTAAATATAAAGTGTCTTAATTTGGAACTTTTGCAAATGGAAAAGTCATGTTTACATTAGGCTATGGAATGTTCTTTCACTATAACTAGATCTTGAGGGTTGAGTGGGTTGTAATGTCTTACCTGATCTGAGTTTTATGTCATGTGCCAAAGCTTAAACAAATAGCAATTACAATGAGAGTAAAGCTAAAAGCAAGAAGAGTACAAGACAATCAAGATAACATATCTAGAAACACAAAGATCTCCATAGCAATGAAAGAGAGCATGGATTCATGTGGATAGGGCACATGAGATTTAGCAATTGGAAATCTCCAAGGCTCACATTCACAAGAGGAAGCTAGGATCTCTCACTTGCAAATGAGCCAAAAGATTCAAAAATTGATGTCCTTTGCTTATTTATAGACAATGCTCAAATTTAACTAAACATAATTACCTTGAGGGATACTTAGCCCTTGTTAAGTATTATCTAATATACTTTGGGCCCTTATTGGCCTTTTATCTTTATTAATTATTTTGGAGGGCATAAAGAGGGAACCGCCTTGTTTCTAAGGCTAATAGCTCCTTTTGGGCCTCCATACTTTACAGTGGATATTCTAATGCGTTCATAGGTTCTGATGTACTAGAAGTACATGACACTCCCTCCTAAAAAATAAAGATACTCCTCTGAATAGCTTGATCGCCTTAGTTAAATAGTTATGATTGAGAATGTGTCGTCCAAAAAATTATCACATCTTGTGAAAATTGTCAGAATCTATCTTGGTTATTTTATGATTTTATGTTTGTGAGTACATTTCACACGTGTGGAGCATGTTCCCACTTGTGTAAACTAGTTAGAATTAGTCTATAATGTTGACTTTAGGGGTGTGATGAAGTTTTATGGTGAAGCATCTAAGTGTCATAAGTGGATAGGGCCAATTTGGCCTTTGTTGGTAAAAAGTCAGGTACACTTGTTTTGTGTTGGTTTGACCAAAAGTCAAAGATGATAAACTCGACTTAGTTAGGTTGCTTACATATGTGTAGATGTAATTTGATGAGTGATCAAGTCAATGTGTTGGCAAAAGTCAAAGAGTCCCATAAGAGAGATTTGTTGGAAGAGTCCAATTAAAAGTAAGGGATGGTGCATCACTCATCCAATAGGATTAGAGAGGCTATGATCCAGGGGTCCAATAGGATTGAAGCATGGATCTCCACAAGTTTTATATGTACTTTCTTTACCATCATAATTCAACTGAGTTTTTGAGTCAATTTGGAGATTTCTCAATTTTGTGTGTATTTTTTTCTCTCTCTACCAAAGAGCAAAAGTGGTCTATTCTCTCTCTTTCCAAGGAGAGGAGTTTAATTTGCCTTAGTTTTTTTCATCAAGCTTTTCCACACGTGTGAAACACTTTTGGTTATAAATGTATGCATGTGAAATTTGTCTCTTTGCCTTAGAATTTGACATTGATCTTAGTTTTCAATCAATAGTTGATCTAAAGTGCAAAAGCATTGCTTAAGAGATCAATTTCACACATTAGGACATTTTCACATGTTGAATTTTCACATTGTATCAGAGTCTACCTAAGTCTTTGATGCATCAATCATCCATAGTTTCAAACATTTCATGAAAATCAAGATCTAGAGAGTGTTGATTGCATCTCCTTTGCTATCTTAGCGATTTTTGGATCAAGAGGGTTCATTACCATGTGGATTGGACCAAATCTGGTACTGTACAAAATTCAGTGCTCAGACACGTGTGAAGGACAACTAAATTCATTTGGGAGGTTCTTTTCCAAATTAGATCCAAATTTGGTGCTAGATAGCTTGTTTGAAAGCTAGGTTTGTCTAGTTTTTTTTAGCAATTTGTTTCGATCCATTTGGTGGATCCAATCAAAAGTTATAAGCTTTTGAAGAGGGTCAGGTAAGGCACCTAGACCCTGTGTGCATACTTTGGTTTGATCCATATCTTGGTAATTTGACCAAAAAATTCAAGAAGGGGCTTGTCAATCCCATCTATTTGAGATCTAGTCAACTTTTTGAGGTCATAGCCACATTGTTTCTTACAATTCCATTGTATTAGAGTGATTTGTGGATTCTTTGAGTGTTTCACACGTGCCAAAGATAGTTTGACTCAAACTTTGTCTATATTCCATCAATTGATGAGAGGTTGATCTAGTTTGAGAGAGATTGGTAGAGCTAGTGAGATCCATCTCACATTTTGTTGCAAGATCTTGCATAGGAGTTGGTAGTACACTTTTCATGGAATCCAGTGAAAGACTATCTACCTCCAACTATTCTATTTGGAAGGTTAGAATGGAGTCAATCTTGACACTCCAAGATGTGATAGACATTGTACTTGGGATTGAGGAGAAGAGAGCTAGGATGCCTTTCTACTATATCAAGATGAATGTCTTCAATGAGATTTTGAGAGAGATTGGTGTTTTTACTTCGTCCAAGGATGCTTGAGATACTCTCAAAGCAATCTATGAGGCCAAAAATATCTCTAGGCTCCTCACTCTTAGAAATCAAATATTTTAAAAGTTGTCAAAAGAGTGATGAGAGTGCCACTAATTATGTAGTGAAAGACATTCATAGAGAGCTTGCTTGTATTGGAGATTCCATCAAATAAAGTGAGCTAGTCCAAGTCATACTTAATGGCTTGAAGGATGAATACAAGAATCTTATCTAATCCTATGCTATCAAGGAGGAGCGAGGCTTTGCAAGGAGTGCTAAGAGTTGAAGAATCAAGGCATGAGAACAAGCTATTAAGGATGGACAAATTTTCACTCAATCATAATGGTGATGACAAAGTTCTATTTGCCAAGCACAAAGAGAGAGCAAAAAGCAACACCGACACTTCTTTAAGGACAAAGCAAAAGACCAAGATGAAGAGGAGGATAATTCCTCTCAAGATTCCACTTCAAAGAAGAATAAAAAAAATGTTAAAGTGCTTCTTTTGTGGCAAGAAAGGCCACTATGCCACCAATTACTTCAAGAACAAGCAAGCTAACATATCTCATGAGAAAGAAGACTTTATTGCAAGTGATGGAGAATGCTCACTTATGGCATCAAGCTTATCGATACTCTTCCACCTTTAAGAAAGATGACTCTTGTTATATTGGTAGTAGAGCATCATCTCATATGTGTAGCTCCAAGGATTCCTTTTCATCTATTATGCCTTATGAAGGAATCAAGAAGTCCATATATAGTGCAAGTGATTAAGAGTGCAAAATTGAAGGAGTAGGGACTATTCCCTTGAAGCTTGCATCATCAAAAGTTCTATCTCTTCACAAGGTTTTTTGTTCCCAAGCATACAAAGAATCTTATAAGTGTTGGCCAATTACTTGACAGTGGCCTTGATGTTTTTCATATTGACAATTGCGTGATCAAGAAGGATGATGGGATCCTTGCTCATGGATCAAGATATGAAGGCATCTACAAATTGGATCCAAAAGAGAGTGCAAAATCTCTTGATGTTGCTTATGATACTCATAGTTTGAAATTTCATGTTTTTACATGGTTTGAGGCAATTTGTAAACTTCTCTTGAGATTAAGTGAATCATCCTTGAAGGACACTTAGCCTCAAGAAAATCAAGATTGCATTTGATTTCAATATTAGATCCATTAGGGATAAAGTTCATAGTATGTGTACTAGTCAAGCTAGAATGCTTAACTTTGATAATCAACACTTTTACTCATCTTATGAACTTGATCTCTATGATCTTTGTGATCTTTATGAGGCATGGAGGCCTCTTATTTTCATCATGGTGCAGCAATCTTCATGCAAATGGATTTTCCAAATCAAAGATCATCATCAAACATGGAGGAAGCACATGTATATAGTGGCAAATTGGTGGAATGCTCTTCAAAGATGTTGGCAAATGATTTCTACCAAAGAAATATTATCATGGATATGGTGAGGGTGCTGCTATGATGGATCCCTTGGCTGATCTTCACTCAAAAAGTTTTCACAAACTCCTTGATTGATCTAGTACCTTATCAAACTAGTTTTTGACATGTGTAAAATAGTTAGAATCAGTTTATAATGTTGACCTTAGGGGGTGTGATAAAGTTTTATGGTCAAGGTGTCATAAGTGGATAGGGCCAATTTGGCCTTTGTTGGTAAAAAGTCAAGTACACTTGTTTTGTGTTGATTTGATTAAAAGTTAAAAACTAGTTAGGTTGCTTACACATGTGTAGATGTAATTTGATGAGTGATCAAGTCAATGTGTTTGCAAAAGTCAAAGGGTCCAATCATAAGAGAGAGATTTGTTGGAAGGTCAATCTAAAGTAAGGGATGTTACATCACTCATCCAATAGGATTAGAGAGGCTATGATTCAGGGGTCCAATAGGATTGAAGCATGGATCTCCACGAGCTTTATATGTACTTTCTTTACCATCATAATTCAAGTGAGTTTTTGAGTCAATTTGGAGATCCCTCAATTTTGTGTATATTTTTTTCTCTCTCTACCAAAGAGCAAAAGTGGTCTATTCTCTCTCTTCCCGAGGAGAGGAGCTTAATTTGCCTTAGTTTTTTCATGAAGCTTTTTCAGGGGATGGGCCTCGAGCGAGCTTGGTCACGGTCAAGCGAGCTTTTTCATAAATACAAGCGAGCTTTTCATAGTGAAATTTTTTTTAGCTTGCAAATGACATGGTGGGCTCTACTAAACATGAGTGTGCTTCTCTCACATGTTTTCTCAATGTGTCATTTGCTAACATTGCTAAATGACCATAGCAAGAATCAAGCTATATCTCTTACCTTTTGCTCATCCCAATAATTCACTAGCCATATGTAAAGATATATTTGGTTTTCCAATCCGATGACAGAACTCCCAAGGCTAGTGGCCTCAAATCAACTATAATGTCACCAGGATTGCTAAATAGGTGCACTATGTAATTCACAAGATTTTTTTTTCTTTGTGTTCTATCTGTGCAAAAAACACAACATTAGTTAGTGGCCACTGTATTCTGATATAATATGGTAAAACGTATATTCTCACCTCTCCATGGCTAGCCACTCAAATCGAGTTCCCACTCACTACACGTGATGTTGCCCTTGACATAATCCCCAAATGGAGTCCAACATTTACTTTTCAATCCTCGAAAGTGCTCTATATTATAGCAGCCTCCTACTTACCAGCCTATCTATGGGCCAAGCAATGCGACTCCTCACTACATCGTGGATAGTATACAAGTCAACATTCTCGATCGAAATAGGCACTTGCATGACATCATCATGGCATGCATATACATGACTTTTCGACTAGGGCCTATTGTGAAGCATTTCATCGAACTTTGCTTGAAATATCTCACCCTCATTGATGATCCTATCTTTAGTGAGTAGGCTAACATGATCTTTTTGAGAACCCTGCATAAAATAGCAAGTGCAATACAAAGTAATGAAGTACAAATTGACATTTGAATAGTGAGCGAAAACACTTTTGTATCTCGTCGTTGCTTCCTTTTGATCCCTTCATAAATTAGCTTCTGTGCAAACAACATACGCACATATGAACAAACAATTTGATGTGTGCATGTGGAAAACCAATAATGCTATGGGAAATTCAGATCTTTATTGATTTTGGTCAAACAACTACCTTGATATGAAGAAATATGTGTCCTCATCCAATTCAAGTAAAATTACTACTACATCATTGTTCACCATGTTTAGATCAACAAGTTGGCATCATATCATTTGAGCAATTGTGTGTGATCCAATTGTGTCTGATTCGTTGATTGACCAAGTCCAATTTGTTTGATAAGGTACAAATTCCCGTTCCGAACATTGAGCTTCAGTACATTCCGTTTTGAAAGTATGAAACGGAATGCGTTTAGTACATATGGAACGAGCTCCTCTCTCATGAAAACTAATCTGCAAATCCAGAATCTTTTCGGGATCTCACCTCTCAGTTGCTTGTGAATTTGTGAATATGTGAAATTCTACTGCTGCAATCCCACAATTTCCAGGAATCATTTGCCTCATTGATCTAAGAATGTGAAATGGAAGGCATCAAACCAAGATGGAAAAGAGCCTGAGATTTGCCTCAATGATCTACGATTGTGAAAAGGAAGGCATCAAACCAAGATAAAGAGAAACATGAGAATGACATGAAACCAAGCAGGCTTGCCGATGATTGGCTAGTACATAGAAAAGCAGTCTTTGAACACAAAAGATCATGATCTTAACTTTTGATTATTGTATAATATGGCCAACGTCATGATGGGAATAGTGACAAGCCTTCAACTAGGCTTGCTTGGGTTCCAAGTGCATGCTTTTGGAGATATCAGAAATGAATGCATATTTACTGGTATGAATTCTGCATAATCTCAAAGATGTCAAATTCAGGATTTTATTCTTTGTGTTTAAAGAGTTTCTTATATAGAGAGACTTACTAGAATTTGGGTTGTCTATCTCAGTAAGGCTTCTACATATCATCGCGATGCATCAAAGAGTTTTAGCAGTGGGTCTGAGAGTGCTTGTTGTATCATCAAAATAAGTCACAACTCCCTTTACTTGACAGAGATTAGTTTGGTATATGAGGTAGCACCGGTCAACTTCACGAGGATTAAGAAAATGTTTTGATCGTTCCAGCCGGTGAAGATTGAGATGAATGCAGAGAAGTGAAAGGCCATGTGGCATATGCTGCAAGCATTGAGTGTTCGTACGTACTTTTACCTCAAATCTTTGAAGAATGGAATGACAATGATGCGTCATCAAATAGTGAAACATGCGAGTCTATAGAGGATGGATTGTCCAGGAAAGACACATTGCAAATGATATATTCTCTATGGTTTTGAAAAGTATGAAGCACAAAATTTGGGTTAAGTGAATTTTAAGAATTAATAAAAATAAATTGTACATTTGTGGGCGGTCCTCCTTTATGAGGTAGGAATCTTTCTTTTGTGCTTGAAAAACGAATTGAATTTGTTATGGAAAAAGTTGATCAAATTCTTGCAGTATGAAAACTTCATAAGGCTATATTTAGATATGAATTAGCATGAAGGAGGGCTGCCAATGCATGTTGAAAGCTAGGTGGAGAAGAGAGATGATTTTGCAACTTAAAATGTTAAAAAAACACAAACAAATCACTATGATAACTTAACTTACCAATACTTACCTATTTAGCAAAAAATTTAATAAGCACATTTGTCTAAACCTCAAAGAAAAGAAAGATAATTTTAGATAATTTTTCTTTTTCAAATCAACAATGTCACCGTTATGGCAAGGCCTTTGTGGTATGATACGACAACGTTCTTCTTTCAATAATGGATGATGGGTAAACAAGTCTTCCCAATCTAGCCAAATTGCTCTTTCTAATCATTTAAACGTGTATGTCATTGCAACTATTCCCTTTCTTTTGGTTTATATATTCTTCTTATCATGAAAAAATTATTTTCTTGTAAACAAATTTTTCTAGATTTATTTCCTTTTTGGTCGTAGCTATTATCTTATTGATAAGGTGTAGATTTTAGTCTCTCTCTTGAAGCTAGAAGATAACAACATGTGAAAAGGCTCTATCATTAAACAGTTAACGCTTTCAAATCAAGTCTTCTTTCAAATCATGAGCTGTCTCGTCATTTTTTTATTCTAAAGATAGTATTGAAAAAGAGCTATAAAGTTAAGGCTGAAAATTCAATCTTAATTGGCTCGAAGCATGGGTCACATGTTCACCTTTATTCCTCAAATCATGAAAAGAACCTTGCAAGAAGATACTTTTACTCTTGACTATCAATTAAAAAAAATTCATAGATTTGAAAAAGGCTTAATCCATGGCACTTTCCCTCTTTGCTCAAGGTTTACAAATTTTTCAAGGTTTCTTCCCCTTTGTTTAAAAATGAATCTATCTTCTTGGCCCCCCTTTTTATCTCATATTAGCTCTTGCTTCCTTTGAAAAGCTCAACAAGATAGAAGAACCTTGAGCAACATGTAGCCACCCTTGACTTTTTTAACTTTCAAGGTTTTTCATATGCTCTAGTTAGTTAGCACAACTTCAGTAAAGAGCTTTTTCTAACATATTGTGTAGTCTATTCTTGAACTAAAACAAAAGAGAACTCGCCCCACTAGTATGCATTTAAACCACAATTTATTTTGATATGTTTCACTCTAATTGCTCAACTATGATCAAGATGCTTTTGTAATCATATGCTGCATATTGAAGAATTTTTATCCTTTTTGAACTCTTTGGTTTCTTTATAAGTTTTCACAAATACTATTTTTATCTTTTATTTCTTGTGTTTGTGGCTATTTAATGATTCATATCATTTGTAGTTGTTATCATCCCAAAATCCTTAAACTACATGTTCAAACTATTATTGATTAGTAAAGATCATCAGTTTTACATGTTTGCAATGATCGTTGTTTTTGCACTTTTTACAATAGAATTACTCTAAAGTTTTTTGTTATAAAAATGTTTGGAAGTAAATTCATAATACTATTGGAGATGGGTGGTTACCAATCATCTCGCACCGGTATTCTTGAAAAAAATTTGTGTTCAGAAATGACTCAGTGCTTTTACAAGTATATGCTCTAGTAATGTTCATTTTTTGGACATAAGTTACATGGCTTACAAGGCAGACTTGTTGTGTATTGCCATTGTATTGGAGGAAAATACCTTGAGACTAAGAACTCTGGTGGTCGTGGCGTATTGGATACAACAAGCTTGGCAAAACGCATGGATCATCCATGCAACAAAATTGAGTTGTTTGCAACAATGACAACTCATGGTGCTTCAAATGATCTGTTGTCATTGTACCTTGTGCAAAGTTTTGCCTCATTGAGCTATTACATCTTAGGTAGTATACTATCATCTGTGTATGTGGCTAAGACTATTTTATGTCATTCGCAAGCCATCAATAATACCAAAGACGAAATTGTTATTGAGTTTTGCAATATTGAAGATATTGTGTGTGTGTGTGTGTGTGTGTGTGTGTGTGTGTGAGAGAGAGAGAGAGAGAGAGAGAGAGAGAGAGAGAGAGAGAGAGAGAGAGAGAGAGAGAGAGAGAGAGAGAGAGAGAGAGAGAGAGAGAGAGATGTCTTCCACACAATAAATTTTTAGGGCAGTGTGAAGATGCTATTGAACGTTGCTTTGTATTCAAAATGTCCACAACGGCATCGACATTTGGTGTGGTTCTAGTGAATAGGATGGCATAAATTGGAGATGGTGACTTTAGAAGGTCATGGGTTTGCTTTGACCACGTTAGGCGAGTACATGGTTGGACGACTATGGGAGCACATGTTTATGTACGTAAGTGTTGAATTTCATGGTCAGGAGCAATCATGCCTTTTTCATTGGAAGCAAAGTCCTCAAATACACACAACTCAATATGTATTCAAGCAATATTAAGATGAAAACAAAGGCATCTGTTGCAAGTGAAAGAATGCATCAACATTAGATGAAGCGTCATAACATTTCAGGTTTATAAGGGCATGGTGGGCTAGTGGAAAGGTTGCAAATGAATATTATTAATCAATATTCATGTCCATGTATTCTAAATATGCACGTGAACTAGATATTGGTTGTTGAGTTCCAAAGAATCCATAACAATAAGGTTCTCCAACAGAGCCACTTTTAACTCTTGTAAAATGGATTTATGAGACATCAAACCATAATCGAAAGTATGATCTATCCAATTTTGTAGGATCATATTTTAGCATTGCATCTGGTTGTGTTGTCCTGAAGATTTTTTCATATTGTTCGATAGTCATTTTGTTGTTCAATCCAAATGCTTTAATGATAATCATTAACCTTGCATCTGAAGTGTTAAGATCCCACATGAAGGAATTATCGTCATGATCAATTCCAACACAATGACCAAAAAGGAGAGAAATGACATGGAGACTCATTTTTTTTATTTTTTTTTAAAGAAAATGTCAATATGCTTCAAAAAAGTATATTATAATACTAAAAAAAATATCGTAATTTACCAGAAATTTTAATCATGCTAATTTTTTTATATTAATAGATTATGATTAATAACTGCAAATTAGCATATTTAAATAATAATGCTATGTAAAATAAAATCATTAGTCACACGACTACTAGAATAAGTAAAAAAATTATTTTTGCTTATTTAAAACAAATTTTTTTTTGTGTGGATTTTGAAAGCTTTCTAAATGAAAATTCTTGTATTTTATAAAAATTCGTAAGTTATTGCAAAAGTTTTAATCAGTATCTTTTTTTTTTTTAATATTTTTGAACCTTTATGTATATTTTAGAATAAAATTGCAAATGAAATTATTTTAAAGCAACCGAGATTACATGATCTCTCTCTCTCTCTCTCTCTCTCTCTCTCTCTCTCTCTCTCTCTCTCTCTCTCTCTCTCTCTCTCTCTCTCTCTCTCTCTCTCTCTCTCTCTCTCTCTCTCTCTCTCTCTCTCTCTCTCTCTCTCTCTCAAGTTTTATCAATATTATCTCCAAAAAATTATTATGAAAACACTTCAAAAAATTAAAATATTAAAAGTTTAATCTAATCTAATCTAATCATATTTAGCATTTTTTTTTAATAATAGGAATCTAACAATTTCATATATTCTCAAAAATAAAAATATGCATTTTATTTTAACATTAATAACCATGATTAAAAGTGAAATGGAATGTACTATTAGAATTTCTTTATTACAAACAAATTTAAGAACATTAAATTAATCAAAAAGATTTCAAGACACAAATTTTCAAAAAATATGAACACAATTTTTTTTAATAATAAACGAGAATTCATTACATCCAGAAATCATTAATGTCATCGATATCTTTCTCTTTCTTTGGAGGAGCCTCAGTACAAACAAGTGGCAGCTCTTCCAACACTTCCTTGACAATTATTAGATTATAGTCTTGAACTAGAACATTAGCAAATTCCCATGTGTCACTCACTTTTTGGCAGGAGTTTGTGGTTCTTTTGACAATGGAATTACTGAGTCATCATTATCTAAATCCTTACCTACCTTAGCCAACTCATCTCGCAAACTTGAGAGAGATTTTATTCTCATTTTTAAAAATAACTAAATTAGAATCTAAATCTACTTCAGCAACATGTCTGCCTTTCTGAACAGCACATGCGTTAGAGTGCCGTTACCGCTAAATAAATCCAAAACCCAATCAGCTGGGTGGAAAAAAATATCAATTAAATTTGGCTTTTGATAGGGATAAGCCACATAAGATTTTTGAGTTTCTTTGTGACAACTAGATACTAGAACAAGTTTCCAAAACTTGTCAGCCTTATAATGTAGCATAGAGTGCTTGCCGTCCAGAGAATAATAATCGATGGTTATGTATTCTTTCATTGCAAAGTCACACACCACCCAAGTTTTTGACATTGGGCTTGTACCTGGGGCTTGTACCTAACATGGAATATTCAGATAAGAAAATAAAAAATATTCAAAATTTTAAAACTTGAAACAATTGCTTATTTTTGAATTCAAAATAAAACCTTAAATTAAAGTACAAATTTAGAATTCATGAAGTTCAAAGTTTAATAGCTCTCCAAACAGGAGACATTGTGACTTCAAGAAAACCTTGAATGAAACTATGGATTTCAATGAATTTAAAAGGAGAATCATCATTCAATAATTCCTTCATCTGAAATCCATATGGGATATCGACAATGCAAAGTGTATAGGGGCTTTTTATTTTTTATTTTTTTATTTTATTTTTTAAAATTGGATTGCTTTGCACTATGCTAGGCATGAGTGAAATGAATATGATGTCTCTAAACAAAAAAATCTAATCTTAAAACCACAAAAAATGCAAATTTAACCCTATTATGCCAAAACCAAGATGCCTAAATGCAAGCTATCATTAACATGTGTGACAAAATGAAAATAATAGTGTTACTCCCTGGCAATAGCGCCAATATTGTAGGGACTTTCCTTATCCACCCTGAAACCCTAATTCTAAGCACATGCAAAGCGATCAAGATATGAAGAGAATTCTTCTTTTATGTCACACGAAAGTTCGATCCCATGAAAATAAAGCTTAGATTCATAATTTATGCATGCTATAATGATAACCTATTACTACATCCACTAACCTAAATCTCCATGATCATAATCAAGCTCTCTCTCTCTCTCTCTCTCTCTCTCTCTCTCTCTCTCTCTCTCTCTCTCTCTCTCTCTCTCTCTCTCTCTCTCTCTCGCACGCACACACACACGCACACATGCACAAAGATGGCAACAATAATCAAGTCCAACAATTAGCAAATCCAATCAAATAGAAAGATAGAAAAACATATGAGAGAGTTGAAGGAAGAGAAAAAGTAAGGACATTCAATTGCCAAAATGGTAGAGGTTTCACCTTCTTTGATTGAACATAAAAAATGGAATATAATGTACCACTATTTATAGTGGATTTTGGGCCTCAATGGCTATTGGCCAATTTCTACCTATCTTATAATTTGAATTTAAATTTTGATGTGAACACCTATTTATTAACTAACTTGACTTTTAGGCCTCTAAACCATTTACTCTCGCAAATGGTAATGTTATGGCAAGCCCCAACGTTCAAGCTTAGACATAGCTGCATTCCCGTTAGCGGCTTGCTGACTAGGAGGTTTGACATTCACCCCTCTTTGTTCATTGGCTAGTGGTGTAGGGAGCGTTAGAGGCGGTCGTTGGTGTATATAATTGGGTTGTCTCTGATAATAGTACTGTCGTGCAGCCGCTTGAAGTCGAGGGATGCATCTACACTTTGAGGTATCGTGGTTGGACATGTTCACAAGTAGCTTTTCTAGGCATTGGCATAGTTGTGAGCTCTCATTGGCAGTGTGATTGCGTGTATAGAGCAATATGCTATTTACGATGCTGCACAACAACAACAATTGAGACAATGAGCAAGGACTCCACTAGGTTGCTTTGGTTGTGGAGAAAATCATCACATAGTTGAATGTCCGAATAAAGGTAAAATTATACTATTTTGTTGTAAATGCATAATTGGACATTGTTATAAAGATTGCCCAACTAGACTAAAGGTACACAATTGTGCCATTCAATATGATTTCAATCAAAACAAGACAAAACTGTTAAGCCAAGCTCATCCGCAACTCAATGGAAAGCGAATGAACCAGCTACACCAGTGATGGTTGTTACAAGAGCTCATAGTAGAAGAAATTTGTTCTTGATGCACCATCTTCAAAATCAGTACCAGTGAACGATCAACCTTCTACATCTGGGATTTATCCAAATCTGCAATAAAAAAGGGAGAAATATCACAATATGAGACAATGGATCAAAGAACTTTAAGAGAAGAGGCAATGGAAGCTGCCAGAGTTGTTGCTCTAAAACCACCTATACCCATTGGGATGTAATCAAGCCGCAACCTTGTTAAGGTAGCACCAACGACATCGATGACAATTGGGACAACAACTTGTGCTTATTACCAACTAATTCTAGTTAAATTGTCACTAACGTGATGGTACAAATGGCAAGTTGGGTTCCCACCTCAAAAACGTCCATAGTGAGCTGAAGATGGGTTGTTTTTTAACAGATTTGAAAACCCTTCTTTATCTTTAATGCATTAATGGCACATTGTTGCCCAATGATGTGTTCCAATTGCAACCCTCAATATGTGTCCCAATTGTAACTCTCGAGCTACCTATGACTTTTCAACTATAAGAAGCACATAACTCCCCTTAACAACAATAGCCAAGCTCTTCCATTCATTGATCAATAAAGATGAGCATTGGAGCAGGCGACCATTCTTGGTTTCACTGTTGTGCCAGGTCCAGTAGAAACGACCAATCACAACTTTTCTGATCCTCCATCTACAACAACAGCTTCTTCGCCGAAGAGTTTGTGCTTGATAGGAAGAGTGATATTGTCCTACTCACTCTCCCAAGTTGCTTCCACATTCAGAACATTGCTGGCTTCTTCAAATCTGGCGCAAAATAATGGTTCTTTGGAAGGTATGTCTGGTTCAGTGTTCAGCCAATCTGACAAGACACCCTTTGCTTGAGGTGCGAGTCAAAGGAACTCTCCAATAGAAATGTTCATTCTACTAGATAACATGCTCATCAACAGTTCCATCCTTGCAGCTTCGGGTTATGCCATATGAAATGGTTCTTTTCGACGGTGTAGTTGCACGTTCACATCTGATCTGTGTGGTGAAATATACGGGAATGGTTAACAGGTGGGTTCGATAACAACAAAGACTATTAAAGGAAGACGAACTATCGAATGTTGAAAGAACATGTTACCACTTGTTTTGAGACTAACTACTTGATCTAATCATGGTTAGCAAGCAATTACCGTGTAATCTAATTTGGATAAGTGACAATGCAATATGGCTAAGTGCCAATTGCGATCTATAGCTCATTATGGCTAATTGCTAATTGCAACCTGACTTAATTGCTACCCTAATTGTCATTTGGATAAGCCTATTCGACATTCCTAACTAGGATAAATAGCTGATCATTTTTAGTAGCGTTCTTCTTCTTCTTATTTCTTCCTCCTTTTTGAAGAGAAGTCAAGGATCATAGAGTATTGCTAGTATTACTTCATTGCTAATTAGTGAAAATGCAAATCCAATCCACCCAAAAAAAAAAAGTTTTCATCGACCTAGTAAGGTTGCCTTCTAATGCTAAGAGGTGTACTAGAAAGTTTCCATGCATTACACAATCTCGTGATTTGTTGGTATGTCGTTGGCAAGATAGAAAAGTACCCACTTTGAAAACATGTTCATGGCATGTATGATTGCATTATTGATAGGCACATTTCAAATAAAATTAGAGAATGTGTTCAATGTCCATAGATAACATCCAAGCAAACTCAAAAGATGTGATATTTTGGATTGCATGTGCTTGGGTACTTATAGCATAGACAAAAGTGTGGTGTCGAAGTGATGGTGTCCGGTGTTCTAGGACTATGTTGATGCTCCGTTCACAATTGCTCTTATCATCAAGTTCACATATGTTGATGCTCCGTTCACAATTGCTCTTATCATCAAGTTCACAGGTGCTTTTATCATCAATTGCACTTGGCATAACACATGCAAACATCACAACTTTTTGAAAGAGTCGCGAGTGCAATTAGAAGACGATGATTTTGGATTGGGGCTTTTTAGGAGGACAAATCCACCAAGCTACACATCAACCCTTCTGAATGCATGACAAATTTGTGATGCGTTTCAACATAGTCATAGCATGCACCTTTGTTCTTTAAATTTCAGTAGATCCTAAAATCTACTCGAGTGTATCTAAAGAAGTGTTGATTAATCAATGAAAATGAAACTACAAGAAAACTTGCACAAATTAGCATGTTGCATAAACATCAAGCATTAGTGATCCATGTGGTTCTATCACAGTCCTGTGCAAAAACTACAATTGAATGTGCAAGCGAATGATAGCATCATTACTTTACTTATGATGCAGGGGTAAAAACCAATATCAAACTGTTCCTGCAGACTGGAATAAGTCCATGAGAAAAAATTTCGCAAGAAATACAACACAAAAGCTTCACATCGGTGATCAAAATTGGCAGCAATTAATCTACTTCAGTTTCAATAAACTGATTAGCTAGACCTTCTCGATTTCCTGCACCTATTTTGTCATTTTCTTCCTAGGTATATCAGAAGACTTGCAATGGCAGATATACTGTAAATTCAAATAATCATCATGATATATACCCAAAAGAGGAGAGAACTAACGTACAAACTAGATAATTTAGAAATACCCACCTTCAGTAGGTGAATTGATATATGCTTCTTTACTCTTGAAAACCAAATCCAACATGATGAGCTGCAAGAGATGAGACTCAGACTTCAAATCTTTACTTACAATTGCAGCAGGCAATATGAGGCTTTGAAGATAAACAAGAGCTAATACTTCCAGACATTCGGTGGACAAGTACTCCTACTCTATGAGCTCTATATGAATCCAGCTTATTGTTAAGTCCAATAGTCAAAAATAATCCTGGGGCAAATATGCACCTCAAACTTTTGATCACATTTATATAACAATGTAAGTTTGCAGTCCTCCGATAAGTGGTGAGTTGGTGAGGACCTCCTGCCCTCTACTTGAGGTCAGGAGTTTGAATTTAATCCACCGCACATAATGAGGACATACAAGAGAAAAAACCAGAGTAAGTTTGGAGCAGAAAAGATCTGATAGAGCTCTTTCCATTCACCATCGACAGCCCTTGAATGAAAAAAAAAAATTAGATAATTCTCACATTAAATTTTTAGATTCTAATATTAAAAAGTAGCTGAAAATGGTCATATCTTCAGCTGCACTTGACGACAATTCAGTATAAAGAACCCAGATGACTACGAAAGTTTCCAAACTCACCAATCACAAAAGGTTTGCAGAATCTGGCTCGATCAGGTGTTAACACCAAAAACAAAACCATTGCTAAACCAGGGAACATTTGTAGATGGCATCTGATTTCTCACAGGTGATCTGAAAGGGTTGGGTGTAACAGGGTAGCTGATGTGAAGCCCAGCAGCTCGGAGCACCTGTTTTGCATTCAAGCAGCAAGGTTCAGCATAGTCTGTAAAGAATGCTGGGACTGACTGGGCCTTGATCACCTCCAAAGCAGCCATCCAGGAGTTGTAGCTCTCCAGCCCAGCATTGAGTGCCACGACTACATGAGGGAAGGGCAAAGTTCCTGCTTCCTCCTGGTAGAGCCCCTGAAGAAAAGTCACTCTCACCCTCCTCCCTAGCAATGTTGCCCCTCCTGACAGAGAGCTGGAAACCTCAGGACCAACCATGATAATGTGCAAGCTCCCTGAATTGCCCAATAAGTGTCCGATTTCGGCAAATGCAGGCATCCAATCAAGCTCTCCTTCAGGCCCTAGATAGTGTACTACAACCTCCCTATTCTTTGAAAGTATGTTTTTGGTCGTAACATTGAGAGCTGTAATGATGTGGTAGAGGGACAGGGGGAAAGATAGCATTGCTGCCACAGGGCTTTCTGGCGGCAGCGCACGCAGATCATAGTATTCTGCCCATCCAGACAGCACCATCATGCTTGAGATCTCTGCACCAGTGATGAAATCTACTAGTGGCACATCAGCAGGATACTTAGTATGCTCAACCCCCCAGGCTCCTGCTAGGCTACCACCCTCTGGAGGTGGCAGCAATCCAAAGGTGCAATTCTTGAAACAACCACACATTCTTCTCCACATACCTTTACCGTGAAGGCCCATCGACTCCAACCACTTGCAGGCATGATCCACAAAGCAAGGGAACAAGAAACCTTTAATCTCAAGCTCCTCATCACGATCCATCATTGATTTGTACAGCTCACAGCTTCCCTTGTGCGCCTCCTTCCAGTGGTTCTTCTGACAACTATGGCTGCAATAGATCACTGCCTTGCACCTGCTGCACCGCGGTGCCTTGTCTGCAGGCACCTCCTTCTCACACACTACACATTGCCGAGGAACAGACCATTCATTGAACTCTGACGGATCATCAGACAGCTCTGACAACTTGGGTATGGAGCCGAGTTGCTCCGAGTGATCATCCCTAGGAGGAGGAAGAGTAACTCTGACTGAGGTGATTTCCCATGCTCTTGGATCATCTGCTGGCCACTGTACATCCACATTCTGCACGAAATCCTCAAACAACCCCGCAATTGCCGCATTTTCCTTCTGCTGAAGCAGAGGGTGCACCTGAACAAAGGCCCTCATGCAAGCATAAAGCCATCTCAGCTCCTCAAAGCTAGGATTCCTAAAGGAAGGGTCGCCATCACCAGCATTATACACTACATCGATCACAGGAAACGCATTCTGCCCAGAAATCTCCAAACCCAAATTCTTGATCATCTTTTTGTTAGCAGGAGCAAGATCTGCTTCAGGTCCAAATGTGATCCTTAGCAGCCCCGCCTCAGGAATAGATTTCTTGTCTCCATCTCTGCGAATTCCCCTCAACAGATTCAAGCCCAGATCGCCACTACCCCCTCCGCCCACAACCTGCAACACCGAAAAGGGCTGCCTGCCACTGGACCATTCTGGGTCCTTGCCAACCCTGACTCCGAAGAGGTGCGATGGCTTGATCCGCTTCCATGGATTGGATCTATACAGAGCTGCTGCGGCGCGGAAGACTGCCTTCACAAATGCAGTGCTAACACCATCTATCTTGAGGAGGGAGGTGCCAGAGCCAGGGCCGAGTCCAGGTCCCACTCCGAACTGCTGCTGGAACGACCCAAATAGCTCGCGCAGATGCACATCCATCACTCTCTCCTTCGCCTTTTCTCTCTCTCTCTCTCTCTCTCTCTCTCGCTCGATCACGCTCTTTCTGTCTTCCTTTCTTGTGCTTTGCTTTTTTGTGCCTTGTTGAAGATTGAAGATCTAAATTCTAAAGTGCACACACTGCACAAATAGACAGCTTTTTTAAAGCACCAAAATGTGCATGTGTGTATTAATGACTCCATCAACCTGTCCCCAGAATTTAATCCATGCACAACAACTCTCTTTGGATTTAAAGTAGGAAATGTACTTGAGTGTGGATAGAATATTTCACACCACCACTGCATCGACGAGAGTGGTGGGCTCTAGCCTCTCACGTATCTACTAAGAGCTGGAAGATATACCACCATCTCTTCATCTCAGAGAGATGATGGTATCAACTAGCATCACCATTGGATGGTTGGTGCACCATGAATGAGAAGCTAGTGAGAGTGGATGATACACAATCCCTTGAGTGATGTTACCTTATGGCTTTTTGTAATAGCAAGTGAGATTCCATATGAACACTCGGGTGTTGCTTTCATATGTGCATGCATAACATCAAGCCAAATTGTTTCTTGCCCTTCACCTCATTGCTTTTTGCCCTCGCCTCTTCAAGCCAAGTTGCTTCTTTCCCCTCGCCTCATCTTTCACCCTCACCTGCATCCCCATCGTCGAAGGTTTTGATGCACCATAGCAAGACCACGTCTTCTTCCAAAGTTCATATGGCGATTTTTAGAGAGAGAGAGAGAGATGTGTGAAGAAATGAAATGTTTTATCAATGTCCACCACAGACTCATCAAACCTATGAGACTAAAGAAAAGTATATCAAATGCCTTGTCTTTTGCAAATGATGCTTTGATTCATTCATAGCAAAAGCTTTAGTTAAAAAATCGACAACATAAAATGTGGAATTAATTGATTATATTTCCAAGTGTTGCAGAATATAGTTTCTAAAAGCTAAAATACTTTCAAAGAGGATCTAATCTACTTAGCAAGCTTCTCAAATGAAGTAGAGATGATCCAAAAAACACACGTTATGCTTTTCTCTTATGTTATCGTACTTCCTTTTCGACTTCTCATTTGTTGCATTTCATGCAAATCATGTTGTCTTTTAAAATATTTTTTCATCTGCCAACTTCAATACCTTACTCACTAGATCTACTGCTTATCCATCCTACATATTTGTTGCCTTTTCCATGTCAAATAATTTACTCCTCCAATCATTTTTGCTATGCCTAAGTGATAATGGGATGCATTCCTCTTTGTAAAAGTTCATTTTTTCCTTTGGGGCATGCCACAACCTGTTAGTATATTTATACTAGATTGAATCTCTTTTGGCTTATATTCCTTGTGAAACCTTTTTATTTATCTCCCAAGTATCCAACCTAAAAGTTTTGCCTTGTACCATCATAAATTTCTTATTGCCTTTATGGAGTTGTGGGCACTAGGCAGCATGATTGCCTCCATGTTCAAAAATTTTTTCACATAGCAAATGTGCCCTCCGAAAGCTTTTTCGTCTATGTGGACCATCCATGTCATTGCTAGTAGATTAGGATATGGAGAGTTGTACTTCAAGAACATTTTTTATGTGGCTTCCACTTTCTTCAAAGACCCATTTGCCAAATGTGTTAACTATTCTTGACATCCGTACAAAAGAGCATGTCGCACTAATTACAAACAAGCATTCTCCATAGTTCCATGACCATATCTTTCATTATTTGTTCTACATTCCAATGAGAGATTTAAGTCCTGCCAACACATTTTTTCCTATACAAAATTCCATTTTTAATTTTCCTCAAAATCCAAGTCCAATTTCCAACTCCTGATTTGAAAGTTAAAATGCAATGTGTTGTTGAAACTTGCATTGTCTTTATTTGAGGAATCATCTACAGGAGGTCGTGCTAGCTCTATTAACACCCGCACTTGTAAAGTTTGTATGTAGCTCTTGATGGTCCTTTAAAATCAACTCAAAAAAGTCATATAATTTTTTTGTTGCTTTGAATTATTCTCCTGACTCGATACCTAAGTCTAAGGCTCTCTAAGCTGCAGTAGTTATCTTTTAAAAGTGCTTATTATAGAAAAGGATAAAGTTCATTGGGTTCTCAACCAAATGGATGGACCTTATCTTCCATTTGTAGGAAGACATTTACAATTCTAGCATTTATTTTTTGGTGTTATTATTATATTTGCCTATTGGGATATGTGCAAGGTTTTATTTTAGAATCTTTACCATAACAATAAGACAAATTTTGTAGGGCAACAAAAGGCATTATGTTGATTGAAAAGTTTGTACTATTGTGTAGGTGAATGGCGGTCAAGGTTTAATTGATCCATAGATTTAATCCTCTATGATGATAGTGAGAATCTTTTATCATATTTTGGGCAATGATGAATTCTAGATGCCAATGATTAATTGAATAATTGAAAAAACTCATTGTAAGTTTAAAGTAGTTGAGAGGTTTTATATTTGCATGACTAGTTATCTTCGGATATCATATTATAATTTTCATGAAGTTAAACTTTTGAAAACATGTTTTAGTCTATCAGAAAAACGTTCATGATTTTCACGATTCCCTATTTACACTTTTGCAAATCAACATTAAGTGATTTTGTCATTTTTTAACATTTCCAATTTTCACAGTCAATATTCACAAAAATCGTGACAATTTTCACAATCCAAGATTCGCATTATTTAATATTCATTCATTATTTTTGATAGGGCGATAGAACGTAAATAGACAAGGGAGAAGGAAATAATTGCGGAATGACTCTCCCGGTTGTTATGGGCTGCTACGTGCAAGAACAATCTGAAAGAATGTAAATGCTAAACTACAATCACAGCTCAATCGCTCTGCCCAATAGGATCTTAAGAGAGTCTATTCATACTAAAAAACAAATGGATGAGTACAGTCCACCGAAGATATTAGAAATAGTGTGAGATATTACTGCAATTGAATCTTAATTAGAAGTCAGATCAGAATATCAAAGTAATAAAGCAGTGTGATAATGCAAGTTCCTCAGGCATCAAAGACAGCCATCATCTGATCAGATACTGAGGAGTCGTAGACGTCCATGTTCTGATCAGAGTGAGTAAACGAGCGTGATCAAACAGAAACGAAGTGCATCACAATAAGCATTCATCTACGTTATACACAGATAGAAAAGCGTGTTGTTGTTATATTACATTGAAGCACAACAATAAATTATGATTAGTATGGCAACGTAACTTGGAGGCTCAAATTCGTTTTATGGACGGAGCACCACATAGAGTGTGTGATGAAGGCGTATTTATACACTAGATTTATGTATCTAATTACAGTAAATGTTTGTCATCTTATGAAGTGCTTTGTCACAGTCAGGAAGTAGTTGAACTATTATGACAAAATGACAAAATGACAACTGTACATGGTCAGGTGACTTCGGACACTTCGGTTGATGAACGAAGTTGTCAAAGAAGTCGGAGACTTCAGTGACTTCAGATGGTGGAAGAAGTTGAGTGACTTGATTGTTGAAGAAGTCGAAGACTTCAGAGACTTTGAGTGATGGAAGAAGTCGAGTGACTTGACTGTTGAAGAAGTCGAAGACTTTGGAGACTTCGAGTGATGGAAGAAGTTGAGTGACTTGATTGTTGAAGAAGTCGAAGTCGAGTGACTGAAAGAAGTTGGACACTTTGGTTGATGAACGAAGTTGTGGAGGAAGTCAGAGACTTTGAAAATTTCAATGTCGAGACTTGATTGTTGAAGAAATTGAGGGTGATCAGGCATTTGATGTTCTTCATCTTTGACATTCAAATGTAGAATTAGACGGGAATGGATACCCTTTGATGCTGTTCAGCCAAAAAGTCGATGAAGTCAACTTCGGCTGGATCGGCTCTGTGTAAAATTGCAGGTTGTCGAACTGCTAGCAGAAACCCGTGTATTTTACTAGATATTATTCAAGGCCACAAATTTTGCAATTCACTATTCAGAAAAGTCATGTATCAATAGTTAAAAAAGCCAATTTGTTTCATACTAGTTGAGCTTATTTATGTGGACAAGTGTCCATAACTTCATTCTTGACACATAGGGTGATACATGTGCCAATGTAAAAAATTAATGATCATGTGGAATTCATTACAATAATAGCATCTTTCATGTTGTCTTTTTGACCCATTTTGATTGGTGTATAAAGGATAAACCTTAGTTATTTGTCCCATTGGCAAAACTATGTAACACATGGTCCTCCAACTACAAGCTACATAGCTCAAAAAAACTTAAGAAGATGAGGCTAGCTTTTTGTGTGTTTAGATTTGCAAGATTGATGGGCTTATAGTTAAATTTTACGACTCATAGGATCACAAATTGGCATAGACATAAATCAACACTATAAGCACTTAAAAAATCAAACTCCACATGGCAAACTCTATTCTCAAAATCAAACCATTCTTTAATGAGTGGCTTAGTAAAAATATTAAATCTGGATCTATCTCACTGCGGTGGCTAGTACTTGTGCAACCGGCTACCATTGATGGGTGTGTCGAACGGTGTCCCATTTAGCTTCTCTAGATTCACAGCTCCATGATTAAGAATTTCTTTGATTCGATAAGGACCTTCACCTATGAATTTTAATTTTCCTTTGATCGCCTTGGTTTTATACATCAGGACTAGATCTCCGGAATGAAGATCTTTCTTTTGTAACCTGTGATTGTGCCATGCTTTGCATCTTTCCTTTTCAGCTGCCAGTGCATGCACAGCTAGTAGGCGTGTTTCACAGAGTTTATACAGAGCTTCATGGCGTAGTTGTAGAGATTTGGATTCATTAAGGGGTTTTGTTGTTGCAATCCTTAATGAAGGGACTAAAAACTCTACAAGCATTACAACATCCTGACCATATACCAATTGGAAGGGATGCAGCATGGGAAAAATTAAAACAAAAGTATGAAGTGAGGACTGCAGCTTCAGTGATGCATCTCACAATCAGCTACAATCCATACGATGAGATGGCAACTAGTTAGACCAGCACGTTGAGAAGATCAGAACGATCTTCACTCAACTCGTTGCATCAGGACATGAGCACCAAGTCCCAGTACCACAATAGCTGATGTACTTCATGAAGTCTCTACCTATGTCCTATCAGCCGTTGAGAATGCTCATACCGAGTCTACCAAATATGACATTCGACAAAGCAATCAGTCTTGTCGCTGATGAGAGACTGATGAGGGACGAAGGAGAAGGAAGCAGTGATCAAGAGAAATCTCTCTTCACGAAAGGAAGGAAAAAAAACAAGAACAAATCCAAATTCGACAAGACGAAGTCCTCGAATCAACAATCTTCTTCCTGTGATCACTATCACAAACCAGGCCATACAGCCAACAAATGCTGGTTCAATCCAGAAATACCTTGCATGCACTACAAGAAGAAGGGATACTCTGCATACGATTGCGAATTCAACCCAAAAAGAAAGAACAAGGCTGAGAAAGCAAATGTTGCAAAGTCATCCAAGGATGCAGATAGAGGTGATGAAGCCTTCACAATACTTGATGAAGCTTCAACGAGCTACACTGAACAAGACTACGATGTAGTCATTGATTTAGGAGCAACATCACACATCACCTGCAACAAGAAAATCTTGATCGACTTCAGAGAACTGAAAATAGTAGAACAGTGATTCTAGGTGATGGGAGCAGACACGATGTCAAAGGCATCGGGACTCTACAACTGTGAACATTGTCAGGTCAAGCATAGCTTCCAGGAGCACTCTATGTGACTTCACTGAGAAAAGATCTGCTATCAGTCTCCAAGATGGCAGATCTTGGAATTTGAGTTTTGTTCGATGGCAATACATGCCGCATGATCTTAAAAACTACAACCAAACTGCTGACGGTTGGATGCAGAGAAGGAAACCTCTACCAAGCCAAGATAATCAGCAACTCTGATAGCATATTAAATGCATCAAAAAATGAAGATCAACTCTGTCATAGGAGAATGTATCATCTGAACATGAAGAACCTGTATGACATGTGTAAGAAAGCCATGGTCACAGGTCTAAAGATATAAAGACCCGATTCTGAGTTCTGCGAAGCCTGTTAGAAAGGAAAACAACATCGGAATCCATTCACACATGAGGGAAGAAGAGCCAAAGAAGTTCTTGAGCTTGTCCACTCAGATGTCTGTGGACCAATGAAGGATTCGCTCTCAGGATCGAGGTATTTCCTGATGTTCATAGATGACTATAGCCGGATGACTACGATCTACTACCTAAAAAAGAAATCTTAAGTGTTTGATTCCTTCAAGAAGTTCATGGCATTTGTAGAGCAACACACCTCAAAGAAAATTCAGATTATCAGATCCGACAATGGAGGTGAGTACAAGAGCAAAGAATTTTCAAAATTCTGCCAAAAACAAGGGATCGAGCATCAGTTCACTCCTACGTACACACCAGAATATAATGTTGTCGTGGAAAGAAGAAACATGATGCTAGTCGAAGGAGCCAAATGCATGATGGCACAGGCTCAATTGCCAAGTCAATTCTGGACTGAGGCAATAGCTACAGATGTACACTTGCAGAACATATCAACAATGACAACGCTGGAAAATAAGACACCGTATGAGATGTAGACAGGTAGAAAGCTTGATCTATCATATGTACGTGTGTTTGGATGTGCAACATACAAGCACATTCCAAAAGAAAAAAGAAGCAAGCTCGATGATAAATCAGAACAAACGATCATGGTCGGATACTTGAACAGATCACAAGTGTACAGACAACCCAACCACGAAAAAAGTTGTTTTGTGTATAGATGTGAAGTTTGATGAGTCCACATTCCCTGGACTAAAAGATGAAAGAGGCCATGAGATCTTCACACTGTTGCCAATTCAAGAGGGAGATTGACCATAGACGTCAAATCAGAATGTTGAGCCACAGACTCTAGAGCAGCAGGAAGCAGAAGATCAACCCCATGAACAAGAAACGTTCGAGCAGTGACGAAATGAACCCAGAAGTTCAACAAGACAAAGAAGACCTCCAGACCGTTACACTGACAATCTTCAGTGGAGTGAAAACATGCAATTTGAGTACTCTAGTTTCACTGAAGAGCCAACAACATATCAAGAAGCTGTCCAGAGTCTAGAGGGAGAATTCTGAAAGCAGACAATGTCAAAGGAGATCGAGTTGATGAGGCCAAACGAGGCATGGACACTAGAGCCACTGCCAGAAAATAGAAAAATCATCGACTGCAAGTGGGTGTACAAGAAGAAAATGAAATCAGATGGCACTATTGGCCGTTACAAGACAAGGCTTGTCACGAAGGCTACACACAAGATATGGTGTTGATTATTTTGACACATATTCGCCAATGGTCAAGATGACAAGCATACGACTACTCCTTGCATACGCCACATAGCACAATTTGGAAATTCACCAGATTGATGTGAAGATATTCTTCTCCATGGAGATCTAGAGAAAGAAATCTTCATGAAGCAGCCTGAAGGATTTGAAGATCCTGACAATCGACAATATGTTTGTCGTTGCAAAGATGCATTTATGGTCTCAAGCAGGCATCACGATCTTGGTACAAGAAACTCGATAGTCTTCTGAAGTCTCTAGACTTCAATCCTACACAACCGGACTGTAATGTCTACATAAAAAGTATAGAAAAAGATTTTGTGATACTGACTATTTTCTTGAATGATTCCCTTATGATAGAAAATTCCTTGATGCTGATCAAAGACATGAAGAGTCAGATTTTTGAAAATTATGAAATTATAGATCTAGGAGAAGCAATAAAATGCCTCGGGCTGGAGATCAAAAGAGATCGAATAAAAGACAAAATGCAAGAGTACTTCATCAAAGGATGCTTGGGATTCATTGAAGAAGCTTTATGAATCCAAGTCTACTTCTAGAGTGTTGACTCTAAGAAGGCAAATCTTTTCTTGTTTGCAAAAAAATGAAGAAAGTCCCAATACTTTTATTTTGAGAGTGAAAACATTAAATGATGAGTTGGCTTGCATTGATGAGAGCATTAAGGAAGGAGAGCTTGTTCAAGCTATTCTTAATCGATTGTTGGATGCTCATGCTAACATTGTTCAAAGTCTTGCTATTCAAAGAACTTTGCCAAGTTTGATTGATCTTCAAGAGATCTCGATCAATGACGAATATAGGCTTCAAGCAAGAGGTGGATCTTCATCAACATCTCAAGTTGGAGAGGAGGCTATGTTCATCAAGGGCAAATTTAAGGGAAAAGACAAAAGTAAGTGGTCTAAAGGGCAAGATCAAGTGGATGCTTCTTCAAGTGGTAAAAAGAAGGACAGATCAAAGCTCAAGTGCTTCTATTGTGGCATCAAAGGACACTTTGCAAGTGAGTGCTACAAGAAGAAGAGAGATCAAGGAGACAAGCAAGGTAATCTTACTCTTCATGAGGATGGTTTGGATGTTCAAGATGCAAATGATGATGCTTTTGTGATGTCTTCATGTATGCTTGCTAAGGATGGAGATCTAGATCCATGGTGGATTGATAGTGGATCAAGTTCACACATGACCTCTCACAAAGAGTATTTCACTTCTTTGTTGGCATATGGAGTAGGAATGTTCATTTGGAGGATGTTTTGTTTATTCCATCTATTATCAAGAATTTGCTTAGTGTGAGTCAATTGCTAAGCAAAGGCCTCAAGTTTGAGTTTGATGGAGATGCTTGTATGATCAAAAGGAAGGATGTCTAAGTTGTTCAAACTAGATGCTTGTGTTATTGCTAAGCAGGTTGGATGTGTTGCAAGAGAGCAAATACCTATTCAAGAGGTTTGGCATAAAAGGATGGGACACTCAATTGCAAGTCATTGGAGGTAATGGCAAGAAAGCAAGTTGTGACAGGTCTTCCAAGCTCCTTGAAAAGTATCAATCATGTTTGTGAGTCTCGTGCTTTGTCATTGTCACATAGACTACCTTATGCTAGATCTACATCTAGATCTACAATGTCTTTTCAAATTGTACATTCGGATATTCATGGAATTACTACAATTAGGAATAGTGGAGCTAAGATGTATGTAGCTTTCATTGATGATTTTAGTAGATTTTTTTGGATCTATCTACTAAAGAGCAAGGATGAAGTGTATGATGTCTTTGTCAAGTTAAAGAATGCAAGAGAGAACCAATTTTTCACAAGGATCAAGTGCTTAAGGAGTGACAATGGTGGTGAATACATGTCTACCAAGTTCAAGGCCTTTTGTGATGAGCATGGGATCAAGAGGGAGTATACAACACCAAGGACCCCACAACAAAATGGAGTGGCTAAAACGAAGAATAGGACTTTATGTGAAAGTGCCAAAGCCATGAGGTTAAGTGCTAATCTTGATAAACCATTTTGGGAGTGCTATTATGGATGGAAGGACACCTTTTGAAATGCTATTCAAGAGAAGGTCGAGTGTCAACTTTCTAAGAACTTTTGGATGCACATGCTATGTCAACATTACTCTTGATGATAGGACCAAGGAGGATCCATCTTCAAGGAAAGGTATTTTTGTTGGATATAGTGAGGTGAGTAAAGCCTACAAGGTTTACATCCCTTCTACTAATAAAGTGATTGTTGGTAGAGATGTCATTTTTTATGAGGGGAGCATTCCAAAAGTGTCTTCAAGCATGATTGAGGTGATATGGATGGATCTAACATTCTTGATGTTGATGTAAAAGATCCTACTTTAGATGGTGATGATGATGGACCTTCATCAAGTCAAAAGCCAAGGACAACATCGAGGGAAAGACAAGTACCTTCAAGGCTCACGTATGATAAAAAGGGTAAGCAAGTAGTTATGAAAGTGTAGATGAAGCAAGGAAAGAAGAGGAGTGGATCCAAGCAATGGATCTTGAGTATCAGGCTCTTATGAAGAATGGAACATGGAAATTGGTGGAGTTACCTAAGGACAAAAAACCTATTGGATGGTTTCATGACTTTACAAAAAGTAATGGATTTGGAAAACAAAGTGTGTTCAATGAATTTGATGGTCAAGTTGATGATCAAGATATTGATTTCAAAGGGCTTCAACAAGGCAAAAGGCAAGTTGGCAATTTGGAGCTAGTCAAGAGCATCAAAGGGGAGTCAACTGACAAAAATGTTATTTAGATGTTTTTGTAGGTTATTGGATTCTCAAGGTTTAATTTTTAGAGCGAGATGGTCAGTGTCTCGCTCGTTGGCGGCTTGACGTTCTGCTCGTTGACAGACTTTCATGCACAGCTATTACGTGTCTATTCTTTTTAATTTATGCTCTACTCACGCACATTCTCTGTGTATATTTTGATCTAGAAAATTAGTTTATATCTCCACTATGTGGAGTTTACAAGATAGCTAAATAGAGAATTACGAAAGTAGTTAATGCTAATCAACTAATCAGTTACTCTCCATTATTGCTAGTCATTTCAGCTGGGCTTGAAGTTTAAGACTCCACACTCATTGAGCTGCCAACTGACAGCACGAAAGATTTTTCTTTCGTTTCTTTTCATGTCGTGTCTTTCTAGTCCTGGAGGCATGTTTGACTTTCACGAATCATTCAATCTTCGAGTTTCGCTTTGCTTCGTGCCTTAAGGTTTTTTGAGGTACGTTGAATTTTGCAAATTGTTCGCCATTCGGCCTTTGCTTCGTGTCGCTTCGTTTTGCGTCACGTCAAAGTTGCAAAAGTTCACCATTTCTGACACTCCCTCTTGAACCTTGCAGCTTTGCACGTTTAGTCCAATTGTATTTTTTTGCTTTGCGAAGAGTGGCTTGTCGAGCGGCTTCGTGAGCAGATCTGTCTTTTTTTGCTTTGCGAAGAGTGGCTTGTCGAGTAGCTTCGTGAGCAGATCTACAATCATGTCTTCAGATTTTATGTACTGGACCTAGAGCTCTCCTTTTGAGATCAAATCTCGAATGTGATGGTACTTCAGAGGTATGTGTTTTGTCTTTGAATGGAATACTGGATCCTAGGACAGATAAATGGCACTCTGAGAGTCCATCATCATCGTGCATGGTCCTCCTTATGGTATCCCAATTGCCTTCAGCATCATCTGCAACCACACTACCTCGCTTGCCACCTTTGAAGCTGCGATGTATTTAGCTTCGCAAGAAGATTGAGCTACCAAGGTTTGTTTTTTGCATATCCAATTGATTGCAGCTCCACACGCTATTGTACATCCCCCAGTTATGGACTTGCTATCATCTTTGCAGCTCGCCCAGCTTGCATCACTGTAGTGGTGCAGCTCGAATCCTTTTCTTTTGTTTCCTACTCTATAGGTTAATCCCATATTTGGGTACCCTTCAGATATTGTAGGATTCGTTTTGTCATTTGCCAATGTGCGATGCCAGGATGGAAAGAGAATTGACTTAAGGCGTAAACAGAGAAAGCTAGATTAGGTTTGGTACAAATTGTAAGGTACATCAGACTATCAATTAGGTTTTGGTAGGGTATACCTACCATCTTCTGTTCTTCCTCTTCTGTCTTTGGGCAGTCCTGCTTCATCAACTTGGCTCCAGCTATCATTGGTGTGGCCTTTTCTTTGTAGTCCATCATGTGATACTGCTTGAGCACCTTTTTGGAGAAGCTCATCGGTAACATTCATCTTTATCATGTGCAAAGCCTTCTTGGCCCTCTTGTCATACCTCATTTGATCTTGTTGTTTTGCTGGAAACCTACAAGAATATCCAAAACATCATACATCTCAAGAAGTGATTCCATCCTCACTTTCCACAATGAATAGCTACTTGAGGTAAGCCTATCATTGGCTTTCAACATGACTCCACTTGATGTAGCCATGTAGTAATGACCCGATCCTCTCTTTCAACCCGTTTCAATGCATAAAGCAATCCTTTGAACAACAACAAATATTTTCAAAAGGAAATTACACAGATATGAAACTACTCAATTCTATTCTAGCACTTATACCAAGCAAATCAACACATAGAATCATGAAATCTTGATCAACATTAAATCTATCCTCAATCTAATGACTCTTGTCGCTTCCTAAGATTGAAACACACTCAAATGAAGTTCAGTAACCTCACTATCTAGAGATCCAATCAAAATTAGGGTTTTGACAAAATCACAAAAAATTGATTATTCCAAATCTACATGCACATGCTGAAAAGTTGATATGCAACCTATTAGCCACCACTTAGGCTATTCCAATGATCCAAAAATCGGCCAAATCCAACATGTAAATTGATAATTTGAAATTGATCAAGATTATAAACCTATATAGGGTTTTGATCTACAAAAGATCTAATCTACAAATGCAAGAAACTTGATTTTGGTGTAGAATCTAATCTAGCATGCTCTAGCATTGATATCTTATCCGAATCATTGATAGATGTGATTGCCTCCTTTATAACTTGAAACACAAGCTCTAATACCATGTGAAAGATTTCAGATCAATAAAGACCTAAATCCATCCCTTGATCTTGGGTTAGAAGAACAACATATCACTAATCTTGCCAATGTAGAAAAATCAGCATCTACACACAAAATGAGATGCAAACTCTAATAAATCTTGATCAAACATGAACCAAAACAAAAAATACTATTGTTTTTCGTACATTTATAACAAGCTATTGTATTTCACACGTGTGGATCTATAAATAACAAATATTAGTCATTCTACACATAGAATTGCAAAATATCACAAGTATAGAGCACCAATGGATAGTAGAACCCAAGAGAACCATGTATAAGCATGAATGTGAGAGAGAGAGAGAGAGAGAGAGAGAGAGAGAGAGAGAGAGAGAGAGAGAGAGAGAGAGAGAGAGAGAGATATCTTCCCATGAGTTACATCCTTTTATAACATGTTCTAAACCTAAATTGCCACTTGGTTTCCCTCCAAAATGCAAACCCTACTATTTTTGGGACTTACCCAACATTTAAATTTGAATCTACTCAAACTCGGCTTCTACATTTTCTACACTTTCCAAAAGTGTTTATTCAGCTGTATTTTAGACTAATATAACTTTGAAAAGTCAAACTCTAAGTCTAATATGAAGTTGGCCTCAAATTGTGGATTTGGGATTTGATCAACTATGACCAATATTGACTAAACTAGTTGAAATCTCTCACAATACATACCATGTGGTCAAACGACAAACTTTTGAGAAAATAAGTTGTGCATAAGCCAACTGATTCGACAGTTGTTGTTGATTGTGATAATCAATAGTAGCAGTGATAGTTAATGTAATAACAAATCTAATTCACTACTATACAAGTATAGCTATAAAATCATTCACAAGTGCAAAAAATGAATGATGAAAGGATTGTTTGCGAGTATTTAAAATTGAAGCTTTCATTTTGGTCGTATTTGGAACATTGTTCAGACCAAAAGAAATGAGGATACTGTTGAGACAAGTTCATAGAGGTCTCAGCTAACAAGAAAGATAAGAAGATTGTGAAAAAATTTACCATTCGAGATGGATTGCTATTTTGAAATGGGAAGACTTGTATACCTGAGGATGATGAGCTCAAACATAAGATTTTGTTTGAATGTCAAGACATAACTTGTGAAGGACATCCTGGTATACATAAGTCTCTTGACTTGGTCAGAAGAGAGTTTTATTTGCCAAAGCTCAAGCCATATGTTGAGTCATACACTATTTAAATGTGAGCCCTGTCAACTAGCTAAGGCTTAACGTCTTAAAGCTTGTAGTTTGTTGCATCCATTGGATATCCCTTATAAGAAATGAGAGAGTATATCAATGGACTTTACAATTGGACTTCCAAAGACCCAACAGAAAAATTGATTCTATTTGGATTTTAGTGGACAGATTTACTAAGTTAGTTGCATTCATACCAGTTGAGTCAACTAGTAAAGCTTTTGATTTAGCCCAAACCTTTGTTGCGAGATTATTTCAGTTGTTGGACTGTTGAGTGACATAATTAGTGATAGAGATCCTAAATTCACATGCCACTTTGGGTCAGCAATATTCCATAAACTGGAAACTTCCCCCCAGTTTTAGTTCTTCTGATCATCTTGGAGTGGACTACTGAGACTATGGAAGATATGTTGAGGACATATGTTTTTCAGAGGAAATCTCATCGGGAAAATTACATTCCTCTGATTGAGTTTGCATACAATAGTGGAAAGCATTCTGATACAAGTTATAATCATGCTATGCTTATGTATGATTTTCAGTCTAGATCGTCGGTAAATGCAAAAATGAAAGTTAAAAGGTTGCAAATTTCCTGCATGATATGCAAGAAATTCTGCAAGTGGCTAGAAATAGTATCCGTAGTGCTCAGGACAGAGCTAAATTGTCTACTTGATTTTGTGTTCCATTTAGAATTATACGAAAAATTGATTTTTTAGCTTATAAACTAGATCTTCAAGGAAAATCTATTGCACACCCAATGTTTCATGAATCCAGTTGAAATTAAGTTTACATGAAGGTCATACAGTTGGATCTAATGAGGATTTGATGTGAAAAAATCATATCCAAAACATGCTTAATGGATCAATAGGATCTTGGCCAAATTTGGTTGCACATCTAGAATCATTCACAAGCTAGAATTCATCATCTACACATGCTAGAACTTGGAAATACATGAAGATTCTTTCAGTCCGTACAACAATAGTATTACACTGTCCTTCATATGTGTGGATTTAAGTACAACAAGAAAAATCACATTCTACACACTAGAACTCAAGATATCATGATAAGTACGCAAGAGATGGACATAGAATCAAAAGAGAGGTTATTTTATACAAAATGAGAACATGAAAATGATTTCTCCATGCTGGTATAGCTATTTATAACAGCCATTATCTCACTTGGCCACTTTCCCTAAACTTGTCCTAAAATGGCAACTTCTAGGTACTTCACCAAAAACCTAGATAAGTGACTAAATCTGATCTTATCCATGTATATACTTTCTAGAAATAGTAATTACACTTTTTTAGACCTTATTGACATTAAGAAATGTATCTCTAAGTTGAAATTTCACTTTGGCCTCCAAATTGCCAAATTAGAGCAACTAAACTAGACTAGTTTTACCACAAAACTTTGATCCATCTTAAGAATGATCTCCACCATAAGAATGTACTTCCTTTATATGGTTTTATAATAGCTTTCATGATTGATTTAGATAATAGGGTCCACATTGGATGCTTCACTAATTCTTACATCAATTTTACATATCAAGATGAAATTTCTTTGACTTAGGAATGTAAACCCTATAAGCTTTTCTTACTTCACTATAGCCAACAAAGATTCCCTTCAAGAATCCAAAAAATGAGTTAACATAGCAAGTACCACCAAAGATCTTCAAATGCTCCAACCTTGGCTTTTTACCAAAAAAACTTCAAACGAACTCTTACCATCCAAGTCTTTATTTGAGTACCTATAGCAAACAAAGTTAGTAACCCTAGTTAATAAGTGTGAGAGATATGGCACCCTGCGTGTGTAAGTCCAACCCGATGATCACATAGTTATTTGACAATTAGAAAATCAATAAAAGTACTTTAGGCCTTTTTGCGGGACTTTTAATGTTGCAGGCCTAAATGTCAAGTTAGTGAATAACCAAAATTGGTTCAAATTCAAACTCAAATTGGTTCCCTCCAATTATTGAATGGGTTCCCACTCTTTTTTAAGTTTGAATAATTAGGGAGGTAGAAATGGGCCAATAGGATTTTGAGGCCAAGGCCCTCCTCTCCACTATAAATAGGGGCACACTCAAGTTGCTCCTCATGTTCATATCCCCATACAAGCATTTGGTTCTCTTATGGAATGGATTTGTGAATGTCCTTGCTCTTTAACCCTTTTCCTCCATCTCTCATGGTTTTGTTATATTTGTTAAATTGCTGGATCTGAATGTTATTGGAGATTGCTATTTCTTATGCTTTTTGTGAGACAGAAAGGGAGAGAGAGAAAGAGTAAGCTATCTTCATTATGGATTGTAGGGTTAATGGATGTAGTGTTAATTGCATAGTGTTAATGTTTAGGGTTAATGGATGTTAGAGTTAGATGTGGATCTTCCATTCATGCTGTAATCTGAGATATGCTATCACTCTCACGGGATTGAACCTCCGCGTGATGACTAACTTCATCTCCTTGATGCTTGTTTGCTTGGATTTTGGGTTGAGGATAGGAAGGAAATAGCCCCACCACAATTTTGGCGCCATTGTCGGGGAGTTACGCCAATTTTTCAGTTTACAGCGTGGTTGTTGGATGGTTAGCTTGCATTAGGCATCTTGTCTTGGCATGAATAGTGTTAAAATTGCATTTTAGAGTTAGTTTGGAAGTGATTTTGCCAGCTTTGAGTGGATTTTCTTGCTTGAAATCTAATCTGATTATTGAACAGGGAAAGCTATTTAGATCATTATTCTTAAGATGATGTTCAAGAAAGTCGATACTTATTGCACCTCACTGGTTGATGTCGAGGAATGGTTTAATAAGTTCAAACAAACAGCATCAACTGAGTTGATAAAGGCAAAGTCAATCATCAAAGACTATGAGAAAGTTGTCGCTCCAGTATTAGAGACTTCGATCATGGGGGAGATGCTAAAGAAGATATAGTAGAAGCCACCAAAACTCAGGCTATAAAAGTAGGTCCATCTACCTCAAGGACTAGGCCATTATTTCAAAAGTCGATCACCATCGAGGACCAGATCTAGACATTTCTACAACAACATCCACATGAGTCCTTGAGGGTGTAGGAAAAATAGTAATTATTCTTCCACAGAGAACACGATGCAAGTTCGAATAAATCAAACTTATATCAGTGTCTTCAATCACAATTTTATCTGATCTATGTACTAATAGAACAATATTTATTCTGATTAAATATGCGTGAGGAAATTATATGCGGAAGTGAGATACTATGTGCGGAAGTATGAGACAACTTAAGACCATTTAGACAATAAGAAACTATTGATCAAAAACAAATTTTCATAACTCTGAATTTGATTCATCAATATACATCTCTTGTTGTCCTATCTTGTTGTTGTGTCTCTGATTGAGTGAGTTTTAACGAGTAGTGCATATGTAATTATATTGCTACAGGACATGTCTTTTGGCCTTTTATTTACAGGTCTTTTGGCCTTTTAATACTGTAACAATAGAAATCTAACCGTTTACGACGGTTGATATTCAAATAGATGCTCTGTTTCCAGGCTCAAATAAAATCTGTTCAAGAATAATTCGCGACAGTTCATCTCTTTGTCACAGCTTCGTGTTTTGCAAATTGTTCACGACACTTGTCTCTTCGCGACATTTTCGTCTTTCGTGATTTGTTCGTGACAGATGACAATTCTTGAGCTTTGAAAAAGAAGTCTAGAATATTTCGCGAACTGTTCGAGATAGTTTCGTGACAGGTGAGCTTGAAGAACGGTCCAGAAGATTTCACGAATTGTTTGTGACAATTTTGCGACATTTGAAGCTTGAAAAAGAAATAGAAAATTTTGCGACAAGATTCTGTTTGCGAATCTTTCGAGCTTCAATAAGAAAGCCACGAGCTTCCACAAGAAATTGTTTCGCAAATCTTTCAAGTTGCCTACAAGACAAATTTTGCGAATCCTTCATGAATCTTTTTGAGTTGGTCACAAATAGAAATGTTTCGAGTTCGCGTTTGTTTCTTTCTCATCCTTTGTCAAGTAAATTGTGCACTTTGTTGGTAGAATCAAGATTTGTTTGATCAGTTGTTCTACAACTCCCTCTCAAAGTGGCAGTTGGATTAATCTCAATCTTCTTCGCTGCTTCTCAAACAAAGCTTTACTTAGTGGCTTTGTAAAGATATCAGCTGTCATTTCTTCTGTGAGTATGAAGATTGTCTTCAGTATCTTCTTCTCGACTAAGTCCCAAATCACATGATACTTGATAGCTATTGCTTCGTTTGGGAGTGAAATACATGATCTTTCGTAAGATAGATTGCTGAAGTGTTATTTCTCGAATGTTTGAGGTTCGTCAGAGAATCCACAAAATTTGATGGCTGTATTAAAAACATCTTGACCATACCTTTCTGGTGGTTTTCGTTGTCTATCTGATCTTCTCACAGATCGTTTTGAGTTCAATTTTCCAAGTTTCGAGTTCGATTCTGATTCGAGCTTTTCTACTGAAATTTGAGCTGGCGATTCGATTCTGTCAGACACTCGATCTTAAACTCCTTCTGGATCTAGTAACTCTCTTTCATCTTCAGCTTGTTTTTTTTCTGTTGTCATTGGCAACTCATAATAATTTTTGAGAATTTCATAGCCGACTAGATCATTGTCTACTATGTATTTCGTCTCATCAAATTTAACATCTCGAACAACTTTTATCTTGCTAGTTTCGGGTACATAAACACTATAATATGACGAATGTAACTCAAATCCTACCAAAACTCCTTGTTGTGTCTTTTCATCGAGTTTCTTTCTCAGCTTATCTGGTATGTGCATATACACTACACATCCAAATGTTCGAACATGTGCAAGATTTGGCTTCGACTTCCACCATATCTCATGAGGAGTTTTATCCGGTATTTGAGATTTCAGAATACGATTCTGAAGATAATTTGATGTAGCCACTACTTCTACCCACAACTGTATTGGTGCTTTTGCATGAGCCATCATACACCTTGCAGCTTCCATCAGTGTACGATTCCTTCGTTCAGCTATTCCATTGTGCTGAGGTGTGTAAGATGCAGTCTTCGTGTGCATACCTCGATCAGTACAATAAGCTTTGAATTCGTTGGAAATGTACTCACCTCCATGATCTGTGCAAATTTGCTTTAGCTTATTGTCTGTCTGCTTCTCAGCCCAATTCATATACTCAACGAATTTCTCGAAAGCTTTAGATTTGGTACGAATAAAGTATACTACAGCGAACTTGCTGAAGTCATCAAATAAACGTAATGAAGTACTTTGCATCGCCCAACGACAATACTCCGAATGGTCCACAAATATCTAAATGCACAATTTGAATTACCTTAGTTTATAAACATCCTTACTGAAAGGTGTTCTAGTCTTCTTGTCTTTAAAATAGGATTCATAGGTAGTTCGAATATCTCTACTTTTGATTTTGACTCCTTGAATTCTTTGACTTTTATTGGCTTAGTACAAGGCTTCCATGTTCATATGACATAGACTTTTGTGCCACAGTACATCTGTCGATTCCTGAGTTTGATTGACTTGTTTGATTCTTGTTCGAATGTTCAAGTGATACAAATATATCCCACTACTTCCCTTTGAGTTCCAACTAGTGAGTACCTTGTCATGGCTTTGTCAATGCAGCCCATGCTGCACACCTTCGCTTGTTCCAGCTCTCAATGCCCTCCTTGGCATTCAAAATGCAATCTCCATGCTGCCACCGTCAAGCACCCCTTGGCTTGATCTGAATGTCCTTGCTTGGCTTGATCTGAATGTCCTTCCTGACATTCAAAATGCAGTCACCATGCTGCCACAATCAAGCACCCCTTGGCTTGATCTGAGACATTCAAAATGCAGCCTCCATGCTGCCACCATCAAGCACCTCTTGGCTTGATCAAAATAGATTAAATCCACACTTCTCCTAGAACTTGAATCTCCTAATCACACTCCATTGGTGTGTGGGCCCATAACCATTGTTAGTTCAGAGTGCACAAAAACTGATACAAGTTACATATTTGCTCAAATGATTGTACGAGATTATGTAAGGCAGTATAAATAGATAGGAGGCTGGAAAGGGGAGGGAGAAAGGTAGCACTGAGCAGACTACCATAAATTTCTCCTTTCAAGTTCTAAAGATGTTTATAACAAAAATATGCATTTTACCTTTTGACTCTTTTCTGTTTGAAGTCTTTCTGCGCTTTCTTGTCGAAAAGTACTTCATAGAGCATAGAACGAGGGTAAAAACTGCAGATCCGCCGCAATCTAAGGTCATTGCAATTGTCTGATCTGTTCAGCTTTAGACGATTTACTAGGATCTGCAGGAAAAGATTGTCAGGTTGTCCCCTATATGACCTTGAAATTGGTTGCATTTCTTCCTGTCAATTTCATCTGGCAATTAAATTACATGTGCACACTACCTGAAGGACACACGAAGTTTGGTGTAAAAAGTGTAGTACGCTCAAACCCTTTTTAAGTGATTCTTTTGTGCGCTGGAAGTCTGGAAGCTGTTAGATCACCCACAAGTGTGTCTAACCATAAGATTCCGCAAGAACTGTTTGGAAAGACAAAATCAAACCCATAGAAAGGAAAAAAATTGTCAATCTAAGGTTATAGTCAATGGGGCTACCCTTCAGTGCTACTCACGAATTTCAGCCTTCTAAGCAGCAATATGATGCTACTATGCGTGACAATGTATAACATTCTGTACAAGAGATATCAGGGTCTTTGTTAACCATCATCGTCTGTTGCAGAAGGCTATTAGACTGATCACAGGCTGGAAAAGAGATAGATTGGACCGTTTGAGCATGTCCTATATTTTTCTGTAGTAAGAGCTTCAGGGGCTATGCCGAGGCTCTTCATGATCTATGATAGACCCTTCTGAGGACTCGTTTGGCCGCAGTAATGCACATCGCACACTGTGGCTGTTTGTTTTGTGTATTTCTGTTGAGCTATTGATTGAGCTATGCAACCTTTAGAATCACAAACTAGTAATTCAAACTATAAGAAGCCAAAGGGAAATGTGCTTCCGTTATTCTTCTTTACCAGGCCCAATTTGTGCCTTCAATTAATACATTTTGTACAGCTTGAACAAATTTTCCCTAATGATTTTGTAATAAAGGCCACAAAAATCCACAAGCTTTCAATCAGTTCTTTTCAGTCGGTTACATTTTGTTCGGAACCTGCAGAGCTCTCTTCACTCACTTGGTTCCAACTTGAATACATCAAAATGGGTAGCAACAGTTGCATGTACATTTGCTCAGAACTTGCTTCCTATGAAAAAGCATCCATTCTATGTCTTGAGCTCATCGAGTGCAGAAGGAAGCTATTTTTAGTCTTAACTATTTGTGATGAAAGATTTTTCGGACCATTCAATCACAACGAACAAACGCACATTTTGTATATGCTGCAGGTGGTTTGATAGCAACAGTGCTGACATATTTTGAGAGCACCAAAGGATCTATCTGAATTCACACGATTTCTCCATTCTTTCTCACGAGTCATGCTGAATCCTCATGAACAGTAACTGGGCCAAGAAGTTGTTGGTTAAGAACCATGTCGAGAAGCAATTAGAGGTCTTGGAGCGGCGAAGCAAGAACACCGATTTGGCAGGTGAGGAGATGACACTTTCTGCACTTAGAAGAAAACAAAGTCAAAATTGTGATGAGAATCTGAGAGTCTGAATCAGCAGCAATCGTACATGCCGATCTGTTTACACAGCTACATATCTTCATTCGAAGTACTAAGTTTACTTGTTCATACTAAATCGCAGCAACACAAGATTTTGCAGCCTTCAATCTTCGCTGTATGGTGTTCAGCAACTCATTGGATCTGATGAATGCCAAGCATGCAACGCCATAATATTCTTCCAATATTTTACGAATATTATTCAATTCAAAATTCCTTGCTGGCGTTCAATCACTCACCTACAAGAAACTTGTAGTCCTATCTGAGATAGCAATTCCGCAGCTGAATCCTTGCGTTGGGCCGAGGACATTTTGTCCAGTTTGACTTTCCAAAATTTATTAAGCAAGGCCTCAGCCTAAATTTTTTTGGAAAGCCGAACCGAACAAAATGTCCTTTACCCGACACCTTCCATAATACATCAAAGAGCAAAAAGCGCACCTGCGGGTTGCACGTGAGATCCCCTCCCCAGGCCTAGCCACCCACCTTCCCTTTGACCCCCCGAAAGGTTAGTAGCGGGGGACAAGAGAACATTATGTACTTTGAGTTTATATGGAGCCTCTCGTGCATCTAAACTTTATGAGTTTATATAGTCCACAAGCTCCAACACTCTCACTATGCACGATTTGCAAACAAGTCGATGGCGTGGACTTTAGATTTAGCTTTGCGGAAGCGTTTTAGGTGAGGTGATTAGAACGACAAAGCTATCAGTCACATGAAATAGTTTAATCTACGAATAAGTTTATTTGCGAGCGTGAATCTACTTGAAGCATTCAACATACACAACCTAGATTATTGGAACATTGATTGATTAGTCGTGTAGAAAATATAATTTGAATGCAGACAGAGATGCGTTCTTCCTGAGACAATACTATGTGACAATAGAGAGAACAAAACAATTGTGCTCTAGATGATCGATTGATCATAGCAAAAATAGATGATTCAGCTAACCGAGCAACTGATAAGTTGCTAGATATATACACATGGCTAACTAATTAAAAGAATAGTTAATCTATACTTAACAATTAGGATTAAGACACTACGTGCTGTTAGCAGTCACCATCGGACAATATCTGGAGATTCTGTCCGGTGATGATGTATGCACTTGTTGATCCACCGATAGTCAGATTGCAGCCGATTGTTCGGTGATGAATGGATGATTGTTCGAATCTGGTCAGATGGTCTGAGATGATGTATGGCCGAACTATCGAGTATGGCCTAATAAGAGAAGGTTGTCGAACTATCGAGGAAACATTGTCACCGATTCCTTTGTATTTCTGTAGACTATCAGGAAACAAGTGTATTTTTGTAGAGTATGTGACTTTACAAGTATTTACAACATCTAGTGAATGGATCTAGATAAGCAGAGATATAGGGATGGAGAGGATAGAAATCCAACACCCCCACTTAATCTGGATCCTTGAATGCCTTGATTTGTAAATTCAAGATAGCACAAAAATCCTTGTATGCTTCCTGATTCAATCTCTTTGTAAATATGTCAGCTGCCATGTATGGGGATCTGCAAAATTTCAGACTTAACTCCTTGTTGAGTATCTTGCTCCTGATATAGTGGTACTTGATCTCGATGTGTTTGCTCCTAGAGTGAAATCTAGGATTGATAGATAATGCAATAGTACTCTGATTGTCGCACTGGATCATTGTTAGAGCAAATTGTTTGAGACCAATATTAGACAATAAATTCTCCAACCGAATTGCCTCTTTGGTAGCTTGAGAGGCTGTAATGTATTCAGATTCTGTAGATGACATTGCAACAGAGGTCTGTTTTCGGCTGTTCCAAGATATATGACCATTATTGATTAGAAAGACATATCCAGAAGTCGATTTTGCTGGGATTCGACAGGCGGATCAGCCTTCAATTCTTGTTGCAACAAAATGCAGTAACAGGAAATCCTTGGCGCATGAAACTAAGTCTATCGATTTAGTAATCAGACCGATTTTGAAGTTTTTGAAATCGGTCCTACTGATCACATCTTCGAAGTTGCTAGATCAACTAAGTCGATTCCCTAGCCATGCACAAATTACCTTGATTACAGATTTTTGGCTTTGCGGAAGCGTTGAACTGAATGTAGTGATCAGAGCAAGAAAATCGAGTAGTGCTATCAGTCATACAAAACGACAAAATCTACAGAACAAGAATCTGCAAGTATGAATAAGTTCGAACATGCAATCACCTTACACAAACTAAATTGCTGGAACAATGATGGATTAGTCGTGTAGAGATACAATGTGATTGCAGAACAGATCGGGCGCATTCTTCTTGATATAATACTCTGTGATAACAGAGAAGAAGAACGATAAAATGCGCTCTAAATGAAAATCACTGATCTATTGATTCATCGATCTTAGCTGAATATGTACACATGGCCAACTAATTAAAAGAATGGTTAACTTTATAAATTAGGATTAAGACACTACTTGCTGTTGAACAGTCGACATCTAATTTAGTTAGAGATGTTGGACACATCAATGGCTTCATACAATTTAGAGATCATGGCCAAGTCGATGGCGTGGACTTTGGGTAACTTGAAGACATCGAAAATGTCGATGAATTCGGATAAGTCGATGACTTCGGACATGTCGATGTAGACTATCATCGACTTTGCTTGTATTTCTGCAGATGTCGTGACTGTGCCAATATTTACAACAACTAATAAATGAATCTAGATTAGCATGAAATAAGGATGGAGAGGATAGAAATCCAATACCCCCACTAAATCTGAATTCTTAAATGCCTTGATTCTCAAATTCAAGATAGCACAAAAATTGTTGTGTGCTTCCTGATTTAATCCCTTTGTAAATATGTTAGCTGCCATGTATTGTGTTCTGCAAAATTTTATGCTCACCTCCTTGTTGAGTATCATGCTCCTTGTATAGTGATATCTGATCTCGATGTGCTTGCTCCTAGAATGAAATCTAGGATTAATTGACAATGCAATTGCACTCTGATTGTCGCACTAGATCATTGTTGGAGCAGATTGTTTGAGACCAATATCAGACAATAAATTCCTCAACTAGATTGCCTCTTTGGTAGCTTGAGAGGCCGCAATGTACTTTGACTCTGTCTAAGACATTGCAATGGAGGTCTGCTTACAATTATTCCAAGATATCGGACCATTGTTGAGCAGAAAAACATATTCAGAAGTTGATTTTCTAGTGTCGATATCACCTGTCCAATTTGCATCTGTATATCCATGAAGAGTATGGATATCAGATGGATCTCCATCACCATAGTAAATGCAGAGGTCCATTGTAGCTCGTACATATCTAATTACTTTGAAAAGAGCTTTCCAATGGATCATGCCATGATTGGTCATGTAATGACTCAACGAATTGATGGCGTATGCAACATCTGGTCTAGTCGAGATCATTGCATACATTATGGATCCAATAATAGATTGGTATCAATACCTCTTCACTGCCTTCTCTCATTGGTTTGAGGGCACTGTTCCTTGGATAATCTGAGACTTGAATCCATAGGATTATGTACAGGCTTGTAATTCATAAGATTGAACTTCATTAGCAAGTTATAAAAGTACCTCTGCTAGGTGATATAGAGAAGTCTTTGACTTCCGTCTCAGTGGATCTGAATTCTAAAACAATAATGAGCTTCTCCAAGATCTGTAATCTTGAATTCTTGGGACAACATCCCCTTTGAATTCTTGGGACAACATCCCCTTTGTATCCTTTGTCAGAGCAATATTGTTGCCAAACAACAATGTATCATCCACATAAAGTGTGATGATGACAAAGAACTGATTAACAACTTTGTAATACACATTCCAGTTTGCAGAGCTAGGTTGAAAACTGTGATCGATCAAGAATGTGTTGATTCAATGAAACCATGCTCTGGAAGATTGTTTCAGACCGTACGAAGCTTTGTGGAGTTTGCATATCTGATCTTCACGACCATTGAGGATGTAGCCTTTTGGCTGGATCATGTAGATGTCCTCCTTGATAGCTCGATTGAGGAATGTAGTTTGTACATCCATCTGGTGCACCTCAAGATTTGCTACAACAGCATAAGAAAGTAGGAGTCAAATAGAAGTGTGCTTGACAACTGGGCTGAAGGTCTCGAAGTAGTCGATGTTGGAAAGTTGTGAAAATCCCCTTGCCACAAGTCGAGCTTTCTTTCTGTCAATGCTCCCGTCTGTCTTGTATTTGATCTTAAAGATCCATTTGCAGTCGATAATCTTTTTGTTTGCTGGCAGGTCAGTGACAGTCCAAGTGTTGTTCCTCAGAAGTGAGCTGTATTTGAGCTACAGTCTTTTTATCTTCTTCTGGATCTGACGATATAGGGTGACTACAAGAAGGAATGGAAACTTTCTTTTGAGAAGAGTCAATTGTCGGAGCAAAAATTGTGGACTGCATTTGTCCCTTGCCTTTCAAATTAGTAAATTGATCTTCGATAAAAGTCACATCCCTGTTAGTGAAAATTTTATAGGTATCTATGTTATATAGTCTGTACATTTCATCAGAATTGCAATAGCGAACAAAAATAGTTATAAAATAATGCTCATCAAGTTTCTTTCTGTTGTCCTTTGGGACATGAGCATACGCTGTGCATCGAAATACTTTCAAATGTTTGATTGAGGGTTTGAATCCTATCCAAACCTCATAAGGAGTTTTGTTGTTGGGAATGCCTTTAGTTATACATCAATTCTGCAGATAAGTTGTTGTTGAAACAACATGCTGCCAAAATGATTTGGGAAAAGAAGCATGTGTGATCATGCATTTAGCAGACTCGACTAAGGTTATGTTCTTCATTTTAGCCAGTCCATTTGACTGTGGAGAATAGGAAACAACAAACTGTTGCTCGATGCCATTGGATGAGCAGTAATCCTTGAATTTATTTGAAATGTATTCTCCACCATTGTCGCTCCTAAGAGCCTTGATTCTTCTGCTTGTTTGTAACTCGACATTCTCCTTAAATTTCTTGAAGGATTGGAAAGCTTCAGATTTGTGCTTTAGGAAACAGTCTGCTTGGTGTCGGCTGCATGAGTTTGTTGATCCGACTTCTTCTTCTTCTTCTTCTTCTTGAACTTCAAGATTCGACAGTCTTGGATCTCATGATTTGGTCTCTTGCAATACCTGCAGAAGAGTATTTTCTTGTTGTTCTAAGCAAGTGGCTGATTCTGGAACTTTTGTGACTGCCTTTGATTACTGTCAGTTTGTCGAACAACTTTCTTCTTATGTTGCTTTCTTGAGCCCTTCTTGATGAACAATGCAGTTTGTCAAACAACTTTCTTCTTTTGTTGCTTTCTTGAGCCCTTCTTGGAGAACAATGCTTGTGAGTCGTTGATGGAGGATGAAGATGCTCCAACTCTTCTTGTTTCCTCCTACAGCAACATAGTTATGACTCTGGATAATGTGATGTCTGAGTGGGTGGAGACCATTGTAATACCATATTACATGTCTATTTTTCTTGAAGTACTAGTTGATGATGCAAAATCCCAATTAACCTACTCAAGTGATGAAGATAATCACTGAATATGAAGAAATATCTAATGGACCCGACAAAGACAACTTATACAAAGATATATTGAAGACAAAGAGGCCTAAATAAATATGACTAAAGAAAGGATTATATTCTGAAGGCCAATTATGAAATGACACAAACCTTAATAAGTAGGCTAGCCCTAGGAAAGGAACATTCCAAAAGCCCTACCTGATGTGCCTCAAAGTAAACGTTGTAACCTTCCATGTGCTTGCTTCTCATTAGAGCAAAGACGTGTGACTAGGATGCCACCTAGGAAATTTACACTTGTTGTTTTCCTACTGGATGTAATTAGTTAATTAAACTAAATAAGAAATGACATATCGGTTACTAGAGAGCCACGTACTTTCACGCTTGTTCTCTATGTGAAACTACTATGCTTTAGGACCATAAATGGATCTACAAACGATCCATAAGAGTGATTGGATGCTTGCTTAACAAAAAAACTAGACACAAAAGAGTTGATCTAGATTGGCAATTTGACAAACAACAAGCATTAACAATCAAAAGCATTGATAAACATTGAAATCTGAGCCCACACGTGTGTACTACAGGCTGTAGTACGGCATTTAACCTGAGAAACAAGTAGAAATTGATTTGGTTTCATTTGGATCACAAAAACTCAATGTACATAGTGAACTAGCTTGAGATTGCCAATGAGCTCCAAAAATTTTCTATCTTCTCACTATGGAGAGAGGGAATACATAGCAAATTCGACTTCCTTCTTGAAGTTAGGTGGATTTTCAGCATGTACGTAGTGAGATTATTCTCATATGTGCACAATTAATCTTGTGTGGATCTACTATTCTGGTTACTAAGGTTATCTGGTGCACTTAACCTAGTTGATGAACATAGACATATACTCAAGTATTGTGTTTGACAATTACTTGCAGAGCTAACAGATCTGTTTCGATAGATCTATTGGTTAACTTAAAATGATTTGGATAATGATCTAAATGTGGTGTTATACTAGTATAGATAAGATCTGCACCTAGACATTTAAGATTTCTAAATCATTAGCAATTAACTTGAGTAGTTGATTTACTCCTGTGGAAGATAATTGGTAAAACGGACAGTGTGAAGAGACTTCACCAGAAACTGTTTGTTATGTGTGTATTGCTTGTAAGACACATAGGAAGTTAACTCACTCTCCTTGACCTAAAATGAAACCTTAGTCTATTTCCTAGAGTCATGCCTGGTAGATAGCTAGTTGGTCAAATTTTCACCTTAAATCTAGGACTTAGGTCCTATAAACTAGGAATCACTACCAAAATGACATGACCAACCCTATGGACTTGACCTAAACTACATTAGGATGGGTTTCCCATGTGGCATCATGGCCTCACATGTGTGGGACCCACTTGTGTACACAATTTACACTATTCTACATGGTTTTTGATCAAGCTAGATTTGCCAATTTTTGGCAATTCTTCACACTCCTCCTCAAATTTAGCTTGATCTATTTACAACTCTCTTGATAGATGAATGAAAGCTTTTAGAAGTGTCTAAAAAATCTAGCTACAAACAAGGAACTTTTGAGACTCCAATAGAGAATGATGTCCATGAAGGATCTTTCACCACCTCTTAGAGGATCCCCTACAAGATGTTCCATAAATGTGTCTATATACATGTAGCACACTTCAAAACTAAACATCATGCCAAGCCATGGATTCCAAGGCATTTTGTGCACTTGAAGATACATCAATTAAACTATTAAGTGCATACATAATGTTGACAAAGACAACTTGCCTTGCTTGATCCATATGATTGAGCCTAGATGGCTCCATCTTGATACGCAAGGTTCTTCTTGGAGTCCTCGGGTCTTGAGCTTGATCCTCCACTTGACTTGACTCCAAAACATCAATGAATTTAATAAGGTGTTGATCCAAAAGTGCTTCTTCAAGTTTACAAATCTTCCACTCTTGAAAGATCACATTTCCACCATTGACAAATTCTTTGGTGGAAAACAAGTTGATTCTACAATCTCTACTTGAAGAGCAAAACACTACCATTATTCCTATCATTGAAATAGGATAATCTTTGGTCCTTACATTGGAATGATCATGCACAAAGCATGTGGACACAAAGATTTCCAAAGCAAATGATGTTTCATCTTTTATGACTCTATTCAAACTATTACAAAAAGAGTTATCCAATGAAATTGCTTTATCAACAACAAATGTAGATTTCAAAGCATCCCATTTCACTGTCTTGTCATACAAAGTAATAAACATCATGAATCTTAAAGGTAAGAAACAAGTCACCTCATGTCTACTACTACTTTTCAAAAAGTATTCAAAGATAGTAGACTCTCCAATGCTCACCACCCTTGCAAGATACACACTTGAATGGACAATTTGCATGCAATTTGATGACTCAGCCATTGTCATTGAAGACTCCCTTGGAACTCTCATGCTTTGGGGCTGATCCTCAAGATCTTCCTCCTTTTGATGCTCCTCCTCAATGCAAGCAAGGTCACACTTTTCCAAGATCTCCTCTTGAGTGATCTCCTCCTTTGCCAAGCTCATTCTTTCAAAAGAAACACTAGCTTCCAACTTAAACAATCTTCCATGTTTAAATCCCTTTGCAATGCAAACATCATTCTTCAAGATGAAGCAAACACCATGCTTAAAGTGGACATCCAAACCACTTTCTAAGAGTAGACCAACACTAAGCATATTCTTGGTGATTGATGGTACATAGAGGACATTTTCTAGATCCATGCATTTTGAGGATTCTAGACACAAAGAGATGGTACCAACACCATCTATCCTACACTCTTCATCATTTGCAGTAAAGACAAACTTTTTAGCATCATTGAAAGAGTGTAAGGTTGAGAAAAAGTCCTTTTCACAAGACATGTGGGAGCTAGCCCCACTGTCGATCCACCAATTGTCTCTTGAATTGCTATTGCTTGTTGGTGAGGATGTAGATGCCATCAAGAATACATCTACTTCATCCTCCTCCTCCTCCTTTGCAAGGTTTCCTTGTTTGTCCTCCTCCACTTGTGCTCTTAGCCTCTTGTAGCATTCAGATGCATAATGCCCCTTCTTTCCACAAAAGAATCATTTTTGCTTTGACTTGTCCTTTGAGCTTGATGCATCATCTTCTTCTTTGGCCTCCTTTGGATGCTTCTTCTTTCCATTGGTCTTCTTTTTGCCCTTGAATGAGAAATTGGCTTTCTCATCACCATCCTGCAAATACAACGAACTCATCCTAGATTTTGCATGGAGCATCCTACACTCTTCAGCCACTAATACACTGTGAAGGTTTTTGTTTGATAGTTTAAAATCTTTTAAGTTTTGGTTCTCGATTTTATTTTATTTACATTAGATAGCATGAGGGTCTTAAAAGTCTAAAAATATTACAAGGACTTTAACAATCTAAGCAATGATAAAAGAAATATTATGTAACCTAACTGGTAGGTCAATTCTTGACAAACTTTGAGGTCAAAGGTTCAATACTTGTGTCATGCAATCCAACCATTAACATATTAATCATCTCAAATGAAAGAAATATGTGTAGTCTAACTCGACTTGTATTTTCCAAGTGTTATATGTTTTGAATGTATACTTCAATTTTTTATGTTTTTGATACATATTTCTTTTCGATATGCATCTTATGGGTTTCATAATGGAAGCAACGCCCTCTGGACACATTGGCATTACCCATTTCTTTATGTAGCCACTTTTATGAGTTTTTAGCCAATTTATTTTTGTATGTTGATGATTTTTTTTTATAAGCTGTTTGCTTTGGTAGGATTTGTTGTTGTCTAGAAATTCTAGGGAATTGACATAGAATAAATGGATATGCATCTAAAAAGTTTGGAAGATGACATGAATGAACTTGTGGGTTGATGTGAGCTGAGATGTTTAAGAGAGCATTGGGAATGCTGTTAGCGGATTTCAGAGAATCCCCAGATGCTGAGCCAAGCTAAAGACACGGAATATCTCTTACCCATGACCGATGAGGTCTTAGAAGGAGGAGAGCAGAAGAAGCTGAGAGCCGAGCATGAGAGCCGAGAAATTACTAGCTAGGATGATAGTGAATTATCTATGTGAGCCTACATGGTGTATCCCAAAGAAGGAACGACCATGTAGGAGCTAGCAATATTTCCTAGGCATTGTAAATGAATGTAGACCCCCCTTAAATTAGTTAGAGTGAGCCACCTTTTGATGGTGACCTTTAGTGGAAGGGCAAAATCCACATGTAATTTCTAATTTTGGTGAATAGCCACTTGGGCTCCACATGGGCAGCCTTCTTGCTTATTTAAGGGCCCCCCTCTCTTGTGAGAGAGCTTTGAATGTATTGTCAAGTTCTCTTGAGCAAATAAAGAAGATCCTCCACGAGTGCTTGATGATTGCTAAGCTCCTTGTTCATGGCAATGTTCTTGAGTGAAGTTTCTATGAGCATGCTTGTTTTCCTTTGTATTGTGGATTAACTAGGTTCTTGTTTTCTCTCTTGCTTAGTTGTGGATTAGAATTTATTTCTTCTTTGTGGAATAAGGTAGGAATCAACATTCAAGTAAACTAAATAGGCTGGAATTGTGGTGTAGATCTTGCATACTTTTTTACATTCCAGTTCTTGATTGTTCTTGGGCATTCTAAGCATCAAGAAATGAGTTTCTTGATTCTTGGACTGTTAAGATGCTGTTAGGAATCTAGTTTCTTGTTTCCTTGGTTGAGTAGTTTAAACTTATTTTTGATTGCCTTCTAATTTAGTAAACAGTTGTAGAACTGCTCCCTGATCCAGAACGCTGATCTTCTTGAGCTAGGAAATCCGATAGTGTCCCAATGCAAGCAAAAGGCTACTATACGAGATCCACGGACATAATCAATTGGGGTCACGCACTAGCCACTATGGACTGTGCTGATTCCAATCGTTGTCGTATCGAAACGGCTGCAGAAGGTGTGGATAGTCTCCCATCTTCTACAGACATTGACACACCCATCATCCTACTTGTGATGATTGACCTGATTCCTATAGCTTGGTGCCCAGGAAAACTTAGTGTCTCTACCGCCCATGTTTCGGAAGAAGGTATTCTTTCAATGGATGATGTAGAAATGACGGATGAACATGTACCTATATCTAGATGCACAATCTTATCCGCCAAAATCAATTCCTAAAGAGATCAAGACACCAAGACCCACGTCCAACTGACATCCAAGGTACCCAACACACAAGCGTGTAGACCCAAATCCAAAGTGTATACATGGGACATGTATCCCGACGAATTCTGGCATACAATCGATGAAGACGTGATCAGTGAGGCAACAACACCGCCCACTCAAATACCACAAAAACCTCGGTTACACCAAAATAAAATTATTGATACAAAATTAACCGAGCGTCAAAAACAGATGCGCGAGATGCTCAAACAGCCGATAAAGCCCTTGTCTGAGAAGATAGAACTCAAACAATCCGACCAAACTTCCACGTCCGGTAGAGCATCAACTCAGATGATTCCCAAAGTTCCCGAAAATTTTGTCGACCCATCTTTTGATCTTCCACAGAAGTTCAAAGATTTTACACTGGATGACATTGTTATCCAGTTACCATAGCCAACCTACACCAAGTTTCAACTCCTTTGAAGGACCTACTAAAACAATTCCACTAAATCTTAAGATCCTTACGAGGAGATAAATCGAATAGTTCATGTTGGTGCACATTTGTCATCAACCCAACTTCTGATCTGGAAACATTACTCCGCAAATACAGGGATGTATTTGCATGGAATTATATAGAAATAAAAGGATTCTCACCTGAAATAGTCCTCCATGGGATTCCTTTAACAGACAATGCTAAGCCTGTTAGGTTACCGAAGTAACCCTGTCTATCGTGAGAGGATCGACAAAGATATTAAGAAATTGCTGGATGCTGGCTTCATTTATGAAGTTCAACATACTGATTGGGTATCACCCATTGTGGTTGTACCCAAGAAAAATGACAAGCTTCGTATCTGTGTCGATCTCAAAAACCTTAATGCGAAGTGATTCCATCCTCACTTTCTACAATGAATAGTTACTTGAGATAAGCCTATCATTGGCTTACAACATGACTCCAATTGTGGTTGCCATGTAGCAATGAATTGATCTTCTTTTTCAACCTGTTTCAATGCACAAAGCACTCCTTTGAACAACAACAAATGTTTTCAAAAGAAATCACAAATATTTGAAACTATCTCAAAAAATTCTCTTCTAGCACTTATACTAAGCAAATCAACACATAGAATCATGGAATCTTGATCTATCCTCAATCTAATGACTTTTCCCACTTCCTAAGATTGAAACAAACTCAAATGAGATCCAGCATTCTCACTATCTAGAGAAAAAAATTAGGGTTTTGACAAAATCACAAAAAAATTGACTATTTCAAATCTACATGCGAATGCTGAAAATCTGATATGCAATCTATTAGCCATCACTTAGGTTGAAAATTATGTTGGGCCTCCTCTTGAAATGGGAATATTGGACAAGATCCTCACCAAAGTAAAGGCTGTAGCGACATCACCCTCATCTTCCATCTGCTCTACTGTGCTAGTAGGAAAGAATGGTAAAACCAATGTGAATGATGAGACAAACATTCGAGAAAGAGCATATATGATCGACAGTTGTTCAAGAATTACTCCCAGAGAGCTGAAAGATGCCAAAAAGGCAACATGTTGACCACGAATTCCATGCACATTTGGAACAAAAAGGTTTGGAAAGCCATCCTCAAAAGTTCTGCGACAAGCATCAACAACTTGCAACTAAGTACATGCTGAAATTGACATGTCAAGTAGAATGTAGAAAATTCATCCCTACCATCAAAGCTCAAGTGATCCTCGGCAAAACATCCACTAACTTTAAGAAACTCATAGTAACAAAATAGAAAGTGGGCATCATTATCATCAACAACATAGCATTAGTTCCAAAATGGCTAACTAGTTTAAAAGCTCGATACAATTGTGCCATAAATATCATGTCAATGTTGCAAGACCCTTTCAATAGTTGACGCTAAATGAAGTCTTGTTATAGAATCACTGACCCATGTCAACAATCTTGTGTGTTACACAACTGTAATCGAAGACATTATGATTTTTATTTAGCATCACACAAAAACTTACATTGTGATTTAAGTTGGTCCTTTATTCAATGTACTTAACTTTAATAAATAGCTATAAGAGCCCATGTGCTAAATAATGTAATTTATGATTGTTCAGTCCTCACATGTGAATTTCCAAAAGGACAATGGTGTACTTCATCAAGAAGAAATCCGAAGCTTTCAACTGCTTCAAAGTCTTCAAGGAGCGTGCTTAGAAAGAAACTGACAAAAAGATCAAAGCCTTGAGATCCGACAATGGTGGAGAGTACATCTCTACGGAATTCAAGGAGTACTGCCAAAGTCAAGACATTGAAAAGTAGTTCATCATTCCCTATTCGCCTCAGTCTAATGGCTTAGCCTAGAGAAAGAATCGTACCTTGGTCGAGTTAGCCAAATGTATGCTGGCACACACATCTTTACCAAAGAGCTTCTGAATTGAACTGTTTCCACTGTAGCTTACATCCAGAACAGATGTTCCAAGGCCCTCTCAGGTAAAACACCCCATGAGATTTGGACAAGATCTAACCCTTTAGTGAAGAACCTATGAGTATTCGGTTGCATCGCCTATGCACAGATCCTAAAGGAGACAAGGAAGAAATTCGACTTCCAAAGTCTAAAGACCATCCCGATCGGTTATACCTCCTCCAACAATACCTACAAGTTGTACGACCCTGATACCCCAACACATTATATTTAGCAGGGATATAGTCTTTATCGAGGATCAGTTCATCGACTTCAAAGACAAAGGCAAAGTTCCATGCGAATCTTTGACACCTGCCCACGACACGACAATTCAAGCCTCAGGCTCCATCGTGCCAACAATCGACCAACTATTTGAGCAAGTATTGTGATATTCACATCTAATCTGTTAGAATTGAAAATTTTGAGCAAATTATTTTATTATTCTTTTGATTTTGATTGATTATGGTGTTAGCACACGAGCAAGTTTAGAGAGTAGTCAGAATCTTGATGCTGAGATCCAATGTGACTAAAAGTGATAAGGGATTCAAAGAGACTACTAGCAATTTAGACTAGTGGTTACTTGCACGTTGCCATTTAGCGTTGATATTCTACAAAGTCTATCCATTGGAAAAATTTGCTACACTAAATTTTGATGGAGTCATTATATGTAATTACGGTGTTGATATTGATCTTTTCATTAGAAACAATATGTTCATCATTGGAGGATGCCATTTTTATCTTGATCACCTAGTCTTGGTCTAGTTTTGAGATTAATTTATTGTCAAGGGATTTGATTATTATTCCCATGTCTTCTTCTTTTTTTTCTATTTGTGATTAGTAATTTTTCAAATCAAACAATTTGATGGTGATACAATGATGGTTTGACAATTATTTGTTTTGATTGAAAATCATAAAAAGTTGAAAGATTCAATAAAACCATAAAATATGAAAACTAATTAAAAGCCCACAAACAAGTGATCAACTTAAATAAACCAAAGGTTGTATAAAAAGTGAAAAGTTAAAAAATCATATAAAAGTATAGAGAAGTGAAAAATCATATAATAAACTCCTATCTACATGCACCTTAGATCCAAGTAAAGAGTCAACAGATTTTGAATATGACAGTGAAATCAATCGAACAAATAAAGTGTTCTAGAGATTATAGATCTTATTAAGTATCTCCCTAATTGGAATTACTACTATGGTGGGAGGAGGTGAACATGCCAAACCTTGTAGTCAACCTAGACATTGGGAGAACAAAGGTGTAATTGCCTAAATCCAATGATATGAAAGCCTGTATTGTTTGTGTGGTTGGGAAACTTAAGAAGTTATGCTAGTACTTCAATTTGTGCATTGATGATCCAACAAATTGTGGAATTTTAACTTGGAGCTAGATGAGCAAAAAATATAAATTGAGTGAGCTTTTATCGTAATGTTTAAAACCATCTGATTCATGCAAGATTCATGAGAATATTATTATACCTCACATGAGCTTGTAATTCATAATTCACAAATAAAAATATGTACAAGAGGCTCATTGATGAAGATGAAGCATATATAGATGCTCAACTAGTACCTATTGTGCCTCTAATGTGATAGAATTTCTTGCAACCACTACACATAAGTAATCAAGTTAATATTTCCTTTTGTATCTTGTTGTACTTCAGCATAATGACACCTAATGAAATATCATTTGCTTAAATGACGTTCTAACTCAAAAATCTCATTGATGTCACTAAAGCTAGAAAAATGTCGCTAAAATTAGCGACAGTTCCAACGACGTTCATAGTCTCATATTTCACCGATTCTATTAGAATATATTTGGGTCCTAATAGTATTTTGATGTCTCATTTTCTTTTCACTTTCATTCTTTTTGCTTTTGCTTTCTTGAACTTGTGCTTTATGAATTGTGATATTGTGCTAACTTTGTGAATGTGCTTTGTTATATTAGTTAAAGTTGTACTAATTTAGTTCAAATACATTTTTTTCATTACTTCAGTTTTCTTGCAATTTAAGTTAATTTTTTTTTTACAGTTTTACATTTGGAAGGTTCTAGAAGTAGGGTTAATGTTGTGCCCACATATGGACTGATCCCAAATTATTATTCCATAAGGAGGTTAGTAGGCCCACCTTGACCCATAAATTGATTATGATTATGACTGGTTGGGGCCCTCAATGGAATTAAATTCATAATGAGTGGTTGGAGGCCTAAAACTTAAGATGGTGGACTAGTATGAATTTAACAATGACTCATAGAAAAAGTGGGTGAGGTGGCCCAGTGAGGCTACTAATGTAGATTCTAGTGAGCTGTCATAGTTTACTACTAGCGGTGAAGGAGCCTTGGAGGGTATATGTATACTTATATGGCTCTCACTAGTGTATGCTTGATTTTGGTGATTGTAGCTACATACTACTGTTGTGACCTCTCTCTCCCATTGAGTTTATTTGGTCCATAGCTTGGGGGCTACATCCAATCGATCTAGGTTTGGTTGGGTTGTTTATCCACCATCCAATTTCCTTTGTAATTTCTTTGTTCAGCGGCCTAGTCTTGTATGCTTGGAGGCAAGGTAGACTGAAAGTGGTATCAAAGCCAAAGCTAGGTGGAATTGTTGTTTGAACACATTGCATACCATGCATTCGATATATATAACTAAATTATTGTTCCTCACAATAAAATAAAATAGCAAAAGAGAGAATCTGACCAAAACATAAGACATAAAATTAAGTAGTAGCCATTGGGGTGTGTGTCATACAAAACCGCATTGCTTGAAAAAATATATATACCTCTAAGATTTTATATCGTTTCTAAGCAAATAATGGCACTTAAATCTGAGAATTAATCAAGAAATTCCACAACATATGGTAATATGATTATTGAATGCTTTCATTTTGCAACTACATGGAATGGACTCCAATTTCAAGTCTTGAGCAAAGATGAAGGAATTCATCAATCAAGAAGTCAATCTAACCACATGTTGAAAGACAGAAAAAAAAACATACATATATCATTAGAGGGTGGCTTTATTTTTCTAAATAAAAGTAGCATCTACTTGCCTTGTAGATCCATATTTTTGTAGCATACTTATTAGCATCCATCTTACAATCTAAGCATTGTATATGTTATTGCACCAAACAATCGCATTGTAGGGTGGAGTGCAACGAAGACACATATCTCCATTGTCATATAGTCCAATAAAAAAAGGATAAGGAGTAGGGCAAATCCTTACATCACTTTTAAGAATTTCATATATTTTCCCTTGGCCAGTGTAGATAGCCCAAAATCCGTTTCTTGTATTGACCTGCATATAACAATCTGGATCATCAAAATGAGAGTTTGATTCCCAAAGAGTTTGTGTTCCATCATAAGCAAATTTCAAGTTGCAATCCGATTCAAAGTAAAGTTTATTGCCTCCATAAGATATCGTGTCAAGTTTACGGAAGGTAGTGACTTTTGCAACAATAACATCACAAGTCACAACATTAAGCATAAACACTCCTATAAATGTGAGTATCAATATCGCCACTTTGGCCATTCCCACAACACCCACGTTCTAAGCTCCACAAAAAAATGTGTGTGTGTGTGTGTGTGTGTGTGTGTGTGTGTGTGAGAGAGAGAGAGAGAGAGAGAGAGAGAGAGAGAGAGAGAGAGAGAGAGAGAGAGAGAGAGAGAGAGAGAGAGAGAGAGAGAGAGAGAGAGAGAGAGAGAGAGAGAGAGAATAGAGATAATGATTTATTCGACAATACCTCCACTTCTTATAGAATTTATAGTATGGACTCCAAACTCATTCTTATTTCAAATTTTATGTTCTTTTGTTGTAAACAATTGAGTCGAACAAATGTCAAAGATTCTATTACTCAACAACCCTTCAATTTTATTATCTTTTAGTGGAAATGATAGCTAGTGAAGATATCATAGATTCCAATCTTGGATAAGGTTAAAAATTTTGGTACTCTATAAAAGTAACGATATTCATGAGGAAACAAGCTTCCAAAATTTCTATAACCGTTGACCATTGTTTCATTTTTTCTTTCTATCAACCAATAATTGAGAATATTAAACAATTGGCATGATAAGAAATGCCATATGATTTTATGATCATCTATTTTTAGAGTTGGCAGAAACAAAGTTAGCAAAAAAAACAATGTTTCTTTGCTAGTTCTCTTGTTAATGTTGTGGACACACACATGCCCCATGGAGGTAAAGTCCTCATTGGTCTTGAGACTTTGTTGTCATTTAAAAAAAATTGATAATCATAGAATCTTATGTATGTATTTCATGTTTGAAGTGAATTGAAGAAATTCATGACTATATTGTACATATACAAGCTACCAAATAGATACAAAAATAATGTAAACTCAAATATATAATGCAGTATTGCTGGCCAATTATTCTCTTTTTGAATACAAAGATGACAAATTTTTTGATGAACAAAAGAATGAGCATCGTCAACATATTCTTCCAAGTTGGCTCTATGAAAGGCCCTTTGAAAAATTGAAACTTGGCCATGTTGTGGGCTTGCCATTTGAAAAGATTTTTTTTCTTGAAAAGTGCAAAATTCTCATGTCCACATCACCTTATCTTCTCTCTCTCTCTCTCTCTCTCTCTCTCTCTCTCTCTCTCTCTCTCTCTCTCTCTCAACTTGGTGGTATCTTGATGACAGTTTGTTCTTGCATTAATCAAACTAGTCCATTATCAATTTTAGATTCTTTTGGTGTAAGCAACAAATGGGACAAATGTCAAAGATTTTAGTCCTCCAATATCCCTTGAAATTTATTATCTTTTTGTGCAAACAATAAGTGAAGAAATCATACTTTCAAATCTTGGATATGGTTAAGAATTTTGTTACTCGCCTTGACCTATGATTTCCACTACAAAAATGAGGATATCTAAGAGAAAACAAAATATTAACTTTTTTAAAATGGTCCATTGACCATTAGTTCATTCTTTGGGTGTAAATCACAACTCAGACAAATTTCAAAGATTCTAATTCTCGAACAACTTTATTATCTTTTGGTGCAAACTACAACTAATAAAATAGTCATAGATTCCAATCTTTGATAAAGTTAAAAATTTAGTTACTCTCATTCACCTACTCCAATCCCCACTACATAAATGAACAGATTGAAGGAAAACAAAATATCAAAAAGTTTTATGATGGTCCTTTCGCCATGATTTAGATTTCTTTTTATGTCAACCAACGGTTTGGAATATTAAACACTTGACCCAACAATTTGTAAACAATATTGTTAATGTGTCCAAATAACAATTCATTTCATATGGTGTGACAACTCAACATCAATACATGGCACAATCTTAACCAGTCCTTTTATTCGGATGTTTTTAACGTGCTTATATGATTGTGAGCATATAATTGATGAACTGCCCTTAAAGGGTTTGCATCTATATTTGTGGCTCGCTTTTAAGGGAGTCATTGTATTTTGTTGTGGCATGAATATAGATGTGATGAAGTGGTCATGTTGTGCCATGTATCTATTTATTTTATTCATGTTAAAGCCTTTGTTCATGAAGGGGATTGTTTGGAAATTTGCAAGAACATATGTATCTTTAGGAGGACTTAATCATTGTCTATGTGTTGAGTGTTTGGAATTATATGGCATCTCAAGGTAGGTCATTTAATGGCTGCAATTCTTTTAAAACCATTAGGTGTGTACTACTTAGCACAAAACTCGTGATTGTGTGCCTATCACTTATAGAATTTGACCTTCCACAGGTGAGAGTCTTGGGATATGCAAGTTAGAAAAGAACCTTGTACTAATTTGTTGTTTAAGAACTGCATCTTCAGACATGTACACCAAAATATGTGACTAGTTGGTAGTTCAATATAGAGTGGTATGTTTATACATCTATAATGTTGTGTGTTCGAGTATGTTTTATTTCTAAGAATTCATAAGAATTTTTTTTTTTTTTAAGGAAAAAAGCAAGCAAAAAGAAAAAGAAAAGAGCACTCTCAAAAGCTTAGCTTTGCAATTTCAGAGCAACAAACTTGACACCCTTTTCTGGACCAATTCTTCGAGCCAATTCAGGTTCCGCTCAGCTATGTGCACGATGGCTTCAGATGTGATCATACTGATCAACCAAGCAGTTGAAAAGGAGGCACGATGGCGGTGCACAAAAAGCCCAGAAAACAAGACCCTGGAGGTGCGCAACAAATTTAACCTCAAAAAAGGTCTGCAACAAAATCTTTGCCATATTCAAAACAACCGTTAAACTCTAAATCAAGCATTCCTACTCCATTCTGCATGCCCATAAGATAACATGCAAGTAAGGCGGTGGTGAAGTTCACATGCCCAAGGCCCAACTTCCTCATGCTAGAAGTACATTACATGTTGGGTACTTGGACTTTTAACTAAAGTCCAAGCCTAAAAATTCAAGACCACCTTTTTAGCCTTTAATGCTGACTTTTTCTTGAATTCCATTAACCAACCTCTGCACATACTAAAATAAAACTTGCATTTGTGCAACATGGAAGACTTGGCTTTGAAATTTCCAACCACAACAATCTCAGCTGGAGGGCCTCAATTTGAAGGCATCATCAATTCAATTCAAAACAGATGTGTTGCCAAGAGAGAAAGGATGGAAGATCAACACAAAATAGAGTGGGCGAAAGCTCAACAAATAGAATTGAGCGTGGATCTTATCAGTGCCGCCACCGAGCTCATACAATTCCTTGCTACAGTGGATCGTTATCCATCCTTGTATCAGGGCCCTACGCTACAGCGAGCAATTGAAAGGTGTGCTATCTTGCCTTCGAAAATAGCAGGGATTGTATATTTTGCGGTAGAAAAATAAATTGAATTGTGAATTATTCTTCTCCGGTATGTCGCCTCAGAGGATTGATTGGTTCACAAATGCTTTTCAGGTATGAGAAGTGCTGGTTGCCGTTGATGGCTGCGTATAGGGGTTACGCGGGGCCTGATATTCCTCTTGTTCCTCCACTTGATTGTGCCTGGATTTGGCACTGCCACAGGCTGAATCCGGTATGTGACCCATGATTGATTACATTCCTGATATAGCTGATCATAGAGGTATGAACGCAAGCTTTGTGCAAACTTAGAGCTTATTCCCTGTATGCTCAGATGAATAGATGTAGAGCAGCATTGAACGAGTGACCATAAATATTTCCAAGATCATCGCTAGATAGTCTCATTTGATTGCTCTTTAATACAGATCCAGTATGCAAATGATTGCCGAACATATTGGGGGCATATAATTGATGATACTTCATCATTAAACCCAACACTGAAGGAGGCTGCCATTGATGCAACTCGATACATCTGGGAGGAGCGGTTCCAAAGTGAGAGTTACTCGCCAACTTTCATATTCCATGATCATCCGACATTTGCATCAAACCCACAGCTTCAGTCCGTAGCTATTTTTCCAAAAAACAATACCACCTACAATTTGTTTGATGCTGTCTCCAGACAACGCTCCTTCTATTATCAGGCACATTTCATACCTTCTTATACAGAGAGGCACAATTCTACTGAGTATGTCGTGATTCGTTTGATCATCTGCGAATTACCTTGCTGAGATTAATTCCTTATGCTGCTTCTTTGCTGAATTACACCTCTGTGTTCAACAGGTTTCCAAACCATATTATACTGACAAAACCTTCCTAGAGTTGCAGAAGAAAGATACAAGGGCTTTTTGCATTTGATCAAGTCCATCAATCTCACAAATATGAGATCAATATTTTGTGTTCCAACATACGACATTGATTTGATGTGGCATTCTCATCAGCTCAAACCTGTGGCATATGCACAAGACACGATGACCTTGCTTCCTAAAGTACTTGAACATGATGATATAGATAGTGACAGAAGTCAAGGGCAAAAACAGGATACAGGTTTTCATATGACTTGTGAGCTGTGGGAAAATATGTATGGTGTGAAGTATGAAAGGGCAGGGGTGTTGTACAAAGGAGAACCACCTTCTCCACTACCTCCACTAGAAAAGACAACTTCACATAGCATGTCCCAAGGTGTTCCTTTTTCTTTTTCATTGCCACATCAAGATATCTACTTGACCCAAAGAAAAGTTCTACAGGTATGTTTTATAAACTCGGTTCTTTACAATCTACAATACGACTAAACGCTTGAAATGCTCATATCGTTCACCCTCCTATCCTTTTCATGTTATAATGAGTTTCATATTAGTTGTTGAGAACGTTGTTTTTGTAGGTTTACTTGGTCATTTACGGTGCCAAAGGTCTTCCCACAAAGAAAGTGTCTTGTTTTGAGGTAAGAATTAGCACAATACAAGAGCCAAAAAAGTTCATGCTCAAGGCTCGCCCATTATCTTATTCACCAAATCCACTATGGAACAAAGTCTTGACGATGGAGTGTGAAGCTTCAACTGGAGGTCTCATTGTGGGACTTCAGTCCCGATCATCCGGTATTTTTGGACGAAAAAAATTGATAGGGTGTATTCCAATCACATGGGAGAAACTATTGGATGTGCCAGGCCTAGCATTGGATCAATGGTTTCACCTTTCAAAGGATCTCATAGAAGCTAAATTACACATTGGAATGTCAGTGACTCCTCCCATTGCTGCTCCTTACCTCTTTAGAGCAAGGAAAACAAGACATATAGGTGATGATCTACGTACACTAAGAACTAGAACTACCAACAGGGGGCTATGGATGACAAGGACAATCATACAGAAAAAGAAATTTTTGTAGTCTGCATAAGGTGAGCACTTAATTTGTCAAAACACAGCAAGTTGTGCCAAATTTTTGAGGCTACTCAAATTTGATAAAAAGATAATCTCATTGAGATGCTTTGAGCAGCTATAGGTTTGATATCTACTAAAGTATGCATATAGGAACTCTTTGACTATCATAGAACCAACCATGTAACTTCAAGCAGCTCAACCAATAGAAAGACATAATGTGCTATGCAAAACATCGCGTCTAGCTCATTGTTGTTGTATACTTACAATCATTTGTAGGCTATGTGTTTTATATGTACATATTTTATATGATTGCTAGTGGCCTTTTTTCCTTGCACCATATACAATTGAATATTGATTCGTTGACATTGAGTTGTCTCTGATGAACTGCTCACACCATTGTAACAACAACTATGAATGATCGCTATGCTCCCACAACTAGTATTGCATCTTGTGTGTAACCCAGTAATTTCAACAATTGGTTTAAAAGCCATAACGGAAGCATCTTCTGTTTGCATGGATGTATCATTGAATGCCATTGTACAAAGAGAAGATTGGTATTCAAAATTATCTTCTTCAACTTCGTATTGTTCAGAACCAACTTCATTATCATCATTGTAGTCTCCATCCTCGCCGATGTAGTGATTGGGATGCAATGTCTCTTGATAATGTTTTCCTCTATCATACGTGTTGTGACCTATAGGATCTTCTTCATTGTAATCACAACTTTCAAGGATATCATTTGGTTGACCTGCAGATTCATACTGGTTCTCATGTTGCCATTATGAGTGATTATGACCCTCATAATCAACAATGTTATGCTCGGTTTCATATTGGCCATCATCATATTCGTTGGCATCACTAAGCTGATATTCCCAATTATCTAGTTGACAATCATGATCCCCATTGGAATATTGTTCATGCTCGTCCGCATCATCACATCGTTGATCATCCTATTGACAATCGCCATCATCATCACATTCCTCCTCATCTTGTTGACAATCATCACTGCCAGCAAGCATTTGAATAGTTAGCTCTCTCTCTCTCTCTCTCTCTCTCTCTCTCTCTCTCTCTCTCTCTCTCTCTCTCTCTCTCTCTCTCTCTCTCTCTCTCTCTCTCTCTCTCTCTCTCTCTCTCTCTCTCTCTCTCTCTCTCTCTCTCTCTCTCTCTCTCTCTCTCTCTCTCAAGCCTGCGAGCTTGAACACTCCTGAGCATTCTAGCTCACTTCTTAGAGTTGTTTTAGAGATTTCTATTGCGATATTGCTTATCAGCATTGCGCATTAATTATGACTTTCATTTTAGCCGTTCAGAGATAGCATAGAGTACGCGGCTTCGATCCGCAACTTATTGTACTCATTTACTTCTGTTACGTTTTCATACTGAATCAATATTATCCTTTATTGCGTTCAGCTTCATCTCATAATGTATGCATTTTCTGGAGTTCTTCACGACAAATTATTTGTCTAATAATTTTTTATGCTTAATTGTTTGGCTACATAATCACTGTAGTACTGATGATTCCAAAGTTAGTTACTATAAGATCAAACGTGATTTCTATCACTATATTTTTTGTTTGAAATTGATAGGCGTAGTTATGCATTGTGAAAGAGGAAGATAGTTTATTCCACCATGTACAAAAAGTTTTCTTTCTAGACACTTGAATTATTTTCATTCGTTTCTTTTCGAGTTCATTTCTTTGCAAGTTAGACCTATCTTCTGCACACCACTTTTCGGCATGCTTGACATGCGTCGCTTGGGTGGGTGTGGGCGGTCCCGAGCCATTCCGGGCCATCCAAGGGAGACATACTCTTGTACAAGTCAAAAGACGGAGGAATCAAAAGAGTCAGCGGGGGGTGATGTTTTTACAAAGTGAAGGGGAAGGGTTGTATATAATCCCTCAACTTTATGCATGCTACCATCTCCTAATATTACTTGCTTTTCATAAGAGATAGAGGAAAGATTTGACACAATATTTTTACTAGAAACTATATGTGAGGTGGCACCCGAGTCAAGCACCATCTCAATCTCTGAATTAATTGAAGAGACCATATTGCATTCTTCATGTTCATTGATCATATAGGTGCATGAAAGTTCTTTGGCTGATTTGGATGCCTCTCCAGCTTCAAAAGTAGAATTGTCTTCCACAAGGTGTGCCTTTGACTTTCTTTTCTTCTTCCTTGGGTTTTGCTCGCAATAGATGGCTGCATGTTCGGTGATCTTGCAATGGATGCATGGTATCTTTGGATTACACCAGCACTTGGTGGGTAAGTGGCCATCTTTCCCACAATAGTCGCAAGTGGGTTTTGGCCCCTTCTCTTTGCTCTTCTTCAACTTTTGCTTCTTCTTCTTCTTGTCTCCCAGATTGGTGAAGTAGGCTTCTTGTAACTTACTTTCATGTTGTTGTTGGGCTGCTCTTTCCCTCCTGAGGTGATCTTCTGCGATCACTGCATTACTTGCTTCTTCAAAACTCATGTTGGGTGTTCTTGCTAGGATTGTTCTAAGAGAGTCAAAAGAAGTGGGAAGAGCACCAAGAAAAATAGACAACTTCTGGCCATTATTAATAGCATATTCTTGTCCTGCACGAGCTAGAGAAGTAAAATAACTTTTCATCTCATATATGAATTTCTTTATATCAGTCTTACCACTCCATGTCATTGTATACAATCTATTTGACATATGTCCTACTTCAGAAGTGGATTTAGTTTCAAATTTGTTTTTTAGATAGTTCCAAATATCTTTGGCACTACTCATTCTAGATATTTCAAGTAGAATATCCTCTGAAGTGGAAAGACTGATCCAAGCAAATGCTTGATCATTCTTTTCATTCCACTTGTCTCGATCTCTTTGTGTAGCTCCTTCTGTTGGTGCAGGTCCATTGATGATCTCCCATACTCCATTTCTCTTGAGAACCAGCATAACCTTTGTCTTCCAAATGGAATATTGTCTTCCATTTTCTAAGATTAGGCTGACTGGATTTAAGGTGAGTAGGCTTGTGTTTGCCATTTCTGATTGCATGCTTCTTGTAAACACTGCTCTGATACCACTGTGAAAAGTTTTTACACTTGGTGTGTGTGGTCGGGCTAGGGATTGAACCTAGGACCTCCCCCATTCCGGTGGGGTGCTCTACCACTGAGCTACCCATCCCTTTATGTTCCTAGAGTGTTGTGCAAGGGCTATAGCCTTGACACTTTCTAACACTCTACCACTGTTGGAAAAACAGAGAAGGCTAGAATAGCTCAAAATTAGGATTTAGGACCCTAGAAATGCTATTTTCAAGGACTACTTGAGCCTAACAGATCTAGGAATGACACATGCATATGAAATACACATAAAACAGCAAGCTGTAAATCATAAGAATGATCCTAATTTAATCTTATTTGAACTATATTCATTGCCTATTGAATGAATCAAGATGTGGACTTTTCCCTACTTGCTGGCTACATCAAATAAGTGCCTCAGATCTGAAAAATCAGATTCTGATCAAGCTTCTATATGACTTCTATTCACTATGAAAGAAAGAGCCTATGCAAGAAAAGCCACTAGCAAAAGATCCTATTCAATTCTGACAATTTATGAGACAGTTGGGATGATATTTGGAAATCAGATCCAGCGCCCTACTTCCAATGGTTGGACGGCTGCTCTGCTTCCAGAGTAGTGAGAATTGAGTGGGAGAAGATCTGAGATGGAGCACCCTCCTCTATGGATCAGCTTGCAACAGATTTGGGATGATATTTGGAAATCAGATCCAGCTTCCTACTTCCAATGGTTGGATGGCTGCCTTGCTTCCAGAGTAGTGAGAATTGAGTGAGAGAAGATCTGAGATGGAGCGCCCTTCTCTATGGATCAGCTTGCAACAGATATCATGCAAATCTGACAAGATTTGAGAGAGAAATGAATGATTGAGCAAAACAGAACCAGCGCCCTCCTCCAAATGGTTGATTGTTGTCCTTGCTCAGATTCAATGTGGAAATGACCTGACTAGTAGCGCCCTCCTCCAACAAACAGATTGCAACTGTTGTCACTGAATTTTGATGAGGGAAGAAGGAGTAACAAGCAAAAAACCAAATCAGATCCTTCTGCGAGCTACCATCAAAATTGAGATGAAGAATAGAATCAGATGATGAAGAGTGGAAGATTATTCCAGAAATCACACTTCTCCAAATCATGGAGGTTCTATTTGTAAGAAATTGTGTATGTACAAGACATGGCATGCTATTGCCAAGTGTCCAAGATAGGTGACAATTTGCATGTCTAATTGCATGTGTCTAATTTGTCATACATGCATCTTGCATGTTGCATGCAAACTAGGATATGTGGCAAACTAACTTTTCCTCCCCCATGCACATGTGCATGGGGGTCTACCAAACTGAAGTGGGTATGTGGCATCAACATGCAAGAGGGCCTTCCACGAGTTTGCACAAAAAAATTTTGCCTAAGTTTGGGCCTCAAAGTATTTTTGTACCCATGTGACAAGTTCTATTTATTAACAAGGTTTACAAGTTCAACAGAGGGGTCCATGGGCCATCTATATGAGGGTAGTAGGGCGCCCATTAGGAGGTGGAGAGATCTCTCTTGCTTGTTTTGCTTATGCTCTAGTGTTAATACTAGTGTGTAGAGTAATTTCTTGTGTGTAGTATGCTTAGGGTTTGGATCTTGTTTATGGTATGGGATATAAGTAGGGTTTGGATCTTGAGTATGCTATAGTCTGTTGTGGTATGCTTGTGATTTATTTATGGTTAGCAAGGGGTTGCTAGATAGGTCTTGCTTGGAGCTTGGATCTAGCTATGGTTGGGTGGTGAATACTTGAGGCCAGCTTGTTATCTATCTTTGAGTTTTAGAGTAGGGACACAAGTGGAGGAGAGATCCTTGGAGGCTTGCAGAGCCTTACTTGTAGGTGGAGGCATCCTAGCTTGGAGTTGGAGAGCATCTTGGAGCTTGCAGATTTCTTGGAGGACATTTGGAGGCTCTACCTTGGATTTGGAGGATTTCCTCACCTCTACTTGTAAAAGTAGTATCAGAGCTAGACAAAGGATGGTAACCTTTCTAACCTTCTTCAAGTTCTATTAAGATCACCAACCAAAATATTTTTTGTGGAAGATTATTGGCTTTTCTAGTTATAGGAAGCTTGTAGTTGAAGTACCTAATGAGTCTAGTTCTCTTTGGAAAAGAGTAGTGATGCTCAGAGAATTGTTTAGGGGCTGATTTTTTATCATGTTAGAGAGTTTTAAAGTAGGCTTTGGGCTTTAAAAATTTCTGAAAAAATATTTGTAGGATGGTTCGAGGAAGTCTTTCTCTACATACACAAACCTTTTTTTGCAAAAAGATTGATTCTAACTTTGTGTTTTGATCAAAACTAGTGTTTTTTTTTGCATAAATGAAGTGTTTGAAGTTTTGATTTTCATTTTGAAGTTCTGTTTTTCAAACCTGTAAATCTGAAAATTAGATCTGAAAAGTAAAGTTTTCATCCAAACTTCATTAGTTACACCTTTCTATCTCCTAGTTTCATGAAAATGGCAATGTACGAAGGGAATGGTAGTGTAACTTTGTGCATAAAACAAGTTTTGAAGTTCTGTTTTTTGTCATTTTGAAGTTCTATTTTAAGATCTGAAAATCTAAAAATCAAATCTAAAAATTGAAGTTTTCATAGAGCTTCATTAGTTTTCCATTTCTAGCCACTAGTTTCATGGATTTGGAGATCTAGAATAGTGAGAAATGTAAAAATTTTGGTTTCTAAATGAAATTGGAATGGGAACTTTATGTGAACATTAGCTTGGATTAGTTAATTGAAGTTTACATAAAAAGCTGGTTTTCATTTTTGCTTTGGATTAAGGCAAATGTAGCTTGTTGTTGGATTGAGCTCGCAAATAGTAGGCTTGGATTGAGCTTACAAACAATAAGATTGAATGAGTAGAAGTAAATGGTTTTTATTTGCATTGGATGTAAGAATTGAAGCATTTCTATCATTCTAATTTGAGCACTTGTTGTTGTATTTGCATAATAGGAAAACACACAAGCAACCCCAATGGATCAAACCAATGAAAATCCAACATTTTATCTATCAAACCCATCCAATGTGGCACAAGCTCTTGAACTTTTATACCAACAAATTCAAGCCACTAATAAGCAACTTCTTGAAACTAATCAAAGAAACCAAGACTTAGAGTCTAGGTTAGCCAATTAGAAGAAGCATGTAGTTCCACCTCCTGTAAAAGTGTTTAAGAGAGAGAAGAAAGATAGGAACTTACAAGTGGTAAGTTCTTGGCTAAATGTTTGGAACAAATACTTTGCCATGAACCAATTCCCTGAATCTGAAAAGTTAACCACTGTCACCGTTCCTTGAAGGAAGAGCCTTAGTTTGGTGGGATGACTTAGTTGCAAAGGGCAATCAACCTTGTATATGAAACAATTTTTGCAAGCTTTTTAGGGATTATTTTTTACCACTTTTAGATGACTATGAACACTTCCAAAAGTTGAGTCATCTAACCATGAATAAAGGTTTGGAACAATTTTTTCAAGATTTTCATGAATACCTAAATCCACCTTATAGTAACATTCCACCTAAAGTACAAATGTTAATGTTCATTGATGGGTTACCAAAAGATTATCAAGTGGATGTTCGCAGGAACCATCCAAAAATCCTAGAAGATTCATTCTATTAGGACTGCAAAATACTTTGATGACACACCTAAGCCACCTAGGAGTCAACAGCCTAATGAGCAGAAAAAAAAAGTTTTTTATTTAAGAGGAAGAATAGGAAAGTTGTTAGTGAAACACATCCCAATTCCAACAATCCTAAGAAAACCAAGAAAAACTTTAAAAACCATCAAGGTGGCATTGATAAAGCTAAAGCTCGTAAGAAGAACCTGTGCTTCAAGTGCAATGGCGAGGTCACCTTGCACATGATTGCATCAAAAAGCAAGCTTCAACCTCAGGTAATATATCTCGAAGTAATGAGATGGATGTTTGTTTTCTTAGGTCTTTAGTTTTTGGACCTAATGACCTTATTTGAACATAAGAAATTGAACAAGGTATCCATTAAGAATAGATATCCACTGCCGTGGATGGATGATCTTATAGATTATCTTGGTGGTGCTGGGTACTTTACCAAGATAGATCTAAGATCGAACTACCATCAGGTACGAATTAAGGCAGAAGATTGACCAAAAATTGGGTTTCGAACTCGCTTTGGTCACTACGAATTTTTGGTGTTGCCTTTTGGTTTGACCAATGCACCGGCAACTTTCCAGCAGATGATGAACAATTTGTTCAGGCCATATTTGGGAAGATTTGTAGTGGTATTCTTAGATGATATCCTAGTATTCAGTAAGACTTTGGTGGAACATAAAGAGCATTTTAGGATTGTCTTGGACATCCTAAGAAGATAAAAGCTCTTTGCCAAAGAGTCTAAGTGTGACTTTTTTGCTAAGGAATTGTCCTACTTGGGACATAAGATTTCCGAACGGGGAGTGGAGATTGAGGCCGATCATATTCAGAGGGTTATTGATTGGACTATTCTCACTGTAAAAATTACAGCAAATCGGGATCCTAAAACACTTGAAATGATGAGGAAAACAATAGATTATGATTTCATAAGATTAGCACAAGTTGAACCATCAAAAATCTATGCTTGAACCTCACTAAATGGCCCAAATCCTTGAAGAAGGCTTCACACGTGTGAAAGTACGGCCTCCCACAGTCTGAGTACTGTACACCAGACCTACATTCAATCCTATAATCATTAGTAATCACAAGTACTCAAACAATTATGAACATAGAGAGCAATTGCACCATTATGAGAGAAAAAACATGAAATTGCTTGATTGATTTTGGTGAGATATCATCACCTATATATACATGATCCATCACGATTTTGGGCAGGTATGAGTAGCCCTAAACCTATCCCTAATGCTAATTTTGGTGGATCTTTCATCCCTACCAAGTTAGGGTTGGAATCTTGGAGATCCCTCAACAATGCAAAAATTACCAAAAATAGCTCCTATTTTTTCTCCCTTGTATCTAAGCATATTTTGGACTCATTCCAAAGGTTCTAACACTTAGGTCTACTTGAGAGCATCCTTATGAATGGAATCCTATGCTATTTGACACGTGTGACAAGCCACATCATGACCATCTAACTATTTACAAGTCATATGACCAAAACTAGTCAAGCTAGAATTGTGAATTTTTAGCACTCCTCCTCACTATCTAGCTTGGTTCAATCATTGCTTTAGTAATCACTCCAAGTGATGATCTGAACTTCATAAAAGGTGTCTTTTGAAGTGGTTTAGTAAGTAGATCAGCTACACATTCATTGCTTGTAACATGCTCCAAAGCAATCTCCTTGGCTTGCACCATTTCTCTCACAAAGTGATGGCATATCTCAATGTGCTTAGATCTTGCATGGAAGATTGGGTTAGATGCAAGGTGTTGGCTCGATATATTGTCATTGTAGATGACTGGTGCCTCCTCTGAATCCATGATCTTTAGCTCCACCAATAATCTCTTGATCCAAAGTACCTCCTTTGTAGTGGTTGTCAAAGCTTTGTACTCGGCCTCGGTTGAAGATAGAGATATAGTTTCTTGATTTTTTGAAAGCCATGAAACCACACCTTCTCCTATGAAAGTTGAATAGCCACTTGTTGATTTCCTATTCCTCTTGTCCCCTGCAAAATCTGAATCACTAAATGCATGAAGGTTAATCACATCTCCTCTATATAGAATCCCAAAATCCAATGTACCCGAGATGTATCTTAGAATCCTCTTAGCCTTTTTCCAATAGATATTCAATGGCTTTTGCATGAATTGGCTCAACCTACATACACTAAAGCTAAGATCTGGTCTAGTTATAGTGATCCACATTAAGGAACCTATAAGTTGCCTAAACAAAGTGATGTCCATGAAGGATCTTTCATCATCTTCATTTGGCACTTTTACATCTTGCTCCATTGGTGTGTCAACACTTTTGCATACTTCCATCTTAAACTTCTTCAAAAGACTTTGAGCATAGTTTACTTGACTTATAAAGATAAAATTTCTGTGCCTAAGGTGAAGTGAAGACATCCTAGATCTACCATCTTGAACTCTAAGGATAGATCTATCTTGATTTTTTCAATACCATCAACACTATTTCCACTATTGATGATGTCATCTACATAAATGAGTAAAAGTACAATACCAACATCATCAAACTTAATGTAAAGAGTGAGATCATATTCACTTTGAACAAAAGAAAGTGAAATAAGATAGCAATGTAGTCTTGAATTCCAAGATCTCGAGGCTTGCTTCAAGCCATAGATGCTTCTTTGGAGATGGCATACTTTGTTCTCCATTCCATGCTTGATGAACCCTTGTGGCTGCTCCATATAGATATCCTCTTCCAAAAAACCATTCAAGAAAGCATTAGAGACATCCATTTGACATACAATCCATCCAAAATGTGATGCAAGTGCAATGATTAGCCTTATTGTGACCATCTTGGCCACAGGTGCGAAAGTTTCCTCATAGTCTATCCCTCTCTCTTGAGCATAACCTTTTGCAACTAATCTTGCTTTATGTTTGTTAACACTCCCATTTGCATTCAACTTAAGCTTGAAGACCCACTTGCATCCTATTACATTCCTTTGAGGTCTCTCAACAAGCAACCAAGTTTCATTCTCAATCAAGGCATCATACTCATCCAACATAGCTTTATACCATTCTTTGGAGTTCAATGCATCTTCAACATTAGATGGTTCTTCAAAACTAGATAAAGCATAAGAAGTGGATGAGATACCCTCAACTTGCTATCCTTTGCCTTGATATGTGAGCCTTGATGGCTCCACTTTTGCCCTTGAAGATCTCCTTGGTGTGATAGGTGGGTTTCGTGCTTGCTCCTCCATGAGCTCCTCCTCAAAACCAAGATCTTGCTCCTCGGCCATCTTCCTCTTTATTGTTGGAGCACTTGAGCCTTCTTCAAGCATATGCATATGATGTTCATCAAAGATGACATCCCTTGAAACAACAAATTGTTTAAGGATGGGAGATAGACTTTGTAGCCCTTGCTTGAGCTTGCATATCCAAGCATGATCCCTCTTGTGGAAGATGGATCCTCCTTGGTCCTTGTTTTCAATGGCACATGCACATAACATATACACCCAAAAACTTTCAAGTGATTAAGATTGGGTTTCTTTCCATACAACATCTCATAAGGAGTTTTGTCTTCAATTGCTTTGCAAGACACCCTATTCATCAAGTAGTTTGCACATACAAGAGACTCACCCCAAAAGGATTTGGGCAAACAAGCATCTAATCTTAAAGCCTTAGAACATTCACATAATGTTCTATTCCTTCTTTCTGCAACTCCATTTTGTTGAGGAGTGTAAGGACAAGAAGTCTCTTTCTTGATCCCTTCCTCCTCACAAAAGGCCTTGAACTCATTGGAGATGAATTCTCCACCATTGTCACTTCTAAGAATCTTGATGCTATGATTATGATGCTTTTCCACAAACAACTTGAACTTTACAAAAGTATCAAATACTTGAGACTTGAAGGAAAGTAAGAACACCCAACAATATCTTGAGTAGTCATCAATGAAGGTTAAAAACATGGATGAACCTCCATTAGATTTGGTGCTAGCAATGTGCACATCCGAGTGTATGAGTTCAAGAGGATGAGATGACTTTGTGATGGAGTTAGGAAACACCTTCTTATGTGCCTTGGATAAGGCACAAGCTTCACAAACCTTGTCTTCCTTCCCAATAGACCTTGGTAGGCCTAAAGCATACTCCTCCTTGATCATAGCCTCCATGGAACCCGAGTTGACATGTCCAAGTCTTTTGTGCCATAAAGTAAAAGTAGATATCTTGCTCTTCTCGACCAACATGACAACATTAGTATCCACAAATGCATCCAACTTATAAAGTTTGCCAAGTCTAGTGCCCTTAGCCACTATCTTACCCTTCTTCTTGATGAAACATTCGTTTGAAGCAAAGTCAACATTGAAACCATTGTCTACCATTTGGCCAACACTTAGTAGATTCTTTGTTATTGTAGGAATGTACAAAACACTTCTATGTTGATCTTTTTGGAAGATCCTAAGCAAAGGGGAATTCTACCAACTCCTTCAATCTTACAAGCTTCATCATTTGTTGTATAGATAGACTTTATAGGTCCATCATAAGATAAGAGAGAAGAGAAAAACTCCCTTTTACTAGTCATGTGTGAACTAGCACCCGAGTCAATCCACCAAGGATCTTCTCCTTTGAAGCTTGTTGAAGAAAATATGGACATCATGAGAGAGTCCTCATGTGAACTCTCCTCCTCCTCCTCTTTGCTCATGTTGGCTTGGCTTTGATCTTGCTTCCTCTTGAAGCATTCCGAGGCATAATGCCCCATCTTGCCACAATAGTAGCACTTCACCTTTGATTTGTCCTTCTTGACTTTGGTGGTTGATGGAGATGCATTTGAGGGTCCTTCTTGATCCTCAAGTTTTGTAGACTTCTTGAATGTTAATACTTTGCCTTTGGACTAGCCTTTGCCTTTGGTGAAGAGAGCTTGGTCATCTCCACCTTGGATGGAAAGCCTATCCATCCTCTCTTGCATTTGGCTCCTTCTTGATTCCTCGACCATGAGTGTGCCTTGGAGTTCTTCAAGTATGGATAGCTTACCCATAATTGCATATCCCTGAACCAAATTGTCAAATTCAAAGCTTAGTCCATTCAATATGAGTTGAACAAGCTCTTCATCCTTGATAGGATCACCTATAAAGGCTAGCTCTTTGTTCAATTCCTTTACTCTTAGGACAAAAGTATGTGCACTCTCTCCTTTCTTTTGATAGCTTCTATAGATTTGATTCTTCAAAGCTAACATTCTAGTTTGGTTCTTGGATTCATAGACCTTTTGCAAAGTCTCCCAAGCATCTTGAGCTGAAGTGCAATCTCCTACCTCTCTTAAGAGTTCATTTGCAACATTCATTTTTATGCAATGTAGTGCAACATTGCACCTCTTGATGTATTTGGCTTTTTCTTGAGGATGAATAGGTTCACCCTCCTTACCATTTACAATTTCCATCAGATCTTGCATGATCATGATAGATTCCATTCTAACTTTCCATATGGAATAGTTAGTTTTGTTGAGCCTTTCATTAGTATCCAAAAGATATGCATTTATAGATGCCATCTAGTCTCCTAATCAAGGACTTGACACAAATGAAGGTTACTTCTATTGATTTGATTGAAGGTCTATCTTATCCCACTTCTTAGGGACCTGAAAAGATCAGTAATAGACTTCCTATAAAGATCTAAGAATGATCTCTAACAAAATCAAATCATAGAATACTAGAAACAATGCACTGCTTGATTGAAGTAGACAATACTAGTAGAATTGCCCCTCTTTCTATAAAGAACATTAAAGCTTCCAAATGATCTGATCAAGAGTGAATTTCAGAAACCTAATATACTTCCAAAATCACTTGTAAAAGAGCTAAATGGAACTTAATGAGGATGCAACACAATCTACTATCCAATCACAAGCAAAAAATGATCAAAATTGATGAAAAATTGATCTAATTTGGTGCATAAGTCAAGCAATGGTTGGATTGAACCTAAATTACTTTAGGAGGTGCCTACTACACCTTAGAACAGCCTTGAAGAGTCCCCAAAACTCTGATATTCCCTCTCCTTGAATGCTAGAAAGCCTCCTCTATGAAAACACCTCCAAAACTTGCTTAGAAATCAATGCTTGGAGCAAGCAAAACTTGCTATCTTGGTAATGTGAATTGAATTCAACTTTGCCTCTGGTTTTAGACACCTAAACACCTGCAAATGAAGTCACACAACACCAATCTCCAATGTATTTGACTCACTTTGAGTTCTAGAATCAATACTAGATGCTAAGATCCAATCTACACAAGATTTAGATCAAAAATTGTGATCAAATTGAATGAAAACCAAGGATTTAGCTCATTTCAACCTTTAGGCTCTGATACCATGTAAAAATTACAGTAAATAAGGATCCTAAAACACTTGAAATGATGAGGAAAACAATAGATTATGATTTCATAAGATTAGCACAAGTTGAACCATCAAAAATCTATGCTTGAACCTCACTAAATGGCCCAAATCCTTGAAGAAGGCTTCACACGTGTGAAAGTACGGCCTCCCACAGTCTGAGTACTTAAACCAGACCTACATTCAATCCTATAATCATTAGTAATCACAAGTACTCAAACAATTATGAACATAGAGAGCAATTGCACCATTATGAGAGAAAAAACATGAAATTGCTTGATTGATTTTGGTGAGATATCATCACCTATATATACATGATCCATCACGATTTTGGGCAGGTATGAGTAGCCCTAAACCTATCCCTAATGCTAATTTTGGTGGATCTTTCATCCCTACCAAGTTAGGGTTGGAATCTTGGAGATCCCTCAACAATGCAAAAATTACCAAAAATAGCTCCTATTTTCTCTCCCTTGTATCTAAGCATAATTTGGACTCATTCCAAAGGTTCTAACACTTAGGTCTACTTGAGAGCATCCTTATGAATGGAATCCTATGCTATTTGACACGTGTGACAAGCCACATCATGACCATCTAACTATTTACAAGTCATATGACCAAAACTAGTCAAGCTAGAATTGTGAATTTTTAACACTCACCACAGTTCGGGAAATCAAGTCTTTCTTGGGGTTTGTAGGAATTTTCCGTCGACATATTTCCCAATTTGCTCGATTGGCATTTCCCCTTAGCCAGGCCTTAAAAGGCTTTAAGAAGCTAAGCCGGAGGGCTAAGAGTCCACTAGTGGTGTGGACGGAGGATATGAATAATTGTTTTGAGCTGCTTAAGATATGTTATTGGAGTTGTTTTGATGTAGGATGGACATCTTGTGGCTTATGAAAGCAAGAAACTCAATCCTACTCGATCTAGGTATTATACCTATGAGAAGGAACTGTTTGCAATTGTTCATTCCTTGAAAATTTGGTGACATTATTTGTATGGAGCCAAATTTGAAGTTTTAACGGATCATCAAACTCTTCAATTTTTTGTGATGCTATAGATTTAAAGGGGAGGCAAGCTAGATGGGCTGAGCTGATGCAAATCCTGGACTTTTCTATGCGTTATTGTAAAGGAAGTCAAAATACTCTAGCGGATGCTTTGAGTCGGTTACCAGTTACTAATCAGTTGTGCTTTAGACGATGAAGGATATGCTTCGAGCATATGTGGGCCACCGGTAGTCTGATTGGAAACAGTACCTTCCACTCGGTGAAATCTGCATATAACAGTGCAAAACATTCAATGACCGGATTCAGCCCTTTCATGCTTATGTATGGTTTTCAACCTTGATCACCAATTAGTGTTGGCATGAAAAACCTACGAATGCAAGCCGCAGCTGATTTCCTTGCGGATATGCAAGAAATGTTACAGCTAGCTAAAGATAGCATAAGAAGTGCCCAAGACAGGGCAAGACACTATGCTAATCTATCTTGGAAGCACACGGTATTCATGGTCAACGACTGGGTGTTTTTGAGAGTCCCTAGTCACTCTAGGGGCTTGAAAACTATTAAGTGTGCAAAGTTGGCACCTAGGTATTGCGGTCCTTTTAAGGTTATCCAAGTGATAAACAAGGTCACATACAAACTAGATCTTCCAGCTAATGTTGGAATTCATTCTATTTTTCATGTTAGTAAGTTGAAACCCTCGTTGGGAGTTGGGGAGACCCTGGTCCATGTGGAAGATCTAGTGGAACTTCTTCGTGATGAGTCCGTGAGTGGACCATCTGAACCCGAGGCGATTGTCGATAGGACCATAAGAAATGTACAATGTCAAATCCTAGCCCTAGATTATCACCAATGGTGTACGTGAAACATTGGTAGATGTAGCCAATGAGGTGATATTACTTCTAAAACAATTTTGGAGATTACTTGGGATACAATTTTGGCCTCCTCCAGATTGGATTTAACACGTGAGGCCCAATTTTTTTTGGAAAGGAATATGTTCCTAAGTTGGCCTCCAAGTTTGGCCTAACTTGGTATTTGCATATCCATTACATTTATTATATGTTGCAGCAATTGAGATAGATAATAATGGCCTTTGGAGAAGCATCATACATGTTATACATACATAACACGTTCCAATGTTACTTGTGATTTGACATTGTAGTTTAGCAACTTTGCTAGAAATGATTAATCTCATAAGTGGCATGACAAAAAAAGGGATATGGGTAGCTTCATGTGCTTAAGTAGTTTTCTCATTAGATCCCAAGAATAGCTCACAAAACAAGTGAGAAATGTTCTTCATATCTATGTGGAGAGCCAATTGTATCAATTATGTTTGCTCTTGTATCACAATACAATATAATAATTGGAAATAATGTCTCCTATATTTACCTTGTAAGTAATTTGAAATTTATTATTCTTTGAGTTGCAAGGGTTTGCCATTACTAAATATGTTGGAATACAGGGAACATTGTAGGGAGTGCAAAGCAAATGGTTCAAGCAAATGGGAGATACTTGGACTTGTCCACTTGTAGGGTGTGGTCTTTGCTTGACAATGCTATGCTAACCATCCATCAAGATGAATATGATCCAAATTGGAATGTGAGACCCAATTTTGAGCTCCAAAGCCCTATAGGATATCCTGTAAGATCCTTGAAGCTTTCTATCAAAAATTGTATTTTCTTACTATGTGCTATCACATATATAGGGTACATAGCTTTTATGTGATTATTTGCAAAGATGGACTCAATCGTACATTTGTTGCTTCTGTGTAGGTGAGATTAATATCTAGAAGAAAATTGCAGTATGAAGTTAAAGGAGCCACACTAAAACAAGAAGCTGGATTTGTTACAGTTATTCGATGCACTCATGAATTTCCAATGGGAAAAGCAACAGCTCTTTGAGGTTTGCTGCTATGGAGGTGTGCCTACATGTGAATATAGTGTTTGCTCTTTTTTAACATGTGGTTTAAAAATGTGTCTCCTAACATTATCTCAAAAGAGAGATATATCCATAGAGACACTTGGAAAATAATATACAGCAAAGATATATTTGTTCTTGCTCAATTTATTGAATTAGTCATTTGATAGTGTAGGACTTCCCTTCCTCTCCTTGAGGTCAAGAGTTTGACTCCACACGATAGCACAAATGACTTGAGAGAGAGAGAGAGAGAGAGAGAGAGAGAGAGAGAGAGAGAGAGAGAGAGAGAGAGAGAGAGAGAGAGAGAGAGAGAGAGAGAGAGAGAGAGAGAGAGAGAGAATCTATTAGATGTTGATACTATCAATTTGCTTAAGATCTAGTTATGAAGGCATTTATTAGGTCACCAAATCTTAAAGCCAAGTACTATATGTAGCTCTTATTACTATATGTACTTGTAGACTAGTTATCTTACCAACCTCATACAACCTTATGTAGGTGACTCCTAAAGAAGATGTTGTTCTTATGGTTCTACTTTCCTCCATTATCGGACTCTCAATGGATGACTTGTTGGGTAGAAAGCAAAAAGTAATACCCATCCCACCGAGGAGGATCTATCGTGGTTTGGGCACTCCATGGGGTAAGCTAATGTTTTTGGAACTTGTTAATTGTTTTATCATCTAATCACATATATGAGAAAATATATATATATATATATATATATACTTTCCTCTATTATCGAACTCTCTCTCTCTCTCTCTCTCTCTCTCTCTCTCTCTCTCTCTCTCTCTCTCTCTCTCTCTCTCTCTCTCTCTCTCTCTCTCTCTCTCTCTCTCTCTCTCTCTCTCTCTCTCTCTCTCTCTCTCTCTCTCTCTCTCTCTCTCTCTCTCATGTATCAAATCAATTACTCTTGTATACCATTCTATGTCTATTACTTAGAAGTGTTAGTAATGTTGAATTCATATCGGATGCATAGCAGGTAGTGTTGCAATTGCAAGTGAAGGTGCTAGCTTTCTTGATCAAGGTGGCGGCAACACATCTTTCCTTCCTTGGTGGAATTTTCATCCTAGTAACATTTATTCGAATGGTGGAAGTGTTTGTGGAGGAGGAGTTTGTGGTGGAGGAGCATCTGGTTGTCCAACATCAGTTCCTGGGGGTGGAGGATTTGGTGCTAGTGCATCTGGAGCTAGTGGTGCATGTTGTGGGGGTGGGGGCGGATGTGGAGGTGGGGGCGGATGTGGGGGTGGGGGTGGGGGTGGGGGTGGATGTGGAGGTGGGGGTGGAGGCGGATGTGGAGGTGGAGGTGGAGGTGGAGGTGGGGGCGGGGGCGGATGTGGTGGTACGGGGTGTTAGGATACAAATATGATATGATTTGGATTAGTTGTATAAAAGAATGGAGATGACGTAAAAGAGAAAAAAAAAAAATTGGAGGTGGTGGTTTAGATTTCAGATTTGATGTTGACACGTGTAATCAAGAGGGAGAGTAAAGTAATATATTAGCTAGAGGATCTAGATTTGGAAGTTGTACAAATGAGGCTTTGGGAGTGGCAGTAATGGAGGTGACACATGAGAATAGAAAAAATGGAAGTGAACTTTATTGTTTTCAGCTTTACTAATTTCAAGTGAGCTTCATATTTTTCAAATGACACATTTTCAATTGTCCATAAAGACATTATATTTTAATAGTCATTTGGCAACTAATATCAATGTCTTAATATTTCTTATTCCAAATTTCTACTATTTTTTATGAGATTTAAATTGGAACTAAGAGTAGGCCTACAATAGTTTTATTCTCAACTATAGAACAGAGATGAGAAGAAGAAAAAAATTCTCAAGCTCATTCTATTTTCTTGCCTTAACCACTAAATTGGATGGAAATATTGTAGTCACATAAAAAAGAGATTGGTGCTAAATGGAGCTCTTGAAATATTCAAATGTTTTCCTCCCAAAATTTGAAAACATGAAAAATCAATATTTACAAATAATAAAGATGTAAAATTCAAAAAAGTAGTAGCACTTCAAAGATATGGTTGCTACCATTTGTTGGAAAGAGGAATGACGATTCAATAATCTGAAGCCTATGGACGAACTATCGAGCGCAGCGAAATGAGTCTTCTTTCCTATGCATCACTACGCCTATCAATAATTGAACAAAGCTATAATGACGGGAGTCATGTTCAATCTTTTAGCAACTAATTTTGAAATCATTAGTATTAAAGTGATTTCGTAGTCAAAAAATTTCAGAGTGCGAAGTGATGTATAGAATATTGTAGCGTTGAAGTATTCAACAGATCAAACAAAACAATAAGAGATTTATCAATTACAAATGACTACAGAGAAGCATACATTCTAACATAATATTGAACGCAATAAGAAGATAGATTGATTCAGTAAGTAGCATGTACAAATTAGATGATGAGAGCAGAAAGCAATAGCGCATGAAATCATGTACTTTAAGCTATTTTTGAGTAACTGAAAATTTTGTCTACTGCACTTTTGCTAGTAAGCAGTAAGTGCTAAAAGCAATACTTCAATAGCGCTACTCCTCCTTAATCTGAATCCATGAATGCCTTGACCTTCAAACTTGGTTTTGTACAAAATTTTCTATGTGCATCTAACTTAGTACCTTAGTTGAAACATCAACTATCATATCTTGTGTTCGACATTGCAAATTTACCTCTTTGTCTAGAACTTTGTTTCTGACATAGTGATACTTAATTTCATTTTGTGCTTACTACTGGAATGAAATCTAGGGTTGGCTGATAAAGCAATAGCACTTTGATTATCACAAAATAAAGTTGTCGGAGCATATTGTTTAAATCAAACATTTGAAAGTAAGTTTCTCAATCATATTGCTACATTTGTAGCTTGAGACACTATGATATACTCTGGTTCAATAGAAGATAGAGCTATCAAAATTTGCTTGCAACTACTCCATGAAATAGGACCGTTGTTGAGGAAGGATGTAAATCCAAAAGTGGATTTACGAGTGTCTACATCTCCTACCCATCTTGCATCTAAATAACCATTGAGAATATTGAGTTTGTCATTGTCGATTTCTCCATTATCTTCCTTAGTTAGAGGAAGGTAATCCAGCTGGGAGTACATGATTTGTACAATTAGTATTGTCCTACAGATGAAATCTGCCAAGTCAGAAGTTTGATATGTCATCCAAATTCGATGTGCTGGGTGAACCTCTCTCTTCTTCATCAATATGGACAAATGGTCAAAGTATGCGGAGCAATTGTCCTCCCATTTAAGATATAGTTTCCACAGGTCAGGGTTATAATAATCAATCAAATTATCTAACTGTTGTTTTTTTAAATTCTTATGGACATCGAACACTTCCGTATTCTGTGTAACAGAAAAATGTAGATGATGATATGAATTAAAAATTTCATCAGATTTTCTCAGAAAATTAATTTCCTTAATACAAATATATTCCAGGACATAGAGTGATGAACTTCAAATTGACATTTCTATTAGGCCAGGCCGTTCTACTATAAATTGACCTTGAAGAATTGCCCAGGCCAAGCATCCCTGGTCTTCTAAGGACAGCTTATTCCACATTTTTACAAATTCGTTTGCACTCCACACAGAATGCCATTGTTCATTTGAATAACCATTTATGCCTGGAAGGAAAAAGTATTCCATCATCCACAAATATTCCAAATTTTGTAATTGTGACATAGTAGCGAATACCTTCCTTCGATACCTGATTAGGTTCTACTACTTCTAGCATTGTTGTCCTCTTCATTTTGTGTGTCGACACAGTGGGCAGCTGATATGGTATCCCATCCTAATCTGATTCCATGATAGATGGATCACGAAATTGATCCGCAACACTCTCTACCATAAAAGTTTCGACCAACAGCTCCAAAGTTTGGTTTGATTTGTCTGTTTGCGTAGGCTTAGCATTCAATTCCAATTGCAGCTCTTGAATTTTCTTCTGCAGAACTTCTACTAGCTCACGATTTGTGACCTTTATACAAGCAATGTGCAAGCCTTTGGTTCCCTTAGCTAAGGAATCTGTATCTTCTTCGTCGTTCGAACTTGATATGGTCTCACTTTCAGGCTCTCGAAACAGTAGGGCGGACAAAGCATCATTTTACATTTGAATAGGAGCCAAGAATTTTGTCTTGAAAACTTCAATGGTCTCAGCCCTATATTTTTCAAACTTGCTCTTATTAACCAGGATGCCTCACTTCTCGGATGTAACAGATGCAATGAACGTCTGCAAGCTCTGATTTTCAATTTGTGCCTTTAATGATTCTGCTAATTCAAAAGTAGAAACAAACATGTTCCGTAAAATAGGGTACAAACTATGATCAGACAAATTTTCAAAATTACCAAGCATTTTTTTGGTATCCACATATTTTGGTTCTTGACTTTCAAGTAGCTCCTCTTCTATCTGGAATTCCTGGTCCACGACATCTTCCATTTGTCCTCTTCTTTCAATAGATCTTCGGCCTTATCTTCTGCCCTAATATTTTGGCAAATCAAAAAAGCATTTAGAATGTACATCAGCAATTTTTTCCTCAATATTGGCATTAGAGCCAATGAAAGCATCCCTCAACTTATTAGTATCTACACTCAAATAATTGGTGTCTTTATCAGGAGTATCCACCAAGAAATGACTAATATCCTTTATGGAATGTTCAGTACTGGAGGATGAAGGGATCTCAGTATCAGGAATCGATGTATCTGACTTTACATAGATCTGTACTAACAGGAAAAACACAACATAATGACATTTTTGTTTACAACAATTACATTCATTGGAATTCTTAAATTGGTCAAAAAGTTTAGTGTACATCCTGTCTAGCCGTTACTTATAATGTGGAAAAGTATGTACAAGGTCGATGAAATGCATAAACAACAAACTACACAAAGAGATTAGATGGATACCGATTATATCCCTGAATATGACATATTGATCATAAAAAACATCCGGACTCTGTTGTGCTATACTGAACACATGTAAGAAAGGCCGGAAGAGGGTCTTGAAGTACTCTATGCGCGCAATTATACCAAACTCAGTGAGAAATTTGGACAACAAGGACTCCCGCAGACAAGGAAGCCATTGCCTAGTATCGGTTCTATGGGAATATCCGTGAAAAAAGGAGTACACTACGTATGCACAGAAGCGATATGTACGGTCGTAGTATCGCAGAGAGACGAGACAATGAGAGAGCAAACAGGATGCGCAGAGAAGCGATATGTGACAAAAATCCTAAAAAAATGGGACGCACATAACGATATGAGAGAAAATAAAGAAAGAAAGACGGAAAAAAAAAAAGTTTCAAAGATCATGCCATTTATAGTTGTTTCACACGTGCGAGTCAAACGGTCAACTGTCCACATGTTGTCCTACAATGCGTTGACAACGGCCACACGAGCAAAGCAGTATAGTCGCCAAGTGTCAAAAATTGATTCGTTGGAACATGACACGTGTCAAAGTTTCATTGGGCCACGAAATACCCACGTGAATGCCACGTGGTAATTGTTAATTGGATGGTTCAGATCTTGCATGTGTGACCACATGTGCAAAATTCGAGGGCACAAGGTCGCAAACATGGAGGTCATTCTCACCTTTTTTTTGTCGGATTTTTTTCACATATCGCTTCTCTACACGTCCCGCTTGCTCTCTCATCGCCTCGTCTCTCTGTGTGCGCACAAGAGCGATACTACGACCATACATATCACTTATGTGCGCCAATACCTTATTCGCCACTTTTTTTCTTTGTCGACCCTCGCACAAGATCGATACATTAGTACATATCGCACCTCTGCGAGCCTGGTAATCCTCCTCTAATCATTGTTACTACAACTGTGCATAGAACCGATACTAGCCTAATGTCTAGGGTCAAGCAGAACCGAAGGGATTTTTTTCACTCCTGGCACTATATCCACGAGTACTCCTGCTATGAATTAACCATGGCAGATCGGGCGTAACAGAAGCAGATGGCTCTCTGAGATTAAGAAATATCAAAAATCCACCTTACTCCTGATACCAAGAGCCTCTTTCTATAGAACTGTCCGTTTGATTACTAGAAATAGTCTGCAAAGTCTTGCTAAGTTCACACTCGGAGCACTACAGTGCTTGCAGGAGTTCGTAGAGGATTATTTGGCAGTTTTTTTTTAAATTCATTTTTGCCTTCAATCCATGCTAAGCAAGTCACCATAATGTCCAAAGATTTCCAAATTTTGTATAGAATGAGGGAGAGATTCTATAAACTTCACAAGGGTGAACTCTATGCTCCCAGGAACGATCCCATTGATAGGACCAACCTTTCCACAAAGAGGCCTCGCAAGCAACCTGCCCCTAAAAGGAGTAAGAAATCCTCTGCTCAGGCATGTAAAAAGGTCCGTCGACGCATGGACCTCCAACATTCCTCATCTGGAGGTGATGCAATTGTAAATCCACTAGCCTTAGATACTATGGTCGATTCAGCCACAAAAATTTTGGACACCCTCTCTATTGTGAATACTATTCCTCTCCCCCCTCCTCCCATTAATATCAATCCTATATTATATTTGGATTCTGATAATTATTTAAAATTTAAGAAAGATATATCAGATGCTATTGATAACATCGGCATGCCAATTCTCTTCCAAATAGAAGAAATGCTAACTTTAAAATCCCAGACTGTATTCAGATGAAGGACAAAAGGGTGATAGAGGTGGGTCTCCCCCTTCTGCAATTTGATATTGCGAGGGATTCAAAGAATGAAATGACTCTTCTCAGTAATTTTTTTCTACAGGCCATCAAGGACTACTATGACACTTTGTCACACTATCTCCTTGGTGCATGCTCACCAGCTGTGAAGATTTTGTTGATGCCATATCATACCAAGTATATCTATTTCTTTACTTGTAATCGTTGGCTAAGCTAGATGATGTTCAGATTCTAAATGAGACTGGGGAATTTGTAAATACCCAAGCTGAATAGATAGACATAGTTTCATACTGATATAGAAATATAGACATACAATGAAATACCGACATATAGTGAGTACAAAAAAAGAATTATTTGCAGAGTTGTACAAAATCCCAAATTTGGATGATATTTTATTGAATACAGATATCAGTTGTACAATTGATTGTATGACTCATCATTGTTCTTCTACAATGTTGATATTTGTTGGAAGATCCTTGCAGAGTGTTGTGTTTTCATGTCTTTTTTGTATCAAGCAACTTGTTACTTTGGTTATTTTCTGAATAGAGTTACATATATAATGATCGACTGATTTGCAAATCGCAAGAAAATGTTACCAGCTTTTCATTGATAATGAATCTGAAGTATTCAGGTAGAATTTCATAGTTAAGACTAGCTCTTGTCTGATATAACTCAAGCTCCCATGATCCTCCACTTCAATTGTAGTTAGCATATCTTCATTGTTGAAAATGTGGACTTCTTTTCGATCTGTGTGACCATCCATTTGAAGGTCTTGATCTAGTGGCATCCAGGTCCCACTTATTTGTTTACATCTCTGGTAACTGGATGTAAGACTAAGCATTTGTCTCACAATGCAATAACGAAATATCATAGAGGATTACTTAATTCTACATTCAATTTCTCCAACTACCTTGCATTCCCAACCCACATCCATCAGATCTGAAAGAGTGTCATCTGGCACATCCTTACAAACAAATAATGTTGGTGTTCTACGAACATTTGCATTTGAAAAAAAATCAACAAATACATATAAGGACATAAACCAACTTAATCTATTGACTTTTGATCCAGTGCTCGCTTTCATTGAGTTTTTCAAATCTAATAGTAATTTGCATCTAAAAGATTCTGACACAATACTATCAGGTGCAAGCCATTCATCACTTCCAAAATGTGGCAGTGGGATATTCTTCAACCTTTCTGAAACCTCCATGCATATTTGGAATGTACTTGGACTCATAGAAGAATATACCACTATCTGCAAGCTCCTTACAAGTTCTTCCTCTGTATCATAATTTTCCAATATCCCCACATCCAATATACTTGCTAGGGATTGTGCTGGCTCTCATTCACTTATGCTAGATGGATATAAATCTGCAAGAATGCAATACATATATGATAACTGATATGATTAGGCTACAAGTTTCCAAAGCATGAATGTTAAAATATAGATCCCAACAACTTTTCAACTTACGGTTACATTTTTGGCGATCATGAATATTGAAATCTTGTAGATATAGTTTTGAATGCATATAGACATGCTGAACAAAGACTTTTGAGATTGATTGCCCTCTTGGAGAAGTCCTACAAGGATCTTTGCTTTCCAAAAAGATTTGAATGTCATCTTTGCCTTCTTCTTTGGTCGAAACATGCCTTTTGAGGACGGATGCAGTAGAACCCATGAGTTTTTTATGTATCTTGTTGGTTTCCAAAATCCAGCTTCATTCTTCTCATTGTGAAGAATCTCCGATTCAATTTTGGATCTTGGTCTCTGGCCATAATGATTGTTGCCAAAGTTCAGCGCCAGATTCTCAAATCTATGACATACCAGATCGACTCAAAGTTATATGACACTTATTAAATGTGAACAAGGAACTGGACCACAATAACAACATGTGGTAACTATGCTTACTATCTAACTGTGATGCAAGGATATTGGGAAACAACATGGGGTCACCGATTCCAAAGCATGTGATAACTCACTGTTGGTAAACCTGTGTAGTTTGAAATTTACCAACATATTAACCAATGTGGTTAAATATTTAACTAGAGACAATGTCGTCGGGCAAATTCACACATTCAGGGTAGACACTGTCTACCAATAGCATTCTCTCATCCTGCCTGGCGGCAAACTTAAAAATTTTAAAAATTTATTCCTATAACTAATTTATTTTCATCTACGTTATGTAGATTTCAAATATATGCATTTTGATTGGGCCACATGGCGGACAAAATTAAGAAAAAAAATAAAAAGCGTCTTTTAGATTTCAGAACTCCTCTAATGTCATCGAACACATCATTAGTATCAAAGTAATCAAATTGATTAATATTAATATTAATGGTGTGGGTGTGAGAGGATGACAATGGCTCGACTGATCTCATTGTCGGCTTCACATCAGGTACCTTCTCCTCGGTTGATACCGCTATTGTGTGTTCTTCTCTGACTGCTGCATCCTCCATGGTTGTGCACTCAACCATTACGAGCTGAACATGATCATGTTTTCTAGTAGTCACTTCTGCATGTGCTTCTTCTGCTTGGCACTCTCCTTCTTCTTCCGGATTCACAACTTGGCTATCAATCGTGCCTATATCATCCACTGCAGTACTTTGGATATAGGAGACGGTGGCTTGTGAGTGTGACCTAGATGAGCTTTGGTTGTCCTTTCTACTAGGAGAAGCTTGAACTTTGTTCCCATGAATAGCAGCCATCATTTTAATCTTCTTAGCTTGTGGAGGCTATGTCGGTGATTGAGATTTATTGCTTTCTATATCTGAGCCAGAATGTGTAGGGGCCTTGGAGCATAAGCTCCTCCTTTGCTTAACGAGTCTCTTGCCCTTCAGTGATTCATGATCCTTCTCTTTTCCTGGTGTTGTCTACTCCTCTACTTCTTCTGCTTCTGCCCAGTTGTTGCCCCCTAGATGTTCTTGCTTTGTTTTTTCTGGGACGTGATTTTCTTTGATGACCTCGTAGCCGGTGTGGATGCCTCTGGTTGTTCATCCTCCTACGTCTGACTCAACTACCATTTGTAGTTGTCTAAGCTCTTTGTACAATGGTTGCAAGATTGTTTTCAGGTCCTATCATGGAATCTGGGACTGCGTGATGTCAAAAAGAAGGTAACCTAATGTGGTGAAGGTCTGCTTCTTGAGGATTCATGCAAAAAATTTGATATCGTGTTGGCCCAGTTGTAGTGTGTGACCCTTTGAATAAGAGATTTTGCAAATAATGAAAAAACCAACACAGGGATGCGCTTCACCTTTGACCTCTGCCTATGTATATAATTGGTCAGGTATGCAGCCATATCTTTGCTCTTGATGGCTTCTAGCAGATAGCCATCTTTGTTCTTGTATTTATCCACTGAGGTGTCTAGGGATTTCAGATGCCCAGGGTTCTCTAACTCCTTCAACTTCTTTGTGATTATGATCGACCCTTCTAGAACCCGAATTTCATAAGATCCTTGGTGGCCAGAGGAATGATAAATGTATGGCTACTGTTCTTTGAAAGGCTGAATGAAAACTCCTTCAAGGTAGAATTGTAACAGTTGTAGGCTACTATAAGGTGATTGCATGTTCGAACTTATTCATACTTGCAGATTCATTGTTATGTAGATTTATCATTTTGTATGACTGATAGCACTGTTCGATTTTCTTGCTCTAATCACTACATTTAGTTCAACGCTTCCGCAAAGCGAAAACTCTATAATCAAGATAATTTGTGCATGGCTAGGGAATCGACTTAGTCGATCTAGCAACTTCGAAGATGTGATCAGTAGGACATATTTTGAAGACTTTGAAATCGGTCTGATTACTAAATCGATAGACTTAGTTTCATGCACCGAAGATTCCCTATTGCTGCATTTTATTGCAACGAAAGTGAAGGTTGATCCACTTGTCGAATTCCAGCACGGTCTCTGATTCCTAGAGGTAGATCAGAGCATATAATATCAGAACAATTGTTTTGATATAGTATAGTTGTCAATAGACATTCAAGAGTATCGGCGACCAGTATCACCAGTTAGTTGTGGCTCCAAACAATCAAAAGTAAAAGATGTTGATGCCGACAATCTCATATCAAACATGATGCATTTCTTATTAGTGTATCCAACTTATCGGTCAGCCCAATATATCGGTCTGTGTTCCTAATAAAGTTTGTCAAACAAACAAGGTCCGTCGCATCTGACAAACCGAGGCAAAGAAAGATGCAAATGTCTCAATGCATTCCGAATGAAGTCCGACAATTTGTCCTCAACAACAGAGAGCGCTCATTCATAAGAATGATTGACTACTATGTTGAAGTACACGAGTATCCATATGCAAAGTTCAAAGCATTGATTTACAACAACACAGAGCAAGCTTTAGGATGTGTAAGTCTGAATATATGTCAGAGAAATTTAACGGTGATTCTGAAAGTTAAGATCACAATTAAGCTCCAAGCAATTGATTATTCAATTGCGCAAGCAATCAAATGATCAATGAGTTTTAAGACAATCTTAGCAATGAATTCATGGTTGCTCGCATAAGACAATATCAAGGCTAAAGAAGTGTCTGACCAAAGTTACAATCACAAGCATGTCCGACAAGGTGAGGCTTACCAACTGTCAGAAACAGAAGTACTCAACAAACAGATGGCTTATGAAAGCAGAGAGAAGAGAAAACTTGAAGACTCGGGCTCTCACTAAGATCTCCAGAAGAAACTTGGTAATTGTATTGAAGCATAAGTGGAGTACATATAGAGAACAAGCGCGAAAGTACGCGGCTCTCTAGTAACCGATATGTCACTTCTTATTTAGTTTAATTAACTAATTACATCCAATAAGACAATTACAAGTGTAAATTTCCTAGGTGGCATCCTAGTCACCCGGCTTTGCTCTAATGAGAATCAAGCACGTAGAAGGTTACAACGTTTACTTTGAGGCACATCAGGTAGGGCTTCTGGAATGTTCCTTTCTTAGGGCTAGCCTTCTTATTAATGTTTGTGTCGTTTCATAATTGCCCTTCAGAATATAGTCCTTACTTTAGTCATATTTATTTAGGCCTCTTTGTCTTCAATATGTATTTGTATAAATTGTCTTTGTTGGGTCCATTAGATATTTCTTCATATTCGGTGATTATCTTCATCACTTGAGTAGGTTAATTGGGATTTTGCATCATCAACTAGTACTTCAAGAAAGATAGACATATAATATGGTATTACATATTTCTCCCCTCAAATGTGAAGCATTCTCGTGAACAATCAAAATTAGCAACACATCAAAGAAAAGATATTTCTTTAATACATTCCATAATGGATCTCGAACAATCACCAAAGATAAAAAAGTATTTTCTTTAATATATATATATATACAAGATGTATACATTTTACTCTGGAGCTTTTTGCAACCTCAGAGATAATTTCTTATCTAACTGTGTCTGTCTTTCAATCTTTCGTCTTTTGGCCTTGTGAAATTGACCAATGACATGGTTGCCCAGATCAGCAAAACATGTCCTAAAAAATGTCCTATTATACACAGAAGCTGCAACGACAAAGTCTTCGGACATGTCCTTCCTAAGTGTAACTTTCTTCAGCAGCTCAGCATTCATCCGGATGAAAGAGCCATCCAAATAGAGGCTTTGCATTGCCGACAGGACATGGCCGACAAGTGTTCCAAAATGTGTTACCGAATAAGTAACAAACTTCTTGTGGTCTTTGTTTGCTCTTCTGTCTCTAATAGCACATGCGACATTCTCGTAATGCACATGGTAACCAACTTTCCAATCTGCATACAGCTCCTAGAGCTCTGGATATGTGACATTGATATCTTGTAATAAGTTGTCTCTATCAAACTTTGCAAAATCTGAAGCTTCATTCGGCCGGTACAAATCAAATTGAGAACGCCTTTTCCAGTAATCTAATTGTCCTAAATAGTACTCGAAAAATTCCATCTCTTTCTACTTTATATACTCTAATGCATACAATAATGTACATCCTACATATATGTTGTAATACCGTCTTTTTTTCAAGATTAAAAAGGAGTGGATGATTTTGATTTTGAAGATATTCAATAATGTCGTCATACAAAGATTCTTCGGCAGATAATAATATAATGTTCTCATTCGTCACTTAAATATTCAATTACGGATTCTGTATTTAAGCGCGATAAACCGTCTGCGTCAGTGTGGTACTTCCCTTGACGTATCTCCACCTGATAATCAAATTCTTGCAACAGAAGAACCCATCTAGCTATGTGGCCTGAAAGATTTGGTTTATTAACCAAATGTTTTAGCTCATAATGGTCGACATGGAAGATAAAGGAATATCCCAATAAACAATGTCGAAACTTCTTCACTGAAAATATCATTCCAAGTCCTTCATGTTTTGTCACCGAATAGTTCTTTTCCGAGAGGCTTAATTGTCGCCCTGCATAATAGACATGATAGTCTCATTTTTCATCATTTTTTTGACTTAGGGTAACTCCAATTGTGAATGATGAAACATCCACATAAATATGAAATGTTCTAAACCAATTAGGAGGTCTCAAAATTGGGGCATTCAAAAGTTTATGCTGCAGCAACTCGAATGATTGTTGACAGTCAGTTGACATTCATAATAAATGTCTTTTTTGAGCAAATATGTTAACGGTGCAGCAATAGATGCATGGTCTTGAATGAACCGTCTATAATAACCAATGTGACCAAGAAATCCTCTCAGTTCTCTTAGGTTTGTCGGCTCTTTTAAATTCTTTATAATCTCAATCTTATCTTTCAATTCCTCTCTTTGAAATTCTATGTCCAAGTAGTATTCCTTCTAGCATACCAAAATAACACTTCTCAGGATGAAGACAAAGTGAAGTCTCTTTGCATCTCTGCAATGTTTTCTGTAATTTAGAAAGCTGATGGCTTCTGAGCTGTTAACGCAGAAGTCATCCATAAAAATTTCCAGGAACACGCGTAGATATTCTTGAAAAATGACAATCATCATTCTTTAAAATGTGGCTGGCACATTACACAGTCCAAAAGGCATTTTTAGATAGGCGTAAGTACCCCAATCAGTTGTAAAAGTTGTTTTGGACTGGTCCTCTTCTCGGATAGATACCTGGTTATAACCAAAGAATCCATCAAAGAAGTTGTATCTTTTATTTCCTACAACTTGGTCAAGAATCATATCAGTAAAAGGTAGAGGATGATGATCTTTACGAGTTGTAGCATTAAGCTTCCGATAGTCTTGACAAACCCGGATCTTCTCAATCTTCTTTTTCGGAACAACCACTATAGGTGAAACCCATTCACTGTTGAGCACTAGATAAATAATTCCTGACTTCAAATATTTGTCAAGCTCGTCTTTGACTAGCAATGAATATTTAGGATTGAGCCTATATTGGCGTTGGCGTAATGGTACCGCTCCTTCTTTCAAGTCAATTCGGTGTTGACCAAATTTCTTGTTAATGCCTTTCAGATCTTCCATAGTCCATGCAACACATCATGATATTTGGTGAGCAAGTCCACATATTGGTGTTTCTCTTTGTCAGACGAGAGTTTAGAGATTAACAAGAATTTGTCAGGTATGACCTCGACAGGGAGAGTATCATTTGGATTAATCATACCCACAGTCATATTGGCTGAAAAATATCCTTGTATCTCGCATCGTGAAGGCTGTGCTTTATCTGCATTGTCAGATACTTTCGTCTCTTCAATCTTGTAACAGTCCAAATAATTTGTTTCAATGTCTTCTTCTTCTAAAAAGATATGAAGTGCATAAGATGATTGCTTAGACGTAAAGCTTTCTCCTTCATATAGCTCACGTTGCCATGTGATAACATGCTCGTGCAACTTCCCATGTTCATCATGTTCTCCAGTACAAAACCGCAACTCCTTTTCTTCCAATGTACATTGGCATTTGCTTGATATAACCAGTTTCTTCCGATAAGGACGACGTAATTGCCCATTCCGACTGGTCGGATCACGATAAAATTCATTATAAACGGTATATCTTGGATATACACCGTGACTTCTTTCAACTCACCCATAGGCTTCCTCCTTGTCGAGTCGGCCAGTTTGATCTTTCTCTAAGTAGGCTGTGGATATCAGTAAGTCCAAGTGCATGTGTCGTATCTTCCGTCATAATATTGACACTTGACCCGGAGTCAATTGGTACTTTTTCAATTAACCCATCCCAAGATAGAGACATCAATCTCTAGAGCTCCTAGGTCTCCATGATCAACGGCAGGAAGGGATAACTCAGGTATAGAAATTTTCTTCTTCCTCCTTGTCTGTGATAGACTATTCAGCTGCTTTCGATAATAATGGTTATCTGATAGCAACTGCTCGAAAGTGATATTTGGTCTCAAGGAGCCAATATCGGAAACAATGGCATATTGCTTCTTTGTCTACAACCGAAAGTCCACTACAACATTGGATAATTTTGAACTTAATGGAACTTCATCCTCATCTTCAAAAGTGACCTTCTTTTGAAGCAGGTTGGATTTAAGTTCTTCTTCGATAAGAGTTTTTGCCTCATCAGCAACATCCTTCTTGAACAACTTAACAGCGTTTCTGTCATAATCAGAGTCATCCTTCAAGTCTTTTTGAGTAAGAGACTTGTTCTTCAACTTCTTTGTCGGATGCTTCCTCTTATTCTTCCGAGTCTAAGCTAAACTCTCTTTCGTTGGTTTAAGTGATTTTGAAGTGCTCCGAGTAGAAACTTTGCAAACATCTTCCAAATCACTTGGCCAATTGGTATCTTTGGACAACAGAGTGCCTTTATTAGAGCATTCAATTCTCTGCACAACTGCATCCTCTTGCTTCTTTTTAATCTCTGGTTCAGCACCTGGAGACTGGACATACTTGTATAATACCTTCGGCTTTTGAGGCTTTGGGCAGTCTACAACAAAATGTCCTTCTCCTGAACAATTTGAACATAAAGGTACATAACCGATTGGTCAACGAGGCTTCGGGCAGTCGGGTGAATAATGGCGTTTGCCAAAGTTATAACAGTTGCCCACCAGCTTCTTCGACGACAAATTGACTGGTGCATAACTTGAGTTCACCGTTTGAGTAGGTACAAAGCGCTTTGGTCCAAATTTTGGTTTGGGCTGCAACGCTGGTGTAGATGATCCTTGGACATAACGGCAATGCTCCTCCAGATCTATTTTCATATACATACAAAACCTCTCTGTCGGCACTCTCAACATAAGAAACTTGTTTAACTTTAAATTCATGGTTAGAGTGACCTGAAGCTCCACATCTGGTACACCATGATATTCAGATCAAAAGAAGGTGCCTTCTACTGCTTATCCGATACTTCAGATATCTATACTTTTATGTCTTGCATTTGCTTTGACAGATCCGAGATATTCTTCTTCCAAACTTTATCAATCTTTAGAGATGGTTCATTGGAAGGCTTGATCTTCTTTTTCGTCTTTTTCTCCTTCCTGTGGTTCTTATCATTTTTGGAAAAATTTGAGTTTTCTGTATCGGAATCAGCACTAGAACTTGATGATTCCAGATTATCGAATAAATCCTCTTCCGAACTTGAATCATTAGCCAAAGATGATGACTTCTTCTTTGTCTTCTTGCTAGAACAACGCTTCTGAGCAATCTTTGACGTTTCATAATTCTTTGCTGTTGCAATGACTTCATCCAAGGTATTCATGGGTCCTTGTCGGCAGTAGCTGTCAATCTTACTTGGTAGCCCTGCAAGGTACTATTCAATCTACATTGCAATAGGATAAACACCCACCAATTTTTCAATTAATTTTTTTTACCTTCCGGGTGTACCTTCTCAAAGACTCCTCCTCTTTCTCTTGAACAGAGTTGAGACGTGCAAGCACTCGAGTAGAGTAGCCAATCTCGCAAAATTGATTAAGAAAGGCTTCTCTCAACAAGTCGCAAGTGTTAACGGCTGCACGATCCATTTGGCTCTACCAAATTCGGGCTTGTTTCCGTAGAAGACCAGGAAATATACGTAATTTGTCTGCATTCATTCCCTCACTATTGAAAACGGCAATGGATTTGAACTGGGAAATATAACTATCGGCGTCATCTGAAGAAGTTCCCTTAAAGTAATCATACTTGATTTTTGAACTGGAATTGAATCAGTTCTGAGGAAGATCCATTTTTGGATCAGGATTTGATTTAGGCTCTGATTCAGAACTAGGATCTGGATGGGGATCTGGATTTTGAACAGTCTCAGGAAGTTCAGGTTAAGTTTCGGGTTTATTGAGCAAGTTGTTGAAATAAACTTCAACTTTCTGATAAGTGACAAAAGGTGATATTTCGCGCTGAAAAGCTTGTTGAAGACCCTTGGAAAAGTTCTCACGCAGGCTTCTATATCTCTCCAAACGCTCTACTCTAGAACTACTTGAACTGCTTTCTGCAGTTGGCATTCATCTTTAACTGAAAAACATCTATGTCCAACAGATTAGCAATCCTCGGCAATGGTGCCAAAAATAAGCATATGTCGTGTTATACTCAAGTACTCAACAAACAGATGGCTTATGAAAGCGGAGAGAAGAAAAAACTTGAAGACTCGGGCTCTCACTAAGATCTCCAGAAGAAACTCGGTAATTGTATTGAAGCGTAAGTGGAGTACATATAGAGGGTGAAGAATTGCCAAAAATTGGCAAATCTAGCTTGATCAAAAACCATGTAGAATAGTGTAAATTGTGTACACAAGTGGGTCCCACACATGTGAGGCCATGATGCCACGTGGAAAACCCATCCTAATGTAGGTTAGGTCAAATCCATAGGGTTGGTCATGTCATTTTGGTAGTGATTCCTAGTTTATAGGACCTAAAGCCTAGATTTAAGGTGAAAATTTGACCAACTAGCTATCTACCAAGCATGACTCTAGGAAATAGACTAGGGTTTCATTTTAGGTCAAGGAGAGTGAGTTAACTTCCTTATTACATGATGGAAGTCCACCTAACTTGAAGAAGGAAGTCGAATTTGCTATGTATTCCCTCTCTCCATAGTGAGAAGATAGAAAATTTTTGGAGCTCATTGGCAATCTCAAGCTAGTTCACTATGTACATTGAGTTTTTGTGATCCAAATGAAACCAAATCAATTTCTACTTGTTTCTCAGGTTGAAGGCCGTACTACAGCCTGTAGTACACACGTGTGGGATCGGATTTCAATGTTTATCAATGCTTTTGATTGTTAATGCTTGTTGTTTGTCAAATTGCCAATCTAGATCAACTTTTTTGTGTCTAGTTTTTTGATAGATTGTTAAGCAAGCATCCAATCACTCTTGTGGATCTTTTGTAGATCCATTTATGGTCCTAAAGTACAGTACTTTCACATAGTATCACAGCCAAGTACAAGAGCATAAGCCATTGATCTAATGCAAATCCATTTTTAGCAAGTTTTGGTGCTAAAAACTAGTATTGAGAGGGCAAGCTAGAATCTTGATTTTGGTGTGGAGATTTGATCCCAAACTTGGTAGGGGTCCAAATTCGTACTGTCCACATGTGTGGGCACCTCTGAACCTGCATTTAATGCATGGCATTCATTTGATCCAAATCTAGGCTGAGTTCAAGTCCTATTAAGATTAAAACAGGTCTTGAAAGTACACCAAGAAGGAAGGAAGAGATTAAGTCATTTTTTTGTCCAAAAATAGCCAAAATTGGCAAGATTTGATTGTAAGTAGATTTCACATCATCTTATCTTCATTCCAACTTTGTGAGGGAGTGCTAGAACTGAGATTATAAGTCCATTTGTTGGATTAGAAATCTAATTTGAGTGAAAAACTACAAGAGAGAGACCTTAGTGAGTTTCTAGAGACAGTCAAATCCATTTCTTGGCAAGATTTGTTTGAAAGTAGTTTTCACTTCATCTTATCTTCATTCCAGCTTTGTGAGGGAGTGATAGAACTGTGATTATAAGTCCATTTGTTGGATTAGAAATCAAATTTGAGTGAAACACTGCAAGTGTGAGACCTTTTTGAGTTTCAAGTCAATCAAATCTATTTCTTGTTTGTAGAAGTCACTAGTAGGATGGGATCTGTTAGAGCATACCTTCTAGAAGCTAGTGAGAGGTTGAATTCTACAAATTATGCTATTTGGAAGGTTAGGATGGAGTCACTCTTGGTGCTCCAAGACCTTTATGAGTTCTTGATTGAAGATGAAGATGAACCTCTAGGTGCACAGGAGTTAGCTAGATACAAGAAGAGATCTAGGCTTGCACTTCATTGTGTGAAGATGAATGTGAGCAATGATTTGTTGAGAGAAGTATCAGCTTGTACTAGTGCTAAAGAGGCTTTGGAGTCTTTAAAATCAATCTATGAATCTAGTAACACTTCAAGAGTACTCATGCTTAGAAATCAGATTTTGCAAAGCATGAAGAGAAGTGAGGAGAGTGCACAGGATATGTACTCAGAATCAAGTCTCTGAATAGGGAGTTGGCTTCCATTGGAGAGAAGATTCATGATGGAGAGCTTGTACAAATTGTTCTTAATGGTCTAGGAGATGACTTTGCAAATTGGTCCAAAGTTTTGCCATCCAAGGCACTTTGAATATGGTATATAAATTGTACTAACCATACACTCATCCCGCTATAGATGAATTCATGCACTCATGAGTACAATCTATACTATATATACGTTTTCTTGTGGCCTTATTTACCAAGGAAGCCTTGCCTAGGCTCTTCAAGTACAATACCCAAAGTCTAGCCTCATCCTAGACTACAATATTTCAAACAAAACTATAAACAATAAAAAATATGGACTCCTGCTATAAAAATCCAACCAGCAACTCCAGGTAACTTCAACCAACTTATTATGCATGTCAACTTTTCACATACTTGAAAAAAACTTTTATATCAAAACCTTGCATACAACCAACAAAATATCATAACTCTAAAATCGTGGCTAGGATTGTTACACTTCAAAACCCAAAATCAATCAAATGTGCATGCTAATCTTAGTCAAGGCCTAAAGCAAGTGCATTAATCTAGAAAACAATATCAAGTACCTACAATCCCCCTTTTTTATTCTCATTTGATTGATATGCCAACAATGTAATGTAATTAAATATATATGTATGTATGTATATTTAGGTGTCTATATATATGTGCACACACACACACACAAATTGATTTAATAACACCCTCTAGCTAAGGTGATTACTTGACCAATCATCCATAGGTATTGAAAAAAAATTACAACAATAATCAAGATAGCAAGGTTAGAAACTTGTTTATTACCCAACCTTAAGTGTCATAATTTTTATATACATATATATATGTATATATATATATATATACTAGTTGTGAGTGCCCG